>JAXQQM020083929.1:0-197803 GCA_034641835.2 Pinus albicaulis
GGAACAACAATGAAGATTTTGGACAAAGGCATGAGGCCTTCAAGAGTCTTCAAGAGCCAAAAAATTTTAGTAATAAAATTTGTTCCTTGGAGGCTCAAAAATTCTTAGCCACCTTTTGCTATAATCAAATATTATAGGTGGTTAACAGTGGCTCCACTTGGGGATGATGCCTTCTTGAAGGCATCAAGAATTTCTGACTTGCATTCTCTGAGATGCTGATCAGCTGCCTCATCCATTGGGTTGTATTTCTTTGATTAAATGATCTTCTTTTGCTCTGGAAATGCTAACAGCCATGGAAAAACAATGAATCTTTCATCAACAAGTTTCCTACCTACCCAATCCTACTGATCTAACATTTTTTCTTCCTTAGAGTGCACTTGGATTGGCAAACTCTCTTTCAACATTTTATTCTTTTTTGAAAGAAAAAATCTAATCTATTACTACTACTTATTTCTTCATGGACTCAGATTAAGAAGTTGAGCCCATATGCTTCTCTACCTAATATATTATCTGTTGGGATTAAACTGTCCAACAGATTATATTCTCTAAATTCTACAACAGAAATTTAAAAGCATACAAGTTAGGATTAAACAGTCTAACTTGATGCTGGTCTATGGCATAAAAACAAGCTGCACATAGACATTTATTTTGCAGAAAATTAAATAAAAATGGAAGGCTTAAGATCTGAAAATTTCTTATCATGGCCTTCTCTTTTTACAGCTCTGCTTTGGCTCTTGTTTGAGCTATTTTCTTCCTTTTTCTCTGGTTCATATTTTGAGTTAATTATAACCAGATTTTACATCTCTTGACTCAGAAAAATAAAACGAATTTGAGTCATCTCTCTTTTGGAAACTTAGGTTCAGATTTTGAACATGTTTGAACCTTTAATTTCTATCCTAATCTATCTACTGATAAGCCAAGATTAAACAATTTGGCAAATCGAATTCACTATCCTATCAGCAGAAAATTTAAAAGGCTAATTAGTCAAGATTAGGCAGTTTGACTAACTAGAAGTGTGTTTTTTAGTAGTGGCATTTAAGCTTGCACACTTTCAGAATTTATTTCTCTTTTTTGGTATGGGGCTGTACCTTTATTGTTTTTACAATCTGCCCTCTTTTCTTTCTTTCTTTGTTTTTGTATTTTTTATTTTTCTAACTTTGAATGCAATGGTGAGACTATGATATTTACAATGAAAAAATAAAATGCTTTGAAACTTAAGATTCTTGGCATAAGTAATGCTTGAGCATCCTGCCATTGACAGGACCTCCATATAGATCTTATCCATTCAATTCTTTCAAGAGAAATGCATTGTGACCCCTCTCAGCATGGATAATATATGGCCCTTTCCACAAGTTCTCAAACTTGCCATGTTTTCCCTTCTCCTCTCTTCTTGAATCCCATTTAAGAACAACGTTTCCAATTTGGAAATTGTTTTCCTTAGTCCTCTTATCAAATAGCTTCTTCATTTTTTCTTGGACTAACAGTGTTCTCTCATAAACTTCTTCTCTGTTCTTCTATAAATGGATTGTTTGGTTGATCCTTCTCTGCATATCATTTTCTTCAATCTGCACTTCTTGAAGGAGTTTCAAGACTGGAACTCCTAATGAGGTGGGAAAAACTGCATCCATGCCATAAACTAACTGATAGGGGGACATATTTATTGATTTCTTTGTAGTTAACCTATCAGCTCACAAGGCATGAACCAACTTACTGTGCCATTATTTCTGATTTTGTTCCAACAGTTTTTTAATTATATTGAGGAGACTCTTGTTGGAGGATTCAGCTAATCCATTTCCTTGGGGATAGTAAGCAGTAGAATGGCCCAAGGTTATGTGGTATTTGTAATAGAAATCAACCATATTATTAGATTTAAAAGCAGCAGCATTGTCTGTTATGATTTTTTTGGGACAACCAAATCTGGATAGGATATTTGTTTCAAGTAACTTGATAATGACAGAGTCATTAGCATTTCTGGAGGGTATAGCTTCTATCTACTTGGTAAAGAAGTTAGTGGCTGTGAGGATCCACTTATGTTGAGCCAAGGAGGATGGATGAATTTTCCCAATGAAGTCTAGCCCCCATTGTTGAAAAGGTGCCTAACTCTGATAGGATGTAAAGGTAAGGGAAGGAGTTTTATTTTGCCATCAAAGATTTGACACTTATGGCAAGACATGACCAACTTTTGAGTGTCTGGGAAAAGGGTAGGCCAATAGTAACCAGATCTAAAAATTTTGTTTGCTGTGGCCTTCCAGTAGAGGTGTCCTCCACATTCTCCTTCATGCAACTCATGCATGATTTTTCATGCATCATCTTCAAGTAAACATTTAAGAAAAATTCCGACAACATTTTTCCAATATAATACCCCATCTAAGATACAAAAACTCAAAGCCTTTTGTTTCAAAAATATAGCTTTAGTTTTGGACAAAAAAGGAGGGGTATTTAAATATAAAAGCACATAAATAATGTCAGCATACCAAGGAGAGTTTAGAAATGTTTCTTCAATAAAAGGAGCATCAGATTCTTCTATTTCTTCCAACACATCTACCATATTCATGTCTAGTGCTTGGAAGTTATATTCAACCATAAGTTTTGCTAATCCTTGCCCTTTAATTAGATTGGTGGGCCTAATTTCTAAGTCATATTCAAGAATATTTGCAATCCATTTTCCCCTTTTACCATCAGGGCCTTGACTTAGAATGTCCTTGACAACAATATGTGGAACAAAAGCAATTATGTGAGAGTGTAAAATATAGACCCTAAAGTCCTTTAATGCTTTCACTAATGCTAAAGCTTACTTCTCCATGATATTATAATTAAGAGGAGCATCTCTTAAAGCCCTACTAAAGAAATATATTGGTTGTTCTTACCCCAAGTCATTCTTTTGAAGCAAAACTGCAGCTATTGTATGTTCAGATGCAAAAGAAAAGATGTAAAAGTCTTTGGTAAAATCAGGACTAATTAGGATTGGTGTTTGGGTAAGAGCTTGTTTGACCAGTTCGAATGATTTTTTAGCTGGTAAAGTCCATTTTACACCCACATATTTCTTAAGCATGTTTGTAATGTTTTTTAACAGCTCAGCAAGGTTGGGGATAAACCTTCTCAAAAAATTAATCTTTCCAATGAAAGATTGCAATTCTTTGGGGCTTCTTGGATGGCTAATTTGCAATATGCCATCTATCCTTGTAGGGTCTATTTTGATTCCTTCTTCTGAAATTATGTGACCAAGAAGTTTACCTTCTTGGAGACCGAATAGAGTTTTCTTGGGATTCAGTGACAAGCCAAATTTCCTACATTTCTCAAAAACCTTTCTTAAGTGAGTCAAATGTTCTTCATCAATTTTTGAAAAAACAGTTATGTCATCAAGGTAAATAATTATGAAATAGCCAATATCTTCAGAAAAGGCTATGTCCATGGCCCTTTGGAAGGTGGCCCCTGCATTCATTAACCCGAAACACATTTTGACATACATGAAGGTGCCCCAAGGTGTGGTAAAAGCAATTTTGATTTGATCACTTGGGAGCACTAATACCTGGTTGTAACCCGAGAACCCATCTAAGAGTGATATCCTTTTTGACCCAACTACCCTCTGAAGTATATGATCCATCTTGGGCAATGGGTAGTTGTCTTTTAGGGATGCTCTGTTTAAGTTTTTGAAGTCGATACAGAGTCTGATCTCCCCTGTCTTTTTCCTAATAGAAACTAAGTTTGATACCCATTCTGAAAATCTAATTGGCACTATAATGCCAGCATCATGCATCTTTTCAATTTTGGCTCTAACTAAAGGTAATAAAAGTGGGTTTATTCTCCTCAGTTTTTGTTTAAAGGGCTTTTGATTTTCCTTCAGGGGAATCTTGTCCTGAATGATGATGGTATCGTAAGACTTCAGGTCTGTGTATGCCCAGGCAAAAACATCTTTAAACTCCTTAAACAGATCAATGTATCGAGATTTCATGTGAGTTGGAAGAGTGCTAGACAATTTAATCATCTTAGGTTCTGTTAGGGAGCCTATGTTGTGTTCTTCTACGTTTGTTTCTCGAGGCTCCATTTTTGGTTCTTTGGCTACATCATTAAAGTCGAAAAGGTGTTCCAAAGGTGAGAGACCTCTTGGAATTGAACCGTTTTTACATTCTAAAACTTCCAAGTCTTTTTGGTCCACGTTTTCAATTAAATCTGCTTCAAACAGATTCTCATAATGATTTATATCAGCAGAGTATGTTATTTCAGCTTCTGGAATTTCTTCGATATATGGACAGTTTTCATTATGGCTAGATTTTGATGTTGGTATGGTGAAATCGTTTTCTGACTTTAAGAAATCGTCTATGTGTTGGTCAGAATCAAACACTTTCCAGTGATCTTCGTTATCAGGCACTGCAGGCCTATGTTTTACCTTTATGCTAAGCTGTTCATTTATCTCAGGTATTTGATAGTTACTAGCCTTGAAAGCGAGTTAATTTGCTAAATGATTAAATTCTCTAGGAATGAAAACAAGCTCGTATTTTTCAAAGGTTTTCAATAAATCGAGGGCAGCGTTCTGATATTCCCTAAGCCTCGGATTGATGGCTGAGTATTCTCCTTTGATTTGTTTTATGATAAGTTCAGAATCTCCTAAGATCGTTATCTTTTGGGCTTTTAATTGTTTGAGCAACTGTAAACCTAGGAGAAGTGCTTCGTACTCAGCAATATTGTTAGTGCACGGGAAATCCAATTTATATGAAAAACTCTGATTCGTATTCTGGATCCATACACCTACACCTGCACTTGATTTATTATAAGATCCATCAAAGTTTATTGTCCAAATTACGTTTGACTCATTTTCGTTTTCTTGTTGCTGTTGATTGTCGATGTTTTGAAGTTGATTCGAGGGAAGATTCAATTTTTCGGATGAATCAGTTGGGTCTATGTTCTCTTTACCCTGTTGAGTAATTTCATCTTCATTACAAAAGATAAAGGAATCTAAACTTGACTGAATAGAATAAATTGGGGAGTTGTTTGGTTTGTCTATATTTCTCACCATGTACTTCATGTGAGACTCCCTGTACAGTCTTCTGTTTTGGTTGAAGACAGGGATGGTGGCATAAGACATGTCCATTTGGAGGCTTCCTTGAAGTTTGGCTCCCCAAGATCTTGACAAGAGCATGCCATACTTAGGGGTAATGTCAGCTACAACTATGTCCATGACTAAATTCTTAGCAGGGATTTGGGATAAGTTAACACACAAATCTTTGATTAAACCCAAACATTTGACTCTGCTTGAGTCAAAGAATCTGAATCTTTGTATGGTTTAGTAATCTCTAAGCCTAACCATTACCACTTTGTAGAATTGATTGTGTGGCTCTGAGTCTAACATAGCATTGTGTAAAATCTTCTCATGTATGTTCAAGCTAACATAGAAGGGAGGGACAACCCCTTCTTGATATTTTCCTTCAACTTCTAGACCAAACAACAACTCAAGTTTGTCATTTGTCAAGTTTAAAGTGTCTGTATCACTTCATAAGTTCAAAGCTTTCAAAAATTGGTTTTTGTACACCTCTTGGGTTACTAGTTCAGCTAGGGGGATGGTAATTTTTATCTTGGAAATCTCTCTGTCAAGGCTGAATGGAATAATTGACTTGTGATATTTACATTTGCTTTTTCGATTGAATTCTTTCAGCAACCTTGATTTTCTGAACCTTGTTTGGAATGGTAATTGGGATAATTTTATTAGGACCACTAGCTGAAGTGCTAGGGGTACTCTGTTCAACATTTGGCTGGACACCTTTGTCTTTGTTTGAATCTGGTTTTTTAATCGAAATGTTGGTTTTCTCTGCTGTCTTTTTGGGCTGGTTTTCTGCGTTTTTCTTGACAGCAGTGCTAGTGTTCTTATCTTTTGAATTATCTATGTTTCCCTTGCTCCTAAGATAATACTGTTTGTGTATCTCCATGATTGTATTTTCAAAACCTAATCTATAGTCATCAGAATCTTCATAGGTGTTTGTATTTTGATCAGAAGAGAAAAAATCTTGTTCTTCCTCAGTGAGGAAAACATCGTTCCCACTATCTGATCCAATCAAGTTTACATGGGATTCTTCCAACCTTTCCAACTCCCTATCATCCTCATATTGATCCACATAGTTTTGTTGGAAGGGAGGTCTAATCTGTTGGTCATTCTCGTTCTGTTTGTATTGATTGTTTTCCCTTCTATAATTCTGATTTCTATTTCGAGGAGCAGCTTGGTTTTGATTTTCTTGTGCTTTCTTAATTATGCTCATCTCTTTCATAATTTCTTCTGCATTTTTGAGATTGAAGTAGAAGGAGTGGACTCTTCTCTAAAAGACACTCTCTTCTCGGTTTTCATTCTTGCTCTCTTCTCCATGAAGTTGACTTCCACAGAAAGAGCACCCTGTTGCATATCTTCCAGAGTTCCAAAATTTCTTTCTCTCAGCTGATAGGTCATGTCAGAGTCAAACCCTTCAGGAAATTTGTTTAAATCTAAGCCCTGTGGAGGTTTTAGTTATGGGGAAAGTGCATTATATACACTGTCAAACCTAGTGCAGTAAGCTTGCACACTTTCCCCAGTGTTTCCATGGAGGTTCTTGTAGTCAGAAAGGACTTGAAGATGGTTTTTATTTACTTCCCATTTGTTTAAGAATGTTTGATGGAAGGCTTGGAGATCATTAATACTATGGGGGGTTAAACCTTTAAACCATTTTCTTACTTCTCCCCCTAAACTTTGAGAAAATAACCTAAGCTTGACAGAATCATCATCAATTTCATTTCTGTCAAAGTAGTCATCCATATTATCCACATGTTGTGATGTAGTTGTAGCATTGCTAGCATCATATAGCAGAATTTTGGACTGATAGTCCTGTGGAAGATTTACTAATGGTGCAGGAAGGACTAAGGGATCATACTATTAACGCGCTGATATGCTGGTGGAGGTGGATTCTGAGGAGTGTATTAACAACAAGAATAGTGGGCTAAAATGTAGTGGTTTGAGCAGTGGATGTAGGGTGGCAGTGGATGGACCGGGGAATAGGCTATTTGGCTGATCTTGGATGAGACACCTAAGTTGTGAAGGAAGTATAAGATCGGAGGAGTTTTTCTCTGATACCAAAGTTCCACTTGTTTTGGAGATGATAGTGAGACTCGGATTCCTAGCGATCTAAATCACCCACCAAATTAGTTCTAAATGGATTTACCTAGATATCAGCTTGGGGGTGTTTGTAGAGTGAAGGTTTTGGAAGTAAGATTAGCTTTTGAGGGTGATAGACGGAGGATAATTTAATCTTAGGAGACTTCCTAAGGATACTTTCAGGGTTGTCAACTACTTCCGGTGGGTTTGGGTCAGGGTAGGCTCTAGTATGAATCTTTCTAGGGGCCACTATGCTATGTTTTTCAGACCCAGTTAAAAAAGAAAAGTTTAACCAAATATGACAATCTTTAAGAGGCTAACTGATCTTTTCAGAAGAAGGAAAATTTTAATCTTAAAGCCTTCTAGCTGAGTTTGTATGATGCGATTAAGACTTGAGGTCTCCCCAGTGGAGTCTTAAGTTTTGTTTTTTAGGATTGTGGAGTCGCCAGGTGGAAATTTTTAACTCTTTTGGAGGTAAAAGGTTTTATGGTCCACCACCAAGTTTATTATGAAGCCAAACTGAGATGTTTTGGGTTTTTCTGAGTTTTATGATCTTACAGGTTATGAGAGTGTCCTAAATCTGACTTAACACTTAGCTAGGGTGTCAAAACATACAGAGTTCACTCTTATGGCTTGGTAACTACTTCCTTCAAGGTTTGATAAGGTTTAATGAGAATCCTAAGGGTTACTTAGTTTGTCACTGATTCAATTAAGTCCTATGATGATTACAATTGCTTGGTAGTGCTTGAGGGAGGTTACTTATGTTATACTTAGACAGTGAGTGTTTTGTTTTTTTAAGATTTTACTCAGTGTCCCACCGTGATCGCCATTATGTTGGTGTCCCGTGTTTTGATAGTTTGGCAAATCAAAAGACAAGGCAGCATTAGAACCAATATTTAGAGTTACAGGATCTAGTCCTCCTGCTCTCAGAGAAGGATCTCTCAAAAGTTTGTTTGCAAAGGTTTATCTTGTGTGCTTTGAGTATTGGTTTTAGACTAGTTATTAAGTGCGGGTGTTTGTTTGTTTGTTTGGTTGGATGGAATTGATACAGCAGAACATGAAAGGTCTAGGAAAGATACACAGAATGGAGAAACACCTGATTCATTGGGAAATGAAGTCAAGAAAAGGTCATAACAAACTCATCAATGGATATGGGATATCAAAGGGAAAATCTAACTTGGCGACATGATCCTTTTTTTTTTTGAAATGAGATGAACATTAATGATTTGGAAAGAGAGGTTTAATTCTCAACAAAGGGAATTCGAAAGCATAATTTGGACAATAAAGAGCTCTTTGATAGACAGGGCTAACCATAAATTCTACAAATCACAACTTTAAGCAAATAATTATCTCAAAACAACTTTTAAAATGAAATCTAAGATTCGGGGAACACCCTATTTCCTCAAAGATTTTATTTCAAATGACTTAGAAAACATAAAATATTCACTGATAATTAAAGTCATAGAAGAGGGAACACCTAAAAACATCTATGATCATAATTATAACGACCTTTAAGCCAACTTTTTAAGTGAGGACAAAGGGCAAGATCGAAACAGACCTCTTTGATTCACTGTAAGCAAAGAACTTCAAAGGGAGACTTCAATAACTGTTTTTAAGTGGCAGCAGACAAGCAGGGAGAACCATAAATCATGCTGAAACCAACTATTCGAACTATTAAGGAAATAAACGAGCATGAAGACTAAAGAGAAAGATTAAAGCCTCTAAAATAATTCAGCATAAGAAAACATAAAACAGTGAAGGATGAACAGGTCTAAGGTGTTTCCAAGAGTCATTTCTCAGCCCAAAACTTTCAACCTACTGTAGTAAGAAATTATGGAACATAATGAAAACAAGGGAAAACATAAAACAATTCAGAATACTTCACCAACAGCCAATCTCATGGATCCAATGATAGAGCCTTCTCAGGAACAAACATGCAACAACATCATCAAGACCTCCAAGACTTCAATTTCTTCTTCAACTTCAACATACTATATATTTATTTCAAAGAGTTTCAGTATTACAACTTGTGATCAAACAACAACCAACCCATATCTCATCTTCTTCAGAAGTATTTATAGAAGAAATGAGGAGGTGGAATAGGATAAAATATCTTCTAAGTTCAATTAATACAGAGTGATGACTTCTCGGCCTTCAAAAGGCCCGATGAGGAAGTTTACAGGTGTTTCACTGTATTAACTGTTTTTACAATTAATATCAAAGCTCGGTGGGAGCTTTATTGACTTTTAGGCTCTATCCAGGATGGAATAACTTTGCTGATATTTGTCTGCATTAGTTTCCTTAGCGGAATTAATTGCTTCGCTGCGCTGTGAGGCAGATATTTCCGTAATCAAAAACTTCGGCCTCTGTTTGAATGGTTTGAGGCAACAGGTGGCTCTGTGGTAGCCGAGAGGAATCAATTCGCCTCAAATGTGATAGTGGAGGCCTTTCTGTTTGATAAAAACTTATGATGTCCCTTTAATTGTGTTTTAATCCAGGGAATAGGCTTTTGATAATTATTCTTAACCGTAATTCCCCATATCTGTCTTTAATCTTCTTCTCTGCTGCGCTCTTTTCTTCAAAACTTATACTCTTTAACTGTGCTTTGAATAAAACAGTGTCTTGTTGATGTGCAGGGCCACGCAGGGCCTTTATAGTATTGGCGCCCATGGAACGTTGATAAAACGTGAAGCGGAACCCTTTAGTCCCTTTGATAACCAAAGGCCGAAAGATCGGGACCTTTGGCTTTCTTTTCCTTTGTAATATGGACAAAACCTTCGGAACCTGCAAAAAAAAAAAAATGTTATGAAATCCTATGGAAATAGGTTAAACTGCGTTGTAGACGTCGAGAAGAAACGTGGCCATTGGATGAAAGCATCCAACGGTGGAGATCTGCGCATAAAGGCAAAAAGGAGAGCGGGAGAAGAATAAAGGAGAGTGATTTTGGACCGTCCGATCCTGACACGTGGACGGTCCGGATTCAATCGACAGATCGAAATTGGGGGATTGCAATCGGGGGTAGGGAGTGAATGGAGCGATTGAATCATGCGATGCGATGAAGTACATGCCGTAGATCTACAGATTAGATCGACGGTGGAGAATAAATCGGGGGATGGCCAATCGGCTGAACAAACGAACGCATGCGATGGAGATTTGCGATGCGAGTTAGTGCGGACCGTTGATCTGAGGATCAGATCAACGGCGGAAAGTGAATCGGGGAATGGCTGATCGGCGGGAGTATCAAATGAACGCGATGCAATGGAAAGCTTCGATGCGATGGAGCGCTGGCCGCTTGATCGACTTTCTATCAACGGCTGGGATTTGTTTAGAACATATCGGCAGAGAAAACCTTTATAATATGAAAACTCAAACATTTTGGAATAAAACAAAGGTTTTATGCTTTGGGGAGCAAAAAATATATGTAAGGCGAATAGGCGCCCGACTGCAGGGCCTTCGGGCTTTATGAACTGTAATATGCCAGGGGCATATATGAAATAAAGGCCAATCGCAATCGGAGTTCGGAGACTGGTCTTTCAATCAACCCATTGTGTTTTCTCCGATTGCGATTGCGCGATCGGTTTTTCATTCTACCCATTAAAATATTTCAACACGTGACTTGGGTTTTTAAGTTAAAACTTTGGAAAAGTGGGTTTTTAAGACTTTTACAAAGAAAAAGAACGATCAGGAATGAAATATTTACAAGGTTTTAAGCGCCGAGACGGGCCCACGTTTTAATATAAAAATGATAATGCGATCGGGGTTTTAAACACAAAAAGGCTAATCGCATCGGAACTTTTGGATGATGGAAAAAGACTTGCGCACTTTGAATTTGTGCGATGCGATAAGCGCCGGGAGGGGCTTAGCACCTGGTTTTCGGGTGTAGGCATGTGGGGGAAGTGGTTAGGACTTAGCCCAAGGGGCTTAAGTTCATAGGAATAAAACTTTGTTTTTTATGAAATTTTCAGAGTTTTCAATGGATTTTAGAGGGTTCGGTAAAGCTAAAGAATGGGTCTTTAACCTTATAAAAGTGATTTTCATGAGGGGAAGAAAAGAAATCATTAAAACAAACGGGTTTTTTTGGAGAAAAAGGGGAGCAAATGAAGGTAAGTTTGGAAGAGGGGGAGAGGAAAAATGATGGTTTTACAACAGTTTCTCCTCATGAAATCAGCAGAATTTCTGGGTATAAAATGGGAACAACAATGAAGATTTTGGACAAAGGCATGAGGCCTTCAAGAGTCTTCAAGAGCCAACAATTTTTAGTAATAAAAGTTTTTCCTTGGAGGCTAAAAAATTCTTAGCCACCTTTTGCTATAATCAAATATTATAGGTGGTTAACAGACTCTATAGCTCGATAAGGGGCTTCAAACATCTCATACATGAGGCAACACTCATGAGGAGGGAGTCTTGCAAGTCTAGCCATTGTAGCCATTTTTGGAGATAAGGGAAGTGGGGCGTAGATTTCTATCAAAGGGAGGCTAACTGTGAACCTTGAACCATTGTTGTGAATATAGATCCCCTCTGCGTATAGAGGCAATCTCTCTAGCCGTAGAGTGGGTATATCAACTTACGAGACTATCTAATGCAATATTTCTTATCTAATATTCAAAACAAGATGAGAAGGGGAATAGGCCTACATCTCCCTGATGCTATGCTCAAATCCTTTGATGATAACCTCGATCCACAGTCCCTCAGGCTCGCTCCTTGCTACTAGTGGCTTATGATTACCTACAGGAGATCAAGAGGCAACAAAAAACGTAATCCAATACAAAACATACATTGAATATTGACTATCTAACAAATCAAGGAACATTAAACTATTACGCAAATGATTAAGCAAATATAGAAATCAAACATCAGATGTTTTATTAATAAATATAAAAGAGAGAGCTTACAACTAGGACCTTGATGTTGGAGGCCTCCCTTTGGTGATGTATAAGTCCTTCATCGAAGCTCTTAAAGCACTCCTTCTCCTGGATAGCTTAGGCATTATCACATACAGGGATGCAAGGAAAATGAATGATCAGAGTAACCCAAAAATTACCGACCAGTAGTGGAAGGATGGGTATCAATTTATAGGAAGGGAGAGGGAGTTAGGAGCCCATGAAATAAGGAGGAAGGCCCACTTTTCAAGGGATAATCCACCATTGATAAGATCAAAATCTCTAAATTAGAGAGCTCAACCTTATCTCAACCGAATAATATCCATCTCGTCGTCCTTGAAACTTCTAGAGGTCAAAGCTTCTCCTCCATTTGAGGAAACACTACTAGAAAGGTTTCAATGCAATTTTCTCAGTCAAAAGAGTGCTAACAACGCTAGGATAGAACTATGAACCCACCATCAGCACAAGCAGGCAACTAGAGAAAAGCGTTGACCCATAAATTTATGGTTTTAGATAAGTTTCTTCAATGATATTTCAAGGCGACTTTCTTTGAGTCTTTAGAGGATGTCTTTATGTATTTTTCTAGGTGGAAATACTGGACAGGATTCGTAATCGGGAACTTATGGATCGGGGATGGGACGTGAGCAGAGTGAAAAATTACTATGTAACAAATTCCCCCTAAAGCATGAAGGAAAAACGAGGACTGATGGGTGAAATTATTTACGAACCAAGGCAAAGAACTCATAATACCGCAATGAAACCTGCCAAATCAAACATAATACAATATATGACATCTCTGATATGAATATGCCTAATAACATATCTCCGAATAGGAATCAAATAACACATGAACCTACGGAATGGTCGCAACCATCCATCTAAATGAGATCATGGAAATGGATCCACGGTATGGTCGCAACCATCCGTATAAAAAGGATCATGTGTATAATCATGAATACTCAATAACTCCATGCAGCTTGGATAATAACAGATGTGATCCAGGGTCTTCGTCTCGATCTCAATCTACCCAACGTATGAATCTAACCATGTGAATAGATGTGCTAATATAGAACATGGTAGGAACCACCTAATTACCGGTTAATGATGAAAAATGTTAACATGCATGAGAGAAACCACCAACAATGACAATTGCCCTCAAGGTACAACAACACAATCTATAAGTATGAATAAAAGTGTTGAGGTCTAATACTTACAGATTCATCAGATCAAAGGCCAATGAGGTGAACCAGTCGTCGAACGTGAATAACTTGCCATTAAGGCATACAAGCTCCAGGGTACTGGAAATGAGTCTCTAAATCATCTTCCCAGATAATGAGCTAAAATTGATAGGAAGTGATCCGTCGAAGGAGGGCCATAATGATTCCCACATTATCGACACAAAACAAAGGATATATTAATATGATAGGAGTGTTTCTGGATTGTTACAAAGAGGATTAGATTAGCAGAGGATGTTTGAATTTTGACATAAAGGAACATCTTTTGAACATATTGGTGACACGACTCCGGAGTGTGGCAGTATTTGACTCAAATAGGATCAGAAGTACGTATGAGTAATGGTGATCAAATGAGAGGCAAATGGATTTCCCAAACCTAGGAGGAAAAATGACGAATTAAAGATATCCCCAACTCGACACGAACTGCAGATGAGTTTCATGTTCAAGAGCGACAAGCTTCCCAAACAAATAAGATGTTCCACTTTCAATTTTCCCCCGTTATTTCTAACGAGTAACTCTTTATTTTTGATAGCCAGCGTGAAGAGGATAGCATATGCTGAGTGTGTAAGTTCATTCGTTGAATGAATACATCCTAGTAATTTTAACGAGCCCTAGGAAGGAGGAGCTCGGTCTTGTCATGGTGACAAGTCTTTCGCCATTTAATTTTTAACGAGTCTGATAGAAGGGAAACTCGGTGTATTTTTTCATGTTTAGGGAGTTTGAAAAAGAAACTAAAAATAAAAATCCATCAGGTCCCTTTTCATAAGTCATCACTTGAATCTGAAAAGGCAGAAAACAATATTCGAGAGAACCTCTTGACAATGTTTGATCACGGTGTTCCTTTTTCATAAATAGTCAATCTCAGGTCGAAAAAGGGGTAAACGTATATTGAGACGATGTCAATTCATTTAATTTATCGATTTAGAAACGACAAGTACTCAACGATCTTTTCATTTTTCAAGAATCATAAAAGAGCTTAAAGATGACTCCTTTCAGATGAACGAGTGGTATAAAGGATAACAACTGGTTATGGTGATGGTGGAACTACTCAAAGCATGTAAAGGTCAAGAGGTTGGCTAATAAGACCACTCATCGCATCGGTTCCTCAGGAAAGGGTAAAAACTAAGTGAAAGTGTATGATTGGCCAAGCATATGGTGACTATGGAATGAGAAAACCAAGGCTCATCTGGAAACACAAGCTGATAAAAATGGAAATCACGACAAGTAGCATGAGAATAGTTTTATTTTTACACTAGATTGAAACATGGGAAACTCTGCTTGAAATTAGTTTCATTTTTTCACAAGCTTCAAACAAAGACAAACTATGCTTGAGAATTTTCATGCCCCCAGCATGGTGACTCAATTCGAGGTACATTCCCCCCCAGCTTCATCTCATTCACCTAAGTATACTATTGGTTACTAACAGGTGGATGGAATGAAGGTTCATTTACGAGATCAAGTGAAAGACTCAACTGGGATTTACGAGATCTTGTCAAAGACTCGAATTGAAAGGGGATTTTTTTCATTTTTTAATGAGGTTGACACAATAAAAAAACTATCCTCATGGGGACCTATTTCATTTTTAACAAGTTTGAAATAGTAAAAGAACTATCCTCAGGAAACCTTGTTTCATTTTTTAAGGAGATTGACACAAGAAAAGGAACTCTACTCCAAATACCTTGTTTCATTTTTTAAGGAGCTTGACACAAGACAAGGAACTCTGCTCCGAAGAGCTTGTTTCCTTTTTAAGGAGCTTGACACAAGAAAAGGAGCTTTTCTCCGAAGAGCTTGTTTCATTTTTTAAGGAGCTTGAAACAAGAAAAGGAACTATGCTCTGACACATGATCATGGCCCATAAAAGGTCATGGATTCCAAGAGGTTCTCATCGGATGGGAGAACAACTCTCTGGAAATTAGGGTCCAATTTCCCCAGTACATGACACATTGTATCACTAACTAGATCATGAGTAGGCATGGGGATGGAACAGGTTTCCACATAATTAACCTGTGGTGGGGAAGATACCACTGACATGTACGGACCATTAAGGGAAGATGGTTGATTGACAGCTATATTAGGATAAATGAGTGAAAGTTGATCAATGGTCACAATTCTTCCTTCATGTGGAAAACATGTCACATGAAAGAGAGAAGAGACAACAACTCCTATGAAATAAGTATAGTCATGCTGAAGGCGTAAGTTAAAGTCCAAACGTCCTTGGACTACGATCACATCTATATAGACAGTCCTTCCTCCCAAATTTATATGAAACTTAGGAAGGATCCCTCACGGTTGAATGGTTCCTCTGTTAAACGCTAACATATTCTGGATAACAGGCACAAAATGCGGAGAACCAAAAGCATGTCAAGTAGTTGAGGATAGAATACTAACAGATGTGCCTTCATCTATTATTGTGCTCGGTACAACCACATTATAGGCATGTATTGCGATCTTGAATGGCATGTAAGACAAAGACGGTATCCTACCAGTTGACTCCAATCAAAGGAAGTGACCAGACTAATTGGAGGGGGTGCGAAGGAATGAGAGAACTGCCCCCTTATGTTACAGGAACGGGAGGATCACCCTCCTGTACCACGGGAATGGGAGGATTTACCTCCAATTCATGGAAATCTGAAGAAACAAAAATAACATGAGCAGTATGAGGTTCACTCTCTGCGGGAAAATCCTGATCAATTGAAGTTGGAATCAAGTCGATCGTTTTCTCAACCAATGGTTGGTCAGGAACGGACTCGTGGGGTTCACGATCGGAGAGAGTGGAATTGACCATAGATGAATTTTGATCAATCACTTGATCAACTAGTGGGGGATCAGGTAAAGCTTCTGGTAACCAGCCAGAAGGCAAGACTGAGAAACCGTAAGGTTATCCAAAAAAATTTTGGCTTCATCTAAATAAGGAAAAAGTTGAATGGGATGACTCCCTTCACATAACTTACATTGAAATTTGACTTTCCCCTTTTTCCCATGGGCCTTACTATCACTAGTTGAGGGTTTTTCACCATCATAATCTCCAGAGGTTGATGACAAAGGCTGATGTGAGCCGGTGGAACACAATTCTAATACACTGGGAATGCCAAGACAATCCCTAAGAAGGTGATCACCGTTACATAACTTGCAAGGGAATTTGACTTTGCAGGACTGAATGGAATATTTTTTAACATCAATTGCATTGGTAGCAATGGTTGATGGGTTTCCCCCTTGCTTATTTTGCTTCTTCTTCTTCTTCTTATCTCCCTAGTTACTAGAATCTAGACTTTCACCAAGCGAAGACGAAGAATGGGGTGAAGAAACAAGAAAAGAAGGCGAGGGGTCAACCTTAGGATCAACATGAGGTTGACAGTGTTCAAGTGGAGGCGAACTTGTTTGAGAATCATCTTGGACATTTGGAACCATGGGGGTTTAAAATAACCAAACTGGTAAACCAATGGTTAATCTCGGGAGGGACAACTTTGCCATATAGGGAGCGGCAACATTTCCTAAAGAAGGAAAAATTCCAAGATTCCCATTCAATGGGATTCCCTGATTTGAAAAATCAGGAACTGTTTCCATTAGTCTCAACCTAAGATCTCTTAAGGATTTGTGCACGACTAAATTTTATTCCATGGGCAGTAAATTTTAGAAATTAAACACAAAATAAATCAGAAGGGATGAACTATGCATGAATGATTACCAGGTATCCGTGAACTGCAATATAGAGCTTACAAAATAAATTTACCAAGGACTTAACGTACGACAACCAATCTCCCCAAATGATGTGTTAGTTGTATCATGTCTACAAGGCGGCCGACTCGGTTACCTATGGCAAGTTTGCAACCTAGTGGGGTCTCCCAATATATACTCGACGAAACGTGGGAGTCGAGTCCATAGTAGCATTGTCTAATGTGTATCCGTATGATGATAGCATCCCCTTATAATTTTCATACGTGGATCATAGTCCTATATACTTCCATACGTGGAATCAGATATCACACCCAGAATGTAACACAAAATATTAGCGATAGTAGCTACGCTTAACGATGTAGAAACACGTCTCTATCCTAGACCTCTATATGTTTGCGTTAATTTTAAAAGCTCATTAAGGTTAATTGAATAAATTTTAAGGTTTATCTTGTTTAAAGTTTCAATTTCAAAGCTCAAAATGATGTCACATGAATACCTATAATGAAACTATCATGAGAAAAGGATACTTTCAATTCAATGAATGATATATAGTTTAGGAGAAGTTTCAAACAATGATGCAACAAAAAAAAATGTAGCAAACGAAGCTCTTCCTAACCAGATCACTTTCACAATCCCAATTCAAGTCAAAACATCCAAAGATACAAATTATTCAATGTAATCTATGCAATATTTATTTTTTGAAAACTATGCAATTGTAATCTATGCACAATTTCCTTTTTTTCTTTTTGATGAATGAGAATGCATTCAATGCACTTTTCGATGGAATGAGAATCTACTTAATGCACTTTGAAATGAATGCACTCAATGCACCTTTTAGTTTCTAAACCACCAAAAAATGCAATCAATGTCTAATGATAATCACAAAAATGACTTTTCAAATTCAATGTAATCTAATGCACCTTTTACAAAAAGTAAATTTTTGAGATAAATAAAAACTAAATGAATGCAAGAACTCAATTTCTTTTATGGATTAAAATGATGCTTAATGATCAGAAAAACGATAATATTTCCAAACATACAAGCAACAAACAGTGATTTAATGGATTCAAATAATGAAAAATTCAACCAAAATTTCACTTTTACTACTTCTAGTATGGGATGGAATTTTGCATACCACAAAGAAACTAACACCAAAAAAATAAATTTTGATACACACAGGACAAGAGGATGACCTTACAGACCAGGACACACTAGGTTTATTAGGAAAAACCCCAAAAAATCTCAAATTAAGGAGTAGTGCTACTTTACATAGAAAAAATTGTGCTGACAGTGTCTTCAGCACTATTTTGGACCCCCAAACCCGTGATGGAAGCGCTAGTTTTCATAGCAAAAATAGTGCTGGTCTACGAAATTGTACTAGCGCGAGGAGACAGTGGAAGACAAGGTTTTCAGTGCAACTATACTTATAAATATTTGTGCATGCAACGTGATTGTGTCTGAAAAAAGATGTGCTGGTCCAGGAATTATTAGGAAAATCAATCCAAACCGAAGAAGGAACCTAGACCTGATACTCTAAATCCAAAATCAAGAACTATGCATACCTATAGAGACCTAAACAAACTCAGATCTCAATGATATGTCAACCTGATCAAAAACCAAACCGGAAAAGGGAAGGCAAAGAGGCTAAAGCTCCCCAATGGAGTCGCCAATTCTGTTGGGAAGATAAATCCCCTCTGCGGACAGAGGCGATCTCTCTAGCCCTAGAGTGGGTCTAGAAACTTACGAGACTATCTAATGCATAATTTCTTAGCTAATATCTAAAACAAGATGAGAAGGGGAATAGGCCTACCGCTTCCGGATGATATGCTCCAATCCATTGATGATGACCTTGATCCACGGTCCCTCGGGCTCACTCCTCGCTACTAGTGGCATATGATTACCTGCAGGAGATCAGGAGACAACAAAAAAAATAATCCAATATAAAACATACATTGAATATCAATTATCTAACATATCAAGGAACATTAGAATATTTGCGCAAATTATTAGACAAATATAGAAAGCAAACACCAGATGTTTTATTAATAAATATAAAAGAGAGAGATTACAACCATGGCCTTGATGTTGGAGGCCTCCATTTGGTGATCTCAGAGTCCTTCACCGAAGCTCTTAAAGCACTCCTTCTCCTGGACAGCTTAGGCGTTATCAAAATATAGGGATGCAAGGAAAATGAATGATTAGACCAACCCAACAATGACCAACCAGTAATGGAAGGATGGGGATCAGTTTATAGGAAGGGAGAGGGAGTTATGAGCCCATGAAAGGAGGATTAAGGCCCACTTTTCAAGGTATAATCCCCCATTAATAAGATCAAAATCTCTAAATCAAAGAGCTCGGCCCTATCTCCATTGAATAACATCCAACTCGTCGTCCTGGAAAATTTTAGAGGTCGAAGCTTCTCCTCCATTTGCAGAAGCTTATTCTCATTCAAAAGAGCGCTGACAACACTAGGATAGAAATGTCAACCTGCCATCAGCATGGGAAAGCAACTGGAGAAAATCCTTGAATCAAAAATTTAGGGTTTTAGCTAAGTTTCTTAAATGATCTTTCAAGGCAACTTTTTTTGAGTCTTTAGAGGATGTCTTTATGTATTTTTCCAGGTGGAAATATTGCAGAGGATTTTTCACAAGGAACTTCAATATTAGGGACGGGAAGTGAGTAGAGTGAAATTATTTTGTAATAGATTCCCCCTAAATTATGAAGGCAGAATGAGGAGTGATGTGTGAAATTCTTTACGAACCAAGGCAAAGAACTCAGAATACCGCTAGGAAACCTGCCAAATCAAACTTAATACAATATATGACATATCTGATATGAATATGCCTAATAAAATATCTCTGAATAGGCATCAAATAACGCATGAACCCATGACATGGTTGTAGCCATTCGTCTAAAGGAGATCATGGAAATGGATCCATGGTATAGTCGCAGCCATACGTATAGAAAGCATTATATGTACAATCATGAATATTCAATAACTCCACACATTCTGGATAATAACATATGTGATCCAGGGTCTTCATCTTGATATCAATCTACCCAATGTACAAATATAACCATGTGAATAGATGTGTTGATGTCGAACATGGTAGAAACCACCTGATTACCAGTCAATGATGAAAAATATTAACAGGCACGAGAGAAACCACCAATAATGACAATGCCCCTCAAGGTACAACAACACAATCTACAAGTATGAATAAATGTGTTGAGATCGAATACTTGCAGAATTGTCTGATCAAAGGCCAATGAGGTTAACCAGTCGTCGAACGCAAAGAACTTGTCATTAAGGCATGCAAGCTCCAAGGTAATGAAAAGGAGTCTCTAAATCATCTTACTGAATAATGAGCTGAAGTTGACAGGAAGTGATCCATCGAAGGAGGGACATAATGATTCCCACACCATCGACACGAAACAAAGTATATCTTAATATGATAGGTGTGATTCAGGATTATTGTAGAGAGGATCAAATAATCGGAGGATGTTTGACTTTTGACAGAAAGGGACTTATCTTGAACATGTTGGAGACATGACTCCAGAGTGTGGCAGCATTTGACACACATAGGATCATAACTCATGATGACAAGAATGGTGATCAAATGAGAGGCAAATGGATTTCCCAAACCCAAGAGGCAAAATGACAAATGAAAGATATCCCCAACCCGACACAAACTACAAATGAGTGTCATGTTCAAGAGCGAGAAGTTGCCCAAAACACATAAGTTGTTCCACTTTCAATTTTCCCTCGTTATTGCTAACGAATACCTCTTTATTTTTTATAGCCAACATGAAGTTGATAACATATGTTGAGCGTGTAATTTCATTCTTAGAATGAATCCATCCTAGTAATTTCAACGAGCCCTAAGAAGGAGGAATTCGGTCTTGTCATGGTGAAAATTCTTTCGCCATTTAATTTTTAATGAGTACAACGGAAGGGAAACTTGGTGTCTTTTTCATGTTTAGGGAGCTTGAAAAAGAAATGGAAAATAAAACTCCATCAGGTCCCTTTTCATAAGTCATCCCTCGAATCTGAAAAGGTAAAAAGAAATATTCGAGAGAACCTCTTAACCATGTTTGATCAAGGTATTATTTTTTCATAAATAATCAATATTTGCTTGAAAAGGGATAAATGTATACTGAGACGACGTCAATTCATTCAATTTAAAGAGTTCAAAACGACAAGTAATCGATGATGTTTTCATTTTTCGAGAGTAAAAAAAGAGCTTAAAGATGACTCCTTCTGGAGGAACGAGTGGTATAACTTGCTAGTAACTGGTTTTGGTGATGGTGGAACTGCTCAAAACACATAAAGGTCAAGAGGAAGGATAATAAGACCACTCATCGAATTGGTTCCTTGGGAAAGCGTATGATTTACCAAGCAGATGATGATGATGGAATGAGAAAACCAAGGCTCATATGGAAACACAGGCTGATAAAAATTTCAATCACGACAGGTAGCATGAGAATGGTTTTATTTTTACACAAGCTTGAAACATGGGAAACTATGCTTGAATTTAGTTTCATTTTTTCACAAGCTTGAAACAAAGGAAAACTATGCTTGAGATAAGTTTTCATTCCCCTGGCATGGTGACAACGTTAAGATAGAACTTCCAACCTGCCATCAGCACGAGCAGGCAACTGGAGAAAAGCGTTGACCCTGAAATTTAGGGTTTTAGCTAAATTTATTCAATGATATTTCAAGGAAACTTTCTTTGAGTCTTTATAATATGTCTTTATGTATTTTTCCAGGTGGAAATACTTCACAGGATTCGTCATAGGGAACTTCAGGATCAAGGACAGGAAGTGATCAGAGTGACAAATTACTGTGTCACAACCATCATCCACATGCAACCTTAAAAACCCGAGTTTGGTATATGTACACAAAATCATGCTTGAATTGTGTAAGTTGAGGAAACAAATGGGGATGCCCTCAGATTGAATCTAGTAGGCTAAGAGAAATTTGGTTGTTTTTCATTTTTGTGCACATAAAGCACTAAAGAGGAGTATCCTAGAAGAATCATTGGAAGTGGCGAAGGGGTATCCTTTTGTTCTATGTGAGCCTTCATAGGCCATATTTTGTTATGTGAATAGCCCAAATTCAATGCTTGAGAGGTAACATATTTATTTATTGTAAGTGAAGAAGAATGTTTTTCATACTCTATATCCTAAATTGACACTTTGCTTAATTTCCCTATGTGAAGCATCCTCTCGACATTAGATCTCGCTCAAGGGTGGCCAGTTATAAGAAGGCTTGTAGCATATTTGTGCACATGGTTGGGTGGTTAGTGTTTTTCCCTCATTCAATTTCCAAAATATTCAAGTGGAACATATTTTTTTATTCTTTCATTGTAAATGAAATTTAAATTTTGTTCAATTATTCATATCTATATGCTATGTCGGAATTCATTGTGTATGTATGCATTGGTAGGCTAAAAGCTATTGTATTTTCATATTGAGTTTGTGTGATCAATGTGAAAAGTAAATAACATGTCTTTCCTTAATGTTGGTATGCATTCCTTCATGAATATGAATTATATATGAAATGGAAGCCTTAATCTTATGTTAATTGAGATCATGATTTGTTGTATGTTCATGAATGGGGAAGTTAACCTTGGTTGTAATGTTTGCACATATATTTCTAGTTAGATGACAACTATCAAGATGAGTTAATTTTTAGACCATGATGGTGGAGTGAAAGTATGATTATGGGAGCTTAAGGTAGTGCCTGTCTATAATCAAAAGCTAGCATGTAGGCCTTCCCGTAGTATAAGCAATTGATATGAGGAGGCTTGGAATTTTTGAGTTAAAGGAAATGATTTTTTGTTTTGTTTGGAAGGTGATTAGGTGCTCAGAATTGTGCTAAAAAAAAAAGTTCTCGGAATGACACGAAACCTGAATGACCACGTAGTGCTCGTCATTCTGAATCTGGCGCAACTCGTTTCGCGCAAAATTGACTCTGTATGGCTTCAGAACCGTGTTCTATCTATTTTCCTAAACAGGCGAACTTGACAAAAAATATGCAGACAGCGAGCCCAGTCAGAAATCCGTACTAATGATGTGGCATGCTGACTGGGCAAGTTAATGGAATTGTCAACTAATTTTTGCCGAATGGATGGGTGCCAAGTGGCACGATTCTACAGGACCAAGTGGCAAGTTGTGGTTTGATTTTGGGTTGTTGAAGGCAGCCAATCACAAGTTGCTACGTGACAGGGCCAGAGGCCACCACATGGCAACCCGCGGGCCACCAAAAACATTTCAGGCGGAGGGGTTGGGGTTCGACCCTGCAACCTCCTAAGCACATGCCAAGTTGTTTACCACTCCGCCTACACAATTTTTCTTAACTATATACTAGCGCCACTTATATTTAAATTTCATATAATGTGTCCTTGGGGGGGGGAGTGGGGGCCAACCCCAAAAATGAAGCACCATGTGACTTATACCTTGGACCACAGGCGGAGCGCAACAGGCGCTAACCTTAAGCGCATTATTAAAATGTTAATCTCGACTTAATTAACACATAATGCGGGTTTAATTAGCGCTAATATAGTTTATAGGCATTACTAAAGAAATTAACCGTCCCAAAAATTTCATTGCCGATTGGCGAAATTGTAGGATAGTTTGTCAAATTCTAGGTGGATTTGTAGGACCGGCTCGGATTTTGTGCAATTTGTGGAGGAAATTGTGGGAAAACTAGGAGAGTTCATAACTCATCCAATTATCGACTCAATCGGGAGCAGAAAGAGGCTATGGTTCCATTTTTGGAGTGTGTTGGACTCAATGAAATAAGTTTTAGGAGCAAAAAAGCATTGTAAACACATCATTTTGCAATTTTGAGCATAATATAGAGGCCCAAGCCACTGAAGCTGGACCAAGGAGATGTTGCCCAGGAGGGGTGAACTCCTTCATCAAATCCCTGTGTTGATGTGTTGTATGGTGATATACTGTACATTTTATTGTTGTTGTTCAGTATTTTTTTTTATGTTAAATTGTTCATAAAATTAACATAAAAATCACCTATGAGACTTAGTTAACTTGCAAGAGAACTTGAATCCTTAAGCACATGAAAACCATTTGTTTTAAAATCTGAAAGAGGAATTAGCACAAAATTACTAACATACCTTAATCAGATCATTTTGGTATCAGAGAAATTAGGTTTGTTTGTGTAATAAGGGATCTAATTGTTCGCAAATTTGTGTCATGCTTACAAGGTTAAAACTCAAAAGAGGAGAAGGGAAGCTAGTTGAAAGCCCTGCAGTTGGGTCAAGAGGAAGAAGGGAAAGGTTCCCAAAGTCTTCAACACCAACACATCCTCAAATTGAAGTTGAGTATTCAGCGAACATGTCTCATGAAGGAGAACTTACAATGACAGAAGAAGAGAGAGCATTCAAGAAGGCATTTTTTGATATGACAGAGATGGTAAAGGTCCTATATGAGGAGAGGGATTTAAGGATGCAGGGAGAAAGTTCTAGGCCTCCTAGAGGAGAGGGTTCTCTAGGAGGAGGAGGTCATATAGATGGTGATAAACCACCATCCACTCCACCATCATCCTCACCACCATCTCCACCTTCCTTTTCATCATCTTCCACTACCAACACCCTTCCAAATGTTCATAGACATACTTCAAAAGGAACTGTTAAATAACCCTTACTTAAATTTGATGTTAAATTTGAGCTACCGATGTGTAATGGTGAAGTAAATGTAGAGAATCTTGATAATTGGATTCGTCAATTGGAGGTTTATTATATTGTAGAATTCAGAACCTTCAAGAGGATGACAGAAAGATTCAATTGGCTTCCTTGAGAATGGAGGGTGCACCACTTGTATGGTGGGAAGCAAGGGCACAAGATGAGATTAAAAAACATGGTAAGATCTCAATTTCTTGGCCTGATTTCATTGTTGCAATTAAAAAGGAAATTCTACCCTTTAGCTTACATGCAAAAATCCATTATGAACTCGAAAAATTTTAGACAATTTGAGGGTCAAAGTGTGCAAGATTACACCCAAGAATTTAGAAAAGGAGCTCTTATGTTAGGTGTTGATTTGCATTCTCAAGATACCTTGCTGAAGTATATAGGGGGTTTACACAGTTACCTGAAACATACCATCCTAATATTTAATCCCACTATTCTAGATGAGGTTTGTGTGCAAGCTACACACCTTGAGGCAAGAGGGAAAAATGTACCAGAAGACGGTAAAAATAAATAATTTAAGGGTGGTGAAAAATGAAAGGGTTTCAAAGGAAAACAAAAGAAAAATGCATCCATAAAAAAAGAAAGGGATAAAACCACATGTAAACACTGTTCGAAAGAGGGTCACGATGAATCCCACTGCGGGAAGCTTCATCCAAAATTGAGGCCTAAGAAATTCAACAACAAGGGGAAACAAAAGACAATCGCTACCACAAAACAAGATCTCAGATCCGACTCAGGTGATGAGACTAAAATTTCAGCCATGCTCACAAAGGGAAAATAACCCATAGCAAGTACTAGTTCATCAAATTGCCACATTAACACTCTAAGTGAAGAAACAGGAAGAGACTTTGTTTCATGTAAGAGTTGTCTCAAACCATACAAAAATCAACACACTATTTGATAGTGGGTCTCGAGAGAACTTAATATCTAAATAATTAGTCAAGAAGCTTAAACTTGAAACCATACCTCATCACAAGCCATATCCTTTGTGTTGGATAACCAAGGATACAAATTTACAGGTTACAATAAAATGTATTTTCTAGTTTGCAATCACCACAAACTTTGTTGATGAAGTTGAGTTAGATGTTGTACCGCTTGAAATATCAGGAATTGTTTTGGGTAGTCCTTATCTCTATGACAGGAAAGCGGTCTTATATCACCATGAGAACAAGTACCACTTTTTCAAATATGGAGTGGAATATATTGTGAGAGTTCATCACAAAAAGCTAAACCTCTCTTTAGTTAATGTCAAGCAAATGAAAATACTAGTAAATTCAAGCAAAAAATTCGTGCTTCTTATGATCAAACAAAAGAATGATATGGAATATGAATCTTTTGAAAGTCTTGATGATAAATTGAATCTGATTTGTTTGATGTGGTAAGTTAGCATGGCGAGATTTTTTAGGAACCGAAGGGGTTACCTCCCAAGAGGGGAATCCTACATGAGATACAACTGCAACACGATTGTCCACTCCCTAATATTGGCATGTATCGCATGTCGATAATGGAAAGTGCAGAAATCAAAAAGAAAATCCAAGTGTTGTTGAATAAAGGGATCATTTGTCCATCTACCTCACCATGTGTTTCACCGATTGTGTTGGTGCCCAAAAAAGATGGAACATGGCACATGTGTGTGTATTTTTGTGCACTAAAAAAAATCACGATAAAGAATCATTATCCACTCCCAAGAATAGATGAATTAGTTGAGGTATGCAAAGTATTTCACTAAGTTAGACTTAAGAAATGGTTACCATCAAGTTAGAATAGCTGAATATGACATATGGAATACCGCATTTAAAACTAAACAAGTAATGTTTAAGTGGCTTGTTATGCCTTTTGGTCTTTGCAACGCTCCAGCTACTTTCATGAGAGTTATGAATGATGTGTTAAGACCATTTCTTGATGAGTTTGTCATTGTCTACTTAGATGATATTTTGATATTTAGCAAATCACGAGATGAACATATCATGCATGTAATAAAGTTGCTTGATGTCTTAAGAAAATAATAGTTGTTTTTGAAGATGTCAAAATGTGAATTTGGTAAAACTTCTTTAGTGTATTTGGGACATATTGTTGGAGGAGGTGAGTTGAAGATAGACCCCTCTAAGGTTGAGGTCATTGTTAATTGGAAAACACCCAAGATACTCATTGACGCAAGAAGTTTTCTAGGAGCAGCAATCAACAAAAATCATTTTATGCTTTGAAAGAGAAGATCAGTTCAGCCCCAATACTAGCACCACCGGACTTGAGAAAACCTTTTGAGATTCAAACTGATGCAAGTGACTATGCCATGGGCACAATCCTTTTACAAAATGATAAGCCCATTTCATTTCATTCCAAAAATTTCAATGGTGCAGTGATAAACTATCCTACTTATGACAAGGAGCTATATGCGTTGGTTGAAAGTGTGAAGAAGTGGAAACACTATTTGATGGGAAAGGAAAGCATCATTCACACTGACCACCAACCATTGCAATACTTGTAATCGCAAACTAAGTTGCAACAGTCAAGACACTTTCGATGGATGGGTTTCTTACAACAATTCCACTTGGTAATCAGGTATAAGAAAGGTATATACAACAAGGTCGTTGATATTCTTTCTAGGCCTATTATTAGTGCAACTACTTCACTCAATAATACTTTTGTTTTACATTAAAGTTATGCTGAGAAATATGAATTTGATAATGAATTTCAATATGTTTATGCAAACTTTATTCAAGGTCTCCAAGTTGAGGAATTGGATTACCATGTACATAATAACCTGTTGTATCATTTGGGCAAGCTTTGTATTCCACGGGGGGAGAGAGTTAATGTCATAAGGGAAGCACACACTTCTCTTATTGCTAGACATTTTGGTGTATGAAAAATAATGGAAAATCTTCAGAGGTATTGTTATTGGCCTTGTATGCTTGAAAGTGTGTCATGTTTCATTAAAGGTTGTTCATTGTGTGCAATCAGTAAGCCTAGTAATAGGAAATTGGTATTGTACACACCACTTCCATTTCCTTCATGTCCATGGGAGAGTATTTCTATAGATTTTGTAGGAGGTCTTCCTTTGTCAAAGAGGGGTCATGATTATTTGTATGTAGTTATGGATAGGTTCAGAAAGATGTGTATATTGATGCCATGTAAAAATAAAGTCACAAGTGAACAAAAATATCATATTTTCTTTCAAAATGTTTGGGTTCATTTTGGGTTGCCTACATCTATTGTAAGTGATCGAGATTCTCGATTTGTTGGGAATTTTTGGTCAAGCTTGTAGGACTTGATGGAAACTAAGTTAAATAATAGCACAACCTTTCATCCACAAACATATGGTCAAACCAAAGTGGTCAATCGAACAATAATTCATCTTCTTCGAGGATATTGTAGAAAACATCTTGAGTTGTGGGATGAACAGTAGCATAACATTCAACATGCTTACAACCATGCAAAACACTCCTCTACACAAACATCATCGTCTGAGGCATGTCTTGGATACTTTCCAAAATCCTCATTGAATTTAATTTTTGGAAAATATGTGGCTATATATGGGCATAGAGACATAGATAAAGCAAATAAATCCATAGAGTAAATTCGGTTGATCCATCAAACAATCCAAGATCAACTAGAAAAAATTCAAGGCAAGTACAAAGAGAAACATGACAAACATTGTGTGGATCATAAGTTTCAAGTTGGAGACGAAGTTTGGATTCACATTACCAAGAAAGGGCTTCAAGATGAAGGTAAAAAGCTGAAACCAATATGCTATGGTCCTTTTAAAATTCTGGAAAATATTGGTAACAATGCCTTCAAGTTTGATTTGCCTTCATAAATGAAAATTTACTCTATTGTTAATGTTGAGAATTTAAGATTGTATGAGTCTCCTTTGATTGAATATTAGGGAGAGAATGTTCAACTTCCACTTATCAAAGACTTTTCTCCATAATTATTTAATGAGATTCAACAAGACACCATACTTGACAGAAGAATAAGGACATCGAAAAGAAGAAGTGTTGACTATATTCAAGTGGGGCTTGTTGTCGACGATTCTTGTCTCTCCTAGAGACAGCCTAGAGTTGCCATAGACCAGTGCCTAGGACATCTTATCATAGCAAGGAGCACATAATATAACTTGGGTGTCAATCCAAAAGGCTCTCCTGTTATCTCTTGTAAAACAAGGAAATTGATTTTAAATGGGACTAGAACTTACAGAAATTGCCACAGGGAAAATAATGTTGCAGAGACAAGATGCAAAACTCCAACACAAAAGCATCAGACAGTTAAGAGACATTTTACTGTAAAGAGGGTCGATTCAAATAATATGTCACAGAAATCAAGTATCAGAAGGTGTATGTAGTGAAAGAAATATAAGAAGATATTAGTTAACTTTGGTCTGATACCCAGATACACAACAGAATCATGCATGGGCTTGTCAATCTAAGAATCCATACATGAAAATGGCGTTTTAAAAGAACCCTCTCAAAGCAACTAACATAGCAGAAAGATGGATGAAATGAACATGAAACAGTATATCATGCCTGAGCCATATTTAAAGCGCTTGACTGATTCAAGTATGGGCATCAACTAGGATTAATCCTTACCTAAAATCAGTGAGCCACTCGCATTCCAGTACATGATACAAGACAATATATGAAATGAAATGTTGTATTAATCACATACAGAAAGTTACATACTATGAAATGCCAAAGATCAGAATCCTCATTACAGATAGAACTCCTCCTCACTGAGACCCTATGGGCTCTGAGCCTTCGTACTAAAGCTTTACAAAATGCATACAAAAATGTCTTTCACTGCACAATTCTCTGATAAAAATCTAGAACCTTTACAATGTTTTTCCTCTTCCTTTTTATAGAGGAAGGAGAAGAGAAACCCATAAAAGAAGTAGGTGAAGACAATTAATTGTTTCATTAAAACAAAATGGAGGAAACATTTAGCGCCCATACTATTTGACGGCTCTAGGATGTTGCAGGTACTCTGTGGCTGCTCCCTGAAATAAATGCTGTAGGTGAAAACTTTTCCAGGGATAAGACATGAAGAATAAAATATGTAACATTCTGTACCTTCCTGAGAGAAAAATCTATTGAAATTAAACCTGGAGGATATGATTTTTATGCCCTTGTACTCTTTGCCTTCTGAATGTTGAATTGTTATTTAAAATCTTCGGCTTCAGACGTTGAATTCCTCGCTCTCTGACTGATATTCTCTATCTGCACCATTAATAATTTCATCTACAAGAATCTGCCGCTTGAATGGTTCTTGAAGGTTGGACAGATCTGAGTCCCGCTTCTTTTAATGAAAGCCGTGTCCTTTGACATTTAAAAACAGGTCCTTTGACGCACCCTTGACCTCTGCAATGAGGGCTATGAATTATGGTTAACCTCTGGTGCTGAAAACCCTGCAAAAACCCGCAAACATGTTAAGAAAATAATGCACGGGAATGTAGACACGGTGGGGATAATGGGGTGGCAACTACGGCATGGTCAAACAGTGAAAAATGTAGGATGATGATGAAAAATGCAACGTAACAATGTGGAGCGGGCTTGGGGGAGAAGGTGAACATAACCGTGAAAATGCATTGGAAATGAAGCGACGAGCTTAATATAGACCCGTGGTGGCGGAATGCACGTGGAGTAAAATGGAGGGATAGGTGGTACTATGACAGGATGACGGGGACATATGACGTGGAGTACTGACTGTGGAGTTTGGTCAACGACGAAGTGCATAAATCGTAACCGTCCGATCTCAGGTGGAGATCGACGGTTGGGAACGCACCAGGGACAATAGGCAGTGGGCCAGGGGCGATATGGACGGGATTTAAAAGCCACGTGACTTTGGAAAGCACGAGTCGTTGGATTGAGCTCTTCAGATTGGACGGCTAGCGTTAATATCGCTGCACGACTTTGACTGAAGGATAACGTGCGATGGGTAGTGGTATTGTCGTCGTACACTAGGACACGTGGCGAGCGCCCAATGGAATTGCTCCGATTTGGAGAAAACCGCTTGCCCAGCAAAAGTGGTGCGAAATAAAGCGGCCGGTTTTGGCATCGATGCACAGCGCAGGGTCCACCAGGGCGGCAGGTCGTGGAATCGTTGATCTGTGTTTGATCTGACGGCTGAGAGCGGGCCCGATAGCATTTAAATGATGAGCTCCTTTTGATCTGGCATAGGGTTATGCGTCCTGGTCACGTGGAAGACTAGCTGTAGGAGGCTAGGACCAAAGGGGCTCGGATTCAAATATTTCAAGAGCGAGCCTTTCGGCCTTCGATTATAAAATTTGGGTGCGGAGGAGGGCAAAGGTAAGTGGAAAAAGGGTTTCTTAGGCCACAGCAGGAAATTCGAAAGGTTCAGGAGGGGCTGATGGCCAAAAATTTATAGGGGGGTAGACTTGGATAACAGGGCTCAAAGGAAAAAATCCTTCAAAATCCAAATGGATTGAAATTGGGAATGTGAGGTAACTGTACCATCACATTTTCAACATCTAAATATGATCTTTTGGGGCCCAAAAACTTCCAGTGGGGAGGAATGATCCAGAATTATGCTCAAAAATCAAAGTTTTCATAATGACACAAAACTTGAATGATCGTGTATTTCTCGTCGTTTTGAATCTGACGCAACTTGTTTCACATGAAATGGACTCCGTATGGCTTTAGAAACGTGTTCTGTCCATTTTCCTAAATAGACAAATTTGGCAAAAAATTATGCAGACAAGGAGCCTAGTCACCAGTCTGTACTGCAGACGTGGCATGTTGACTGGGTAGGTCAATAGATTGGTCAACTCATTTATTCGACGAATGGATGGGTGCAAAGTGGCACAATTTTACAGGACCAAGTGGCAATTTGTGGTTTTATTTTGGGTTGTTGAAGGCATCCAATCACAAGTTGCCACATGGAAGCACCGAAGGCCGCCATGTGGCATCCCACGGACCACCAAAAGGTTCGCAACAATCCGGGCGGAGGCGTTGGGGTTTTACCCCGCGACCTCCTAAGCAAAGGCGAAGTCATTTACCACTCCGCCTACACAATGTTTCTTAACTATATATGAGCACCACTTATATTTAAATTTCATATAATATGTCACTGGGGGGGATTGGGGGCCAACACCCAAAACGAACCACCATATGACCTATACCTTGGACCATAGGTGGAGCGCAGGAGGCGCTAACCTTAAGTGCACTATTAAAATGTTAATCTCAGCTTAATTAACACATAATGTGGGTTTAATTAGCGTTAATCTAGTTTATAAGCGTTATTAAAGAAATTAACCGTCCCACAATTTGCGACATTGGTCGGAGAAATTGTAGGATAGTTTGCCAAATTTCGGGCAGATTTGTAGGATAGGCCTAGATTTTGTGCAATTTGTGGAGCGAATTGTGGGAAAACTAGGAGAGGCCATAACTCATCCAATTTTCAGCCAAATCAGGAGCAGAAAAAGGCTAAGGTATGATTTTTGTAGTGTGTTGGACTCAATGAAACAAGTTTCAGGAGCAAAAAAGACATTTTAAACACATAATTTTGCAAATTTGAGCATAATATAGAGGCCTAAGCCATGGAAGCTAGACCAAGGAGATGTAGCCTAGGAGGGGTGAACTCCTTCATCAAATCCTTGTGTTGATGTGTTGTATGGTGATGTACTATACATTTTATTGTTGTTGTTCAGTATTTGTTTTTATGTTAAATTGTTCATAAAATTAACATAAAAATCACTCATGAGACTCAGTTAACTTGCAAGAGAACTTTAATCCTTAAGCACATGAAAAGAATTTGTTTTAAAATCTGAAAGAGGAATTAGCACAAAATTACTAACATACCTTAATCAGATCAGAAGGGGATGGAAAGCTATGAACTATTGGGAGTGATAGGGTTTACTTCATGAAATTTGGGGTTCGAAGGCCTCAACCTTAATCCTTGATCATATGGCCTGATGAGATCCATCATTAAGATCAAGTTGGAAGGGAGATTAATTTATGTTGGGCTACCAAAGATTAAGAAAATACCCATGATATGGAAACCCCTAGTATGGTGCATCATTGTTCGACAGGCCATCACTTGACAAAAAACATTTTGTTAACCAAGAGCATTAATTGATAGCCTTAGATACTAGAGTATTGAAAATATAAAGCATGATGTCGTGATGACATCACGAATTATGATGTAGAAATGTCACGTGTTCGACATGTGCCACCAAAATTCATCCCTTTTGGCATGCTAGCTAGGAAAATATGAGTAACATGTGGTACACATCAACAATGCCATGTGGTAGGGCATGCATTAGCACCTATCTTATGTCAAGTGGTGATTATAGGTTGGAGGATGATGTGGTAGGTTGAGCCATAATATTGGCATATTGGGACTTCATGAGGGTTGTGCCCTGGAAAAATCTTTGATAATCTAATATCATAGTATACACATCAATAATGTCATGTATTTGGCATGTTAACATCCACCATGTGTCAGATGATGATTAGGTGAAAAATAAATGAGATGGCATGATGATTTGTCCTATTGGCCAACGATTTATTGGGAATTCAAAGCTTGGTAGATATAAGGAAGTTGTCAATACCCTAGTATTTTGTATCAGAGGGTATAACTTATGACATATTGAAATAATACATCCATATTAGCATATCAGGGGATTTATACCCATATCGACATATCATTATATTCAACTATACCAACTTATTGGAATACTAAAACCTATGGATTTGGACAAGGGTTTTTTTTATGGAAAACATTGATATGGTGGGGCATCGATATGACACGCGAACCAAGGACGTTGACTAGTGCATGGGATACAAATGGCTAAGGGCCACTACATGTTATCCATGTGGCATGTATGGATGCTAATGTTGCCCTTATGGGGTAAATATTCAAATGTGAATAACTTTGTGCTTGGATCTTAGAATAATATGAAATTTATATCGTTGAAAAGCTCATAGATGATGGTAGTATCAAGAATGCGACTTGAGATGATAGAGGAAAGAGGAAATTTTGAGAACACCATATTCATAATAAACATTTAATTTAAGGTCTAATTATGCTCCACAACCCTAATATAACATTAGGGGATTGGGTGTTTTACATATACATATGCTTATGTGCTGGGACTTTGTGACCCTCACAACCATTTGTGGCACTCTCTTGGCTCACCCTTGCAATTTCAGACATATAAAAAAGTTCTAAAACCTGAAGTAGTCAATGATGGATGGGAGATAATCATATTTTATTTTTGGCTAGTGGATGATGGCTAGGGGCCGACCTTAAAACACCATGTTCATCACCCAAATGTGGGAATGGTCCCCTTTACTACATAATTTGTGGTTATTGGATTGTTTGCCTTTTGTTGTTTACAATGCATAGTTGGTTTCTTATTGTAGTTTTCCTTTTAATGAATTATACTTTATTGAAATTATTATATATCTTTGTGATATTTTGATAATCACATAATATGGGCAATTTTATGAGCCATCACTTTTAATTTTAGTGACTACAATAGTTGGAATACTTAATTGCATTGTTAACTACAACACACTATTAGCAAATTCCATGTTGATATATGATATGTTTACTTGGTATTGTTATGTATCAATTGTTTCCATATAATAATATGAAAGAAGCTATAAAGGCATTTCCAAATTCTTTGTTATTTCTATGTGTCAATTTTGTTTTTCAAGGTTAGGCTGACCCTAGGTCATGGTCATCTCACATGTTGGATGGAAGAACGATCTATCGAGACAGGGGGTGTTGTCACCAATATTGTGTGTCAAGACTCAATTGATAATAGACACCCCTTGGGACATTGTAACTCCCACAATTATATCCCACCCTCAACCCCTCCCCATGAGATTTGAATTTGAGACGAGATGGGGACTAAACCCCACATAAAACAATTAGTCTACACCTCATGAGTTGTGTCAATTGTTTTCATATACTTATTTGATTGAGACTATATAAAAACATTTCCAAATTAATGTTATCATTTTTAGACGAGAATGATTTTGAAGTATGAGTTTTAAACAGATAATACATTTGATTTTTAGAAAAGTGTAGTAAACTATAATAGAGTGGATACACTTACTTCATAAGCACCTTGAAAATACAAGCGTTCGACTATAAAATAATATATTGATTAATTACTTTCTTTCTCTTAACAAGGAATATTTATTGAAATATTTTTTTTCGTAGATAATGATTAATGTTCATTATGGAATATTGAAATTATATGTAAATTTATTATTGTTACTAATGATCTTGGGAATACTTACTTTATAGGCAAATTGAAAACCCAAACAATAAGATATATTATATTGATTAACTAATTCCTTTATGTTGACAAGAAATATATATTAAAATATGAAATATTAAAATTATGGGAACACAATTCTCATTTCTCTTCCCTACATTGAAGATATTATAAATCATGTATTTGAGGTATTGGTCAAAAGAACGATAAAAATATTTTTAAACCTCATAAAACTCTTGAATAAGTTTTTAGAAACAATAAAAATAATTTAGTTAATCTTGAATAGGTCATTGATGGGTTTACCATGGGTTAACCCGAGATATTTTAGTAGAATGGTATGATGTTGGCAACATGGAAGAAATAAAATGAATAATGGTTCATGGGCATATGAACAATGATAAAATGGCACATGGAAATGAATTACAAGGATTGACATGGAGCACATTGAGGAAGAAGTACCTGGTTAAGGAGTGCCTAGGTTCAACTAATTATATTTGGAGGGGTTAAAAATTAACGAGTTTATTAATGGTGGTGTATATTTCAATGGTTTTGGTAATTCACTGTATTTACCCATTGTAACGCTTTGTATACCCCTCATTATTTTTTAAAGGGAATGAGGTGTTTAAACGTTCCCTCCAAGGTTACTTTATGGATAGGAGGTTATCACATTTCTTCTTCCTTCGACAACCTTAAACCTCTTTTCCAGGATCATCATTGCCTTTAGCTTATCGATATCTTTCCAATAATATAAATTTCATCCAAATATGAGCTCTAGACACAAAGTTATACCCATATATGCTCCTCATCATTATCTATATCGTTGTCATGTGATAGTTCTTTACCCTTGTGTCACCGTCGTACGATGCTACATCAACACATGAGACTGACATGTGGTAATCCCTACCACATATCACCATCACATAGGGCTACATGTTCGACCTGACATGTCAACTTGACACTCACATCTAGTTCCAAGGTTTTCCATTAGTGCCCCTCATCAAAAGTTCTAGATCTATGCTACGCCAATATTTCCAATCTTTATAATCCAAGAAAATTATTGGTTGATGGGTCAACATCTAGACATGATAAAATCTTGAAGTCCCCCATTTTTACAAAAAATAAAAATTTTGGATTTCCTTTATCTAAAACATTCGCCAAGCCATGTCTTCTTTGTGATAGTTACCACTTGGCCTCCTCCTCAACACTACTACATATTAGATCCACATCAACGTCTTTCCATGTTAGTATGAGACATCATCATGCCAACTCAACACCCACCTACCCATACGATTTGTGAGTGCCCAAGTAGGCTCCATACAACTTCACTTGGTCCATTGCATTGGTATCCTAATCTAGGTTTTGATTAATTCCCTCTTGTTTATTTTATGGATGCTTCCAATTTCACTCCTTGACAAAATCTAGTTTTGATCTACATCATTTGACAGATCCCACTAGCTTCTATTTTTTTTACTTAAAATATTTTGAATCCTCTCTTCTGCCACATCATATTCCATCACATGTAGTTCCACCATCCAACATGTGACCTTTTCGAAAATCCCCTTTATAATTTTTTTTTGAATATCTAGATCTCCAAAAATATAAAACATGTCCACTTCATGCATACTACTTCAAGGAACATCTGTACACTATTTCATCTTGTTGCCGACCTTGAAAAATCATGGTCCAATTGATGGATCAACTGGGCCACTGTACCACCAACCATCAGAAAATCCAAGGAGGGTGTCTAATGACCTAAGGATAGTATAATTAATGTAACTCCCATCCATTGGATAACAAGGAGAAATAACAATGTCTCTGGTGACTTATGGTCAATCTAATTAATGGACCTGCCTACTTAAATCCCCCAAAAAATATTTGATTAAATTACCTTTGAGATAAATCTCAACCCTCTATCCTAACTACTACTAATATCCCTGCATCGACCTATTAATTATTGACAAATAAATTAAAATTTTTAGAAGCTATATTCCATTCCATTATTTTAAATTTTTAAAATATGATACTAATAAAGCATTTTTCCCCAGCCCAACCTAATATTAGCGAAAGGAATTTACTGTGATGACCCTACTACCATCATCATGTCATAAAAATGGGGTCTAAAATTTTCTCTTATTTTTACCCTTCTGAAATTTTCATGCTAGCTTGTAACTGAACCCACACATGTGAATCACACGTTCCAAATATCAAGACAACATATCTATTAATTTGGAATCAACATTTAACAATTCTAAAACCATGTCATAATCAACAATCAACTCACAGTCATCGATCATAATACATTATGCTACAACTATCACCTACTTACACTCAAGTATATATCAACTATCTTAACGCATACATGTTATTACAACTGTCTTAAAATAAGATCATTACTTCATGAAATATTATAGAAACATGCCCATAACATGGGACTAATCAAAAATTGAACATTAAATAGATGAAATTAGTATACACCAACACTCAAAGACATAATAAAACATTCAGGTACAAAGTAGATGACATAAGCAAGCTCATACCTTAATGTCTCTCAGGGGAGGCTATCTTGTCTGCGCACTCAATCTAGATTAGCATGATATAACTTCACAACATATCAACCCAATCATAAATAAGGTCATGATATCCATAAAAACATCTAGCTAACATGTACACACCCTAAAATCATAAATGTTCCATAATACTGTGGATAATCCAGGAAGCTCTTCAATAACTGAAAACCATAGGAGCTTAAAAATCATAAACAATTGTCATTCATGCATACAATCACATATGCACAGTCAATCTAGACACAATACAACACACTATCATAATTAGGTCGACTCATGCATGAATTCCATAACCCTAACCATCAAGTCACTAGAATGTAACAACAACAAGTTATATATCATGCTCATCAACAACATGTAACCTAATCATCAAGCTAACTATCATACAACAACAAAAAGTTAAGCCATAACATGCTCATCAACAAAATATAAGTTATCTAACATAAAACAACAATAGCAATGCATACCACATCTGGTTGTTATCATTCATAATTATTCGACACATGTACATATAATCACACTAATCAACTAGCATCTATAATGCATGTAACCATAACATCAATAGAATGAAAGGAATACTCACAACAATAATGCATATAACAATCCTTAACCTACATATCTACATGCCCAACATCCAAACCTGTATGACGACATGCACTTGTCTCGAGGTCCAATGTTGCAACTTCATTTTGATGGTTTGCATCTCATGCTCTATCTTAACCAACACATTAGCATCATAACATGCCAATATCATCATGATGAACTAATTGCATACAATGACCTTATGCACAAAAACCGTCACCAAATCAATGAAAACTTGACAATATGCACCCACTTGACATGTATAACCAGTCATGAACAACCAATTCATGTCCCACATATAGCATCACATAAGAAAACATACACGGAAAATACACAAGCATGACCAACATGTGACCTAGCATAAACAAGAAATGCATACACAACATGTAAGCAAGCGTGCACGAACAAAACATAAGCAAGAAAAACACATAACCAACCATACACTCATGAAAACATGTTAACAACAACACCATTAACACTTTCATGGCAACACCACTACCACCATGGCCAACACAACATGAATGAAACAAGAACATATAGACCACAAGCATACTACACACGCATGCAACCAACATAAATGCATGATCAACACACCACCCATCCAGTCTGAGAGTTGAACCATGCTCTGATACCACTCTATGGTATCAAATATCACACAAATAACATGAGCATGAGGAACACATATGCAATAGACATGAATGCACGATCAACACTCACAGCCCAAGGAGAGTACAACCATACTCTAATACCACTCTGTAACACCCTCTTCCCATATATACCCAAGTAACTGGCCAACCAGGGTAAACATGTGACGAGAGGCTACTAATATGATATTCAACCTCATAGATGACCTTAAGGAAGTGGAACTGATGGAAACCTAACAAGCAAACCTTACACAGCACTAACAACACCTCCAGGAGGTAACCCAACCTCCCAGACCCCTGAACCTTGAGGGGGAACTGATTTCTGACCCTTTTGAGCCTTATCCGCGAGCATGTAAGGGCAAGGGAGTAGCTAGAAGCCTATAGTTGCAGGCATGCCAAGGCAAGGTCATGGCTAGGGCCCCAAAAATTCAGTTTTGTGCCTGCAACTTCGGGATTAGTGCCACCTTTTTAGCCCCAGAGCCCAGTTCAGTGCCCAGAACTTCATGAAACTGCAGGAGAGGATAAATAACATTAAAAAAAATGTACAGAAGAAATCACACCATTGAGAAATCATCTGTACCCCTCCCATCCATGACCGACATTTCGTCAAACATGTCACAAACACTGCATCTACAGGCATTAACAACAGATTTAAACATGAGGGTATCTTACTTATCTGAGAATAGCTAGGAAGCATTGCCCTCCTACATCATGTGCTAGAATACAGTCTATTTAACCATAGATACATTTTTTTATTCATTTACAGATAAAAACATAGACAGAGCCATACATCATCATAGATTGAATACATGCTTATAACCAACACAATAACAACATAAATACAATGGATATAACAACAATAAAATCCATACATAAACTAGTACATGTGGATACCTAATAACAGAGGAATGACCTCTTCATTACTGAAAGTAAAAACCAGCCAGAGATGGGACTTCCACGTTCCACCCGACCATATATTGGTTGAGCCAAGTCTCACTTCATCCAATCAAAATCGTGCCATATTCCAAGCATGAATGTGGGATCTCATCAAACACGTCAATCACAATAAATCCAAGGCTTCCAGAAGCTAAACCACCTCAACCCTCAACCGGTGACCCCACCTCATGGTCGGACATCAAAACCATCACAGGTTGGTCTCTATCCAAGCTATTATAAGGGCCTAGAGTGTTTATTCCAACTAGGGCTCCCAATACTATTAACTCAACCCAAATTGTTACAAGGATTCTAGAGTGTTTGTCCAACCAGTGATTCCAAGACTAGTAACTCAACCCCATCTTTTTTCGGGCTCCACAGCGTTTTTTTCAAACAAGGCTCTAGGATCAATAACTCAACCCAACAGCTAACCGCTAGGCTCCAGAGAATTTTTCCAACCAAGGCTTCCAGGACTAGTAACTCAAACCACAGTTGCCTTTCGAGCTCTAGAGCTTTTGTCCAACCAAGGTTACATGAATTAATAACACAACCCACATCTAAAGGAATCATGAGAACCAACCAGAAAACAATCAATGGAAATAAACCCACAATACCATGGTTGTCCAGGAAATGGAAAGGCTAGGTAAATCCACATGCATACACAATGAATGCCAAAACTAGTGAGGAAAACAAAAATGCAACTCAGTACTTGAACTCATAACTTGTTGTAGATGTTGATCCCAATGCCCTCTTATGCTTTCCTGCTCTTCCTTTTCCTTCTTTCTCCAAATCAGCAAGTATCCACACTCTCCAAGAGTGCCCCAAGAAAACTATATGTATTCAAGAGTACGAGAGAGAGAGAGAGAGAGAGAGAGAGAATAATGAGAGAGCTCCAATAATGCACTGACAAAAGCTTACCCATTGGTCCTCAGTAGCATTTTTATTAATGAGGCCTCTATTTTCTTCATTTTCCATTATTTTCCTTCATTTTTCTCCTCACATGCAACTTGTGACCTTTTGCCTCCCTTTTCTCCTAATTTCCATTATTTTCATAAATAAAATGCCAATTAATGCCCCATGCCTTTCCAAAGCCTTTGCCATTATCATTTCCAATTTCCTTAGCCATAATAAACAGAAGTGAAAACCTGCTAGGATTTCTTGCCCAACATTCAACTTGGAATACATGTCCCATCGTCGTGGTCTTATACATGTTTACATGAATTTTTACCAGAGCTCTTACACCCACTTCCTTAATTGGATATAGGAGGTTAGGTCATGTCATTGTAACTCTTCGTCTCATGTTTACCTTGGTAGGTTGGTGAAATTGGGTAAATTTGGGAGGAAGTGTTACATTTATCAAAAAAATATCACATCAAATGGACTAAACATGAAAGCATGAGATGCACTAGCCTAACATTGTTTTCACTAATAGAGCAACTTGTATTATTTATGCAACACTGGAAAATCCTCTTCTACCATTGCCTTTCATTTAATGAAATATTATGAAGGACAAGTTTGGGTGCATTACACACATCATAGATTAGTCCTCAATCATTTGTTTTAGGGTTGGACCCTCACCCATAACTTGGTCATAATAGTGAGCTATAGTTGGTTACTATGATTGTCGACATTGGAGCTTGACACGAGGAGATTGGTGGAGAGAATAGACTATTATGGTCATAACACCCCATGCTTCCTTAGTGGGCTATCTCTTATGTGTAATATAAATTATATAGGTTAATCCTAGGATGGTTTTTTGGTCCTTAGATGGGTCTATAAGATTCCAATCTTATAAATGGAATAAATGTTATCACCTGACCTCATTAGGTATTTTATGTATAATCTTTTCCTTAATAGGATCTATTTTACAACACAAGTACCTCAACTATCCATGGGTTATGTCAACTACTAATTGATCCTTGGTCTTTAAATCTCTTATTAACTATCTACACCAAATATCCTTTGGTTCAATAGTTTTGTGCCTACTTGAGAGGTTGACCACTTTTAGGAAGTGTGGTTCATTCTTGATCTTTTTCATCCTTCTGCATCATGACAACTATAATGGCATGCTTAAAAGCAGAGATATAAAGTAGGAAGTGATAATTTGGTTTAGGAAAGATCAATGTAGTGGGAGAGTGTTACAGGTCGATTTGGGCATCATCCAAAAACAAATATCAGTATTCATTAGGGTCTACGATACTCTAAATTGGTTGCTACATGCCCTAAACAAGTCATCACATTCATGGTCTTCCTTCATGAAAGTTTCACTGCTTAGATTCCAGTTGAAGTGCTCTATTAAGTCATCAACGCACCCCTACACAGTTGTAACTACTTTGCAGAGCATCTATTCCCATGCAACGCTGCATTGCAGAGGATCTAGGCCCACTTTGGAATGCGTTGGTCGACTAGGAGCAAATTTTTTATTGGATTTTTGGAATATCCCTGACTTATAGTGACTTATAGAAGTTGTTCCAACTCTCACCTCATCTGATAGCCTCGAATTTGGAACCCATGAATTCATTAAACCTCTTATCCTCCTATTCCCATGAACAAGGAAACCTCTTCATCCATTTTTAGGAAATCCATTCAATGATTCATTTATTTCAAACTACCTTCATCTACTTATAAATATAGCACTGAACATCGTGCACAAGAGAGAAAGAATTTGTGTTAAGTAGAGTTATGTTGGTGAGATATCAACTCTTGAAGGTGTGTGCATGTATTGTGATGCTATTGGATTGTTGATGCTGGATGTGATGAGGATGGGACTCAAGTTGGATGAGTGACAGTGAATCGATCAACTAGTTGTACTCTTCCTTCTGCTTCATAATAAAGACATTTTTTCCTTTCCTAATGCACGTTTCAATGATGTTATATTTGTATTAATGAGTTTAATCGATTCAATTTATTTAAATTGAATAGATCGTATTTCCTTTATGTTGTTTTTTGTCTTCTGTTTTCCATGGCAGGTATCAATCGAGCGAGTTAAGTTAGATTGAGAGCGAAAAAAGCAACGAATGGAGGTGAGGGAAAGTGAACAGATTACAAGTAGGTTTCTCTCCCTTTATCTATTCACAGTAAGGAAAAGATCGGATATATTTCTTTATGTTGTTCTAATTGAACTACCCACTTAGGGAAAGCATACTTATCCGTAGGTTTGTATTTCCATAAAAAAAATTGGTGACCATACTGGGTAACGAAGGATCGTCCTTGGTGGTTTTTTCCTTGTCCATCAACATCTAGTAGACTTTACCTGCTTATTTTCAGTCATTTGAATGTGTCTTAGCAAAATTAGTGTGATTGCTTGCTTTTTCAGAGCGTCCTCTGGCACCAACGCACTGTTGGTCTTGACACAGTGCTCTGCGTAGCACTGTTGGATTAGGGATAGTGCTCTGCAATGCACTGTCTCCCACTCAGGGGTGTGTTTCCCCTGTGACCAACCAAAACCTATATGTTTTTTCTTTTTCCAATTCATGTCAGTGTTTTCTTGCTGAAGTTTTGAGTGATTGAATACCTCCAGAGAACAATTTACCTTTACTCTTATTGCCTCACTTTGGATTTGTTTGATCAATGTTACTTTGTTTTTTCTTTATCATTTTGAATAGTTCCAAAGTTAAATTTTACATTTAATAAATTCATTATTTTTGAAAATAGGAATTGTCATTTCAGTCTTTGTTTCTCTTGAAAGTTTTCAGTGATTTTTTGTGCATTAGTTTCTTTTTCGTTCATCTAAACTTAAAGGAATCTGAAAAGAAAAACATGCATTTTCATTTAGGGATTGTGATTGCTACTTGAGGAATAATTTAGGGAAAATTTTCTTTTAGATGTGCTCATTGATGATTGCAAATTATCTGATTGCTCTATCCCTACTAGCTAGTTTTTCATTGTCGAAAATCAATTCGAAACAAATGCTTATCATTCTAATTAAATTCTAGAAATATTAAATACATCTCGTAGTGAACCTGAAAGATAAACTGATAATCAAGGTCAACATAAAATTCATCTGAATTTATCTAAGGAAGCATTGTAACATTAACGATAACATTTATAGGTTTAGGCTAGAGACATGTTCCGACGTTCCGACGTTGTTAAACATAGTGGTTGTCGTTAATTGTCTGCAATACTTTCCGAGTGTGATATCTCATTCCACGTACGTAAGTATATCGGAACTCATCCACGTAATTTCGGGTATATCGAGAGGTGTTCTGGTACAAAGAGTATAAGGGGATACTCTCACTGTGCGGTTTCACATTAGACAACGTTAACACGGATTAGGCCTCCATGTATCTTTGCATATATTTGGGAGGACAACTTTAAGTTGCTTACCATCCATAGGTAACCAAGTCGGACGCCTTGTACCTGTGATACACCGAACATAACATTTGGGGAGATTTCTTGCACGTATAATAAGCCCCTGGTTTACTAAGGAAGTATATTGTAGTTCATATTTTCTTTGTAAACCTTTTTCCATTTATCACCCTCTTTTTTTTTATTTGTTTTTGTATAAAATCAATCAACAATCGTGGAAGAAGATCAACCCCTTCCCCATCATTCGTGTAGGACAGCGAATAAACCTATGTTACCACCAGAAGCTACTCCTATTAGACGAAGGCGCCCTCACACTACCAATTCTAGTACCTATGGAACTCTTGGTGCTACATCATCTGATATACCAGAGACATTTGATCGTTTGAGTACTGAGTCTCGAGTCATTTTGACTGATCCCGATTTATCTGCAATTATCGAGACGGAAATCTCAGAGTTACCTGAGGACACTTAAATTCAATCTAGTGAAATGGTGAATCCTGAACCTAATCTTGTTCAAATATAAGTCGATTCAGTAGTTGATCCTAAAGTTGAACACCAAGAATTTCTTCCGGTGCAACCGTCTGATCCTCAGCCATCCGTAACCGTCGAGTCTTCCTCTTTACCGCCTAAAATTTATCTTGGACTTGAAGATGAAGTACTTGCACCTGGTTTGATTTCAATAAAGGAAGAAATACAAGAAGAGACAACCCCTTCGACCCCCAATAATTTTGGGTCAAAGCTTCATTTATATCAGTCTTTTCCTAGTTTGATTGACTCTGCTTCCGTTGATCCTTTTCACTCTCATGTTCTCGTAGATTCATTAGTGTATTTTTTGGGTTATTTAACCATGACAAATACAACATCCCATACTATATCTTCTATTACGGCTGCGACATCATCTAATATCGCATCGTCTTTCATGTTTTCGACGACACCCGAGGAACATATGTATCATGGTTTGTCCGTCCCATAGGGTTATCGAGATTTAAATGGAAACTACTCTAGTGTCTCCTCTAATCGATGGACTTCACCCATGTCATCATCAATAATTGTATCTGTTTCATCTATCACGAGTACTGAATTACCTGACCCTCAATATCAGGTCGGCCCGTCTAATTACCGTCCAACTTATCCAGTATCTACTAGATACCCTTCATATGAAAGTCAGTATGTGCAATATCCCTATACTCCATATGCTGAGGGCCACAGATGTTTGGCCCATATGGCAGTACTCCATTATATTTAGGTCCATCATATGCTGGAATTATTGTTTGCCAATGGCATCCTACTTTTCCTATTCAACCGCAAACGGTTGTGTATCAATATCAACCAGCTCAACTTGTCGCATTTGTGCCTACTACGCCTGTCATCTCTTCAATGGTTGTTGCTCATTTTACACAAGTAGGTCCTTCCACCCCTAACCCCCAAGCTTCAAGTCTACAGACTCAGTCTTCCCAGGCTGCTATTCAACAACCATTTGTATCGGGAATTTCGCAACATCATGCTAGTTTACCTTTTTCACAGGTTTCTTCTAGCCCTGTATATTCACAATTAGGTCTGAATTATCTTGGCAAGAAACCATTTTATCAAATACCATGGTAGCCACAGAAACCATTCCCACAGTATCAGGCTTATCCAGGACCTGTTCAGGAAGCCTACCCCTATCTGGGTTACCAACAACAAAATCCATTTGTTGGTATGCAAAGGCCGACTGCTCAGGTGATTCCATCTTATCTTGGTTATGCTCAACCTGACCTTAATCAACAGTTTCCATTTGTTGTAACATTAGAGTTACCATATTTAAATCGGCTCACCAATGATCCAATTCATTATTTACCTTGGTGGCCAGTGATTCCACATAAATTACCCTCAGACATTCCAAAATTCAATGGAAATTATGGAGAAAACCCCTCTACGCATGTCATGACTTATTATTTATGGTGTTCATCAAACTCCTTAAATGATGATTTTTTTAGTTTGCATATTTTTCAGAGAATGCTTAATGGTCCAGCTGTGAAGTGGTACATTGAATTACCACGAGCTTCATTTGATAACTTTACAGATTTAGCCACTACCTTTTAAACCCACTTCCATTCCCCCATCAGATATGAAACTAGAATGGAACTTTTGACCAGCTTTAAATAGACCACTGCTACTCATATATCTGATCATATACATGAGTGGCGTCATCATCATCGAATGGTTAAAACATGTGTTCCTGATCATTTTTTAGTTGAGTGGTTATTAAGTCCTTGTTGCCATCTATCACTGAGGATGTGGCCAAAGGTGGTGTTGTCACTGAAGATAAAGTCATTGCTCATGCCCAATATCTGGATTTCATTTACACTCAGTATGGCACACTCTACGAAAATATTCAAAACATGTAGCGACCAAATTTTACCATCCCTCCTGCTCCATCTGGTCAGGACATTCATTTAGGTGATGGTGTGATTGGCTCTGTTAGCGCTCCAGCAGCAAGTCAACTATTTGGTCCTACACTTACTGTTTCAAATCAAAACCCTACTGAATCTGATCTTGCGTGTTCTTCCGAAATCCATGCCATGTCATCTGACAAAGGAAAAATTGATAAGCAACCAAGAAATAGGAAGAAGGGGAAAGACAAGAAGAAATTAAATTCACCCTCGCAAGAAAAATCATTTGATTCATTCGATTCTTTTCGGAAACCTCGTTACCCTTGCTTGATATGTAACAAGGAGCATTTTATACGAGATTGTCCTCACCGTTCGAAAGTCCCAAAGCTTCTTAAGACTTATACCGCATCTGCAGTGTTGACAAATTATTTTCCGAACCGGGAAACACAATTGGTTGTGACACATCCTGCTTCTGGTTCGCAAGTGCTTATGTTATCCGTTACGAAGCCCAAAACTGATGTTTTGGTGTCGACACGAAGTAAAGATTAGAATAATCCATTGTCATTGTCAAATGGTCAGGCTATAGATCAAGCTAACACTTTGAATTCGATGTCATCTGACTCATCTCTTCTGCATATCCTTCCAGAGTTAACAATAAAAGTGTTGAAGGGAGTAGTTCACAAATCGACATTTAACCCTCGAGCTCGTGTAGCTCAAAATTATAATGCAGTAAAAGATTTGGTTTATACACCTTCTGCTATGTCAACGCTTGAGATACTTCATAATTGTCCCTCTCAGAATCAGGCTTTGTTTTTCACAATTAGTGCAACAGATCCGACATATTCAAATCTTCTAGCCTTTAATCATGCAGAGTATGTGCCAAAAATACCAGCAGAGTTAGCATTCTTGGTTCAAGTACATGTCCTGAATCGCCTCATTCATTGAACTATCATTGATGAAGGCGCATCTACTTGTATCATGTCAATGAGTTGCTGGAAGTCACTTGGTTCGTTGACTTTGTCGCAATCACCTACGACGTTGAAAGCTTTTGACAGTCATACACATAAGCATTGTGGAATTCTTAATAACCTGCAAGTAGAACTAGGGGGAAAATAAGTTACTTTTGAAGCTAAGTTCATTGACGAACCCCTCGACTACAACGTATTACTTGGAAAACCATGGGTTTACGCTATGGCTATGGTAGTATATACTTATTTCCGTATGATCATCTTCCCCCATAAAGGAAGTATCACAACCATTGATCAACTCTCATTCTTCGCCTCTAGTTCCCAGACAACTAGAAGCATTCTTTTAGTTCAAGGACCCCCACCTTCTCTTCAGAACATTGGTGTAGGACTCTTTTAAAGATCCTTCCCTAATGGGCACCTTTTCGTTACCGTCACCTGTGACATCGGTGGAAATCACACATATAGAGACCTGCAATATGATATCTTCCACTTCATCTGAAGGGAGATGCCCAATGATTTTGAAGTATTTAGGTTGGGAGAAATCATGCCGCTAAGTCCAATTGAGCTAGCATAGAAATCAATTTTCTTGTCTTATGCAGCGAATCCAAATCCATTGTCGCCGACCATTTGGGTTGATCATTCTTTAGATTTTGGTACTTATTCTGATCCATTTTCACACGTATTCTCGACTAATGAGAGCATTGTGGAATCCATGATGCCAGAAAAACAACCATTGGAATCATCACATCAATGATCCCATCTTCCATATTACAGTGAAGATAATCCATTTGAACTATATCACCCTACTGTCGTTGAGTTCTTGGAAAATTCTATTCCTATCCATGCCATCGATTCCGAGCGAAACCCATCGAATATAGAAGAAACGATCTCTTTCAATATTTCGACCAAACTCGATATTGTAAATAGCATTCATGTCGGTGTGTCTTGTTCTCCATCTGAACTTGACACTTACCGCGCTTTTTTTGTGAATTTCGAGATGTATTCGCTTGGTCATATGAGGAGATGCCAGGTATTGACTCCAGCATTATTGAACATGAAATTAAAATGCATCCTGATGTTAAGCCGGGGTAACAGCGCCTTTATCCTATTCACCCTAATAAATATGTTGCCATTAAAGAAGAGGTTGAAAATTTTTTGTGTGTTGGATTCATTTACCATGTTCCGCTTACTGATTGGGTATCTGATATTGTTCCTGTCATGAAGAAACAGGGGACAATTAGAGTGTGTGTCGACTATCAGGATGTTAATCATGCTTGTCTAAAAGAAAATATCCAACTCCCTTTATCAACCAAATTATTGATGAATGTGCCAGATTTGAAATATTTTCTTTCATGGATGGATTCTCTGGTTACAATCAGATTAATATTCACCTAGAGGACCAATATAAAATGGCTTTTATCTTTCCCTGGGGCACATTCGGCAATCGTTAAATCCATTTTGGTTTAAATAATGTTGGGGCCACATTCCAAAGGGTAATGAATTATGATTTTCATGACATCAAGAAAATATTTCAACTGTATCTGGATGAATTACCTGCACATTTCTGAAAACGGGATGACCACCCGCTACATCTAAGAACGATCTTTTTACGATTTTGTCACTATAAAATACGCCTCAATGCACAAAAATGTGTGTTTGGTGTTGGTTCTAGTCATTTTCTTGGATTCGTCATGTCGAAGGACGGAATTCAGCTTGATCCATTGAAGGTCCAGGCTATTATTGATTTTCCCGCTCCTTCCAATCTGCTTCATTTACAGAGACTCCAAGGGAAGGCTAACTTTCTAAGGAGGTTCATTCCTAACTATGCCGAAATGGCTAAAGTATTTACTTCATTCTTGAAAAATGGGGTACCCTTCCATTGGGATGAGTTTGTGCAAGCTTCCTTTGGTGTTCTTAAAGATTCCCTTATCTGAGCATCATTAATCTGTCCCCCAAATTATCAGAGTGACTATTTCATGCATCTCGCCACTGCAGATACAACCATCGCTATGGTTTTAGTCCAAGAAGAAGATGGGATTGATCATCCAATATATTATTTGAGTCGTAATTTCAATGATATAGAAGTTAAGTACACATACATTGAGAAGCTCGCTTTGGTAGTTATTAAAGACCATTGTCATTTCGAATTGCAACTATATGACATACATTCTGTCACATCAATTGTTGGGGGGTAAATATTCAAAATGGATCGTCATTTTGCAGGATTTTGATTTTGAATTCATCAAATCCAAGTCAAAGAAGTATTTGGTGTTTGCTGAGCTTATTTGTGACCTTCCTTCGAGTAGTGAAGATCCTACTATGGAACAATCAATTCAAGACGAGTCTTTGTTTCTGATCGAGTCATCTGACCTGTGGTATGGATATTTTATCATCTATCTCTAGACCCGAACTTTTTAGCCTAATACCTCTCACTCGCAACAGCAACATATTCGATACCAAGCCAAAGATTATTTGATCATCGGCAATACACTTTATCGTCGTGGTGTCGATACGATTTTACGTAGGTGCCTCATGCATGAGAAAGCCGAAAAAGTTCTAAATGATTTCCATTTTGGCGCATGCGGTGGACATTTTTCTGGCTACGCTACCACGCAGAAGATTCTCTGCGTTGGTTACTTCTGGCCTACCATATTTCGCGACTGCATTATCGCAGTTAGAATTTGTCATGCTTTCCAGATATTTGATCATAAAACCTGCCTGCCACCGGCACCAATGCATCATGTCGTCGTTGTTGAACCATTTACAAAATGGGGCATTGACTTCATGACATGTAACCCCCGCTCGGTCGGGGGGCATGGGGATATTATTGTCGTTGTTGACTATTTTACCAAGTGGGTCGAGGCAATTCCTACATTCAACAACATGGGACAGGCAGCTGCATTGTTCTCTTTTAACCATGTAGTTTCGTAGTTTTGTGTACTGCAATTCATAGTCACAGATTATGGAAAAAAATTTCGCAATCACATGATGGATGAGTTGACTGCCAAGTTAGGACTTTCACATGATAGTTCTACCCCCTATTGTCCGCAAGCTAATGGAAAAGTTGAAGCTATCAACAATATTATTAAGCGTATGCTTCAATGAGTGATTGGGGTTCATAAACGAAACTGGCATTTGATCATGTTCTTGGCTTTGTGGGCATATCGAACCTCAGTGAGAAATGCGATTGGATTCACTCCCTTTCAACTAGTTTATGGTCTGGAAGCTACCTTACCAATACAATGCAAAATACCATCGTTGAAACTCATGATTGACCTACTACCTGACACTTCTGAAGAAGAGGAAAGTATTTTAGATCTCATCCATCTAGATGAAACGCGCCGGGAAGTTGCATTGGCCAAGGAAGTGCATAAGAGACGAATTAAGGCGCAATATGACCGCAATGTCAAGCCTCACACCTTCTCAGAGGAGACTTGGTCTTGCTTTATCATTAGGAAGCTGATAAGATAGGAACAAGGAAATTTGAACCATTATGGCATGGACCCTACATTTTCAAGCGCATTTTGGCTAAGGGTTCCTACAAGTTGGTAGATTATTATGGGATTCCATTGTCGCAGCCTCGAAATGGGTTGTATCTTAAACATTACTATGCTTGATTTTGCATAGTAAACACCGTATTATATGATTTGATTGTGTGTGTGTAGCAGTGTGCCTTTCATATTTTTTCATGTGATTCAGAATCCTCATTGCATTTTTTGCAGATTTCAGAATATTTGGAACCATTTTTTGGATATGTCGATGGTGCTAGTCGTGGTACTCATAATTTATCCTCTGCAGCATGGGCCATATTTGCTCCAAGTGGTGAGTTAGTGAGCTTCCAGGGGATTTGTATCAGTCGATCAACCAAAAATATCGTTGAGTATAGCGGGTTGATTGAACTACTCTCTGATGCCATTTCAATTGGCATTCGTCTCATCATCATCAGGCTAGAATCACAACTTTTCGTACTACAACTTACTGGCGTCTATAATGTCTGAAATCCAGCAATTCATCGCATGTTCCTTAGAGTTTGTATTTTGGAAAGACATTTTGATTACATTCAATATCAACATATTTCCATAAACTTTAGCACTCTGGTTGATTCACTAGTGAATTATGTGTTAAATAGACATTTTCAACATATGTAAATATATATTTTCAATTCACATCATACAATTGAATAGGATTTCACATAATCATAGAAAAATACTGAAAGTAAAATAAATTTATATTTATTTTTTTACAAAATTGTGTCCAAGACACGTCGGTCATCTGACCTCAAACTATATACAGACATAGCATAATCTAAGTAAAACTAGTGATTCTCATGATAACAGGTCAATGCTTGGGCTATCATGCACAACAACCTCATCCAACGGTTGGGCACACCAATGGTATGGCGTTGTAGCCTCATCGGTAACTCTTCGATCTGGATATCTGGTATCCCAAGAGTCAATACCTCCACATGCTACTGCAACTCAGCAAGTGTCTCAGCTAAATCCAAATCCTGTAGGACTGCTCTTTCGACAGTTCTCTCTGTTGGTTCTCCCACATGTTGTGCACAAACCACTGGTCGAACAGTACCTACATCTGCATACACAAAACATTTTTAGTTTAGACTTGGAAACATCAAAAAACACAAAAATATGTAAAAAACCCCAAAAAATCAAAAACATGGTCAACATTTTACCTATAGCATCCCATTGAGCGTCGGATGCTAAAATAAAATTTGGATCTCCGCGGAAATCCATCCCTGCATATGGATGCTCCTCAATGAAGATATTTTGTCTTCGGAGCCAACTGAATAATGCAATGGAAAATGAGATCGATGACTGACCAGCATTTATAGCCATCAGCTAGACCCATCGTAGCATCCGTGGATCTCTAGGACTAACTAATTCTAGTGTCACATGGTGTGGTTGTCGTTATCACTCTCCCCAACTTCCCAAAGCTGAAAAAAGGAGTGGAGAAAGGTAACCACAGACCAACTTTAGTTCAGGTAGCTATCGCTACCTGGACCAGAGAGGGCTCTCTCTATGTCACTTTACAGCCAATGAGATGACTAGATATATTTTGATCTTTTGCTAGTTATGATGTTCAATAGATTAAGGTTTTGTTTGTTTGAAATTTTTTGCCGAATAGGAATAACAGTCAGGGAACTAAGGTCTGATTTCAAAGGTTAAATTGCAGAAATAATGATGAGGCCAGGCAGGTAAACTCAGGAGCATACTTAATTTGTAATTGTGTATAGTTTTTTGAAAAAGGAGTCAGAATGAGCATTTAAATGAATTCATTCATCACAAAAATAAACACATCTATGAAAATCTTATAAACAGAGGATATAAAGTAATGATTTTTGTTTAAAAACTCATGAGATTAACGTATAGAAGCATATATGTGATGAAAAGGCAACATAACCTTTGATTTGATGGATTAACAAAGAAGAAACAATGCCCAAAAGTATACCGATGGAATCTCAGGACTGTAGCTACAACATTATTTGATTTCACTGAAAGAGTTTCTACAATAGCTCCATTGCTAAAATATCAGACTATCCAACCTGAAATGGTATTTAAAAATGGTATATATAGGAAGAGAGGCACTAACTCCACCTCTTCTCAAAGAAGGAAACATTAATCCTCACATTACATATGTGTCATAATGCATTAAAACGTCATCCCATCGAAATCCAAATGTAATAACAGGTGTAGAAGAAATATGAGATGAATTATTGAGTGCACTGACATGCTACTCCTTTTTCTACTGATTTGTTTCTTCACATTTCTGGTTCTTAAATAATCATGTATTTTTATTAAATACAACCTCTAAAAATTGTTGATATATAGAAGATCTGGAACCTCCAACCTTCCTCATGATTTGTTGATATTGATGGTGATGGTGGTGGACGTGGGTCTGTTATAAGCTTGAACGGTTACCCCGGATAGTCGTTGAATGGACTAATTGTTTTTTTGGCTATGCATCGAGATAAAAGTGGAGGGGAGAGCGCAAGAATAGAATGGTAAGCAGGAGGCGTGGTAGTAGGGGAATGGAGTGAAGAGCGGGAAAAATGGTGGGAAAGGAGGGTGGTTTTGACGGATTTCGAAGGGGGGTTGAGATGGTTTGTGGGATTGAAAGGGGAGGCGTGCAAAATGATAATAGACTGACACGTTCACATGGGTTCAGCGGGAGAAAACCACTTTTTTCATATATCGCAATCACAATCACAGACTAGTGGAGCGGGATGAATGCATTATCGAGGGCAGAATTTGCGATGCGATATATCGCAATCGCAATATCGCAATATCGCAATTGTAGGTTTTAACCCTGTATAGAAATGATATACAAACGAATCTTAAAAACAGAAAATAAACAATACCGAGAGCATAAAACATAAACCAGATATACACAAATTTTTCCCCTGGATCCCAAATCGAGACGACCAGCTTGATTTTTCATTATATTCCTTTTAGTGTTACAACACATATATATACATGTTGAAGCATACATAAACCCCAATCCATTAACCTTGGATTAGAACATAACTGTAGTTCCCTTGACCGGATCTACAAAATACCACGTGCCAAAAACCATCATGCCCCAAAACCATGTGCAAACCCATGCACAAAACCATGGGCAGGTCTGCCCACTGAAAAATAAGGACCAAAATAATTTTCCCGAGGCACTGCCACCCCCCCTGTGACCCCCATGCGCGTGACTAGTCGTGGAAGGAATATAACACATACCCAACATTTTTTTTACCACTTGTTTTCTTTCCGCATGGGTCATTAGCCTAGATCTGCAACACCCATTGTTTCTTTACACCAAGAGAACTTCTTAGTTCTCACAGACTTCGTCAATGCATCTGCAACATTCTTCAAGAATCAGGGTTCGAAGCAAGAAACACAACTAATAAAGTAATTTTAAGATTATGATAGTGATAAGAGGTAAGGCGGAAAGGTTAACGGGGCAGAACAATTGAATACATTATTGCAATCGCAAATTGGAGCGTGCAAGTGAATTTGGTAAGGCTATCGGATGTGGATTTGCGATGCGATATAGATTTGCGATGCGATGTATCACATCGGGGATTTAGGAGCGGGCAACATAAGGCGGTAACAAAGTGCTTTGCATGCTGCGATTGTGAGATAGCGATAAGAGATTGCACAATAATGGTAAGGTGGGTCCTAGGAGCAAGTGTGATTGTGCGATAAAGTAGATCCCATTAATGGTTTTAAAGCAGAAAAGCAATAACAAAGGAGTTTTGGAGTGTTTAAACGCTACAGGAGCGGAACAAAGGAGCCCGACGGTGAGATAACATAATTGAATTTGGAGGGTTTAATGTGCATTTAAATGGAATTTGAGCGCTGGAATTTGGATTTTAGGAAAAAATAAGGGTATAAAGGCTCTTCAAATACATGAAAGGGTAAATAAAAAATAGATTGAAGTTGTCTTTTCCTTTCATTGGTTGAATATGACCCTTTTACATTTTATAAACTTTGAAATTCTCCTTTATCACTTTTAAATTACAATGAAGTGATATGACCTTGAAAGTGATGATAGCCATGGATGAGATGAGGGAGCAGAAAATCTGACCTAGACTCCTTCAGTGACCAAAATTTATTTTTAAAACTTGTTTGAAAAGACCAAATTTTGACCTGTGACTTCTAGGAAAACAACTAAAAGAGTTATTTTTATCACTGACATACCTGGGCTAACATTGGCTCCAGCTGGGGATGGCAGCTCCTTCAGGAGGTGTCAAGAACACCATAGATCAGGTAGCCTTAACATTGTGAAATGGAGTCAAAACTAAACATTGAAAAACTTTGACAAACTGGAAATGATGAACTAATATTGGAAATTACTTTGACTAGAAAAAAATGACTTGACTCTGACTTGAAAACTAACCCTGACTGAAACAAAACTTACAAACTTATTGATGGCAGTATATCACCTAGACTTGAGGGCTTGAAATCCTGATCATAACTACCTGCCTACTGAAGACATATGTATAATCATATGAAGTGATCCTTCCAGTGTAACCAATCTAGCAGATGGCTACTTACCTGAGTCTTGCTCACACTTTCCTTGAGCAAGCAGGGAAAACAAATGATAGGCCACTCCAAGTATCCACTGAAGATGTCCTCATGATGCATAAATACAAGAAAATTCATCTTCCTTGTTGACTTTATAAAATCAGTGTAAGGATCCTCAATAATTTGAAATGTTACCTTATGTTGAAATCCAACATCAAAAATACAAGTACTCCCTTCATTTTGATCTAAAAGAATACTTGGTTTTTTATCCATATGAAGGAATAGGGAAGTATGAATTTCTGCTATATGAGTGTTGGTTGTAAATTCCTCAAGCATGAGCAACTCTGATTCTATCTATGGAATATTGTCTCTCTCAGATTCATATTCCTCCAATTCATAGTCTAAATCTTCCTTGAACAGAAAACATTCTTCAAGATTATTAAACATGTACTCCCTATCCTCTTCATGAAATAAAAAAGTGCTTTCATGAAATAAATCTTGATCTTCTTGTAGGGAATCATCATCACAAATTTATTTACTCATAACAACTTCTTGTATAATTTCATTAATCTCATGATTGTCATCATTTAAACCCAAATTTTCATTTTCAATAATGGAAGAAATTTCAGTCACACATTCTTGATTGTGTGAAATTGTAAAAGCTGCAAACCTTCATTAGCTTGGGTTGTGACATGATTGTTCATGAGTTGATCTATCTCATCTTCAGACAGAGGAGAAAACTGAGTTTTATAGCCATTAATAGTGGCTTGATTATTCTCATTTTCAAGGTCAGGAATTGGCATTTCTCTTTCTTGGTCCCAGTATTTTTCATCCAAGGAGGAAGATTCTGATTCTTGTTTGGAAGAAAAATCATAGAAGGCTTCTATGATCTCATCATTTAGACACTCTTCATCCCCATACAAATTTTCAAGAAACTCATTTAAATTTTCAGAAATATCACAACAATTAGCAATCATTGACAAGGAAGAATTAGAGCTTTGATAATGTTGAAAGAAAACTGAATGAAAGTCCTTTAGAGAATATAAACTAGCAAATGGTAGACTCTTATACCATTTCCTTGCTTTCCCTTCTAGGATAGTCATAAACATCTTCATCAAACAATCTTCAAGAAACTCAATCTTAAGTCTGTGAATATGAAAATGAAATTTGACCAAATGCAAACTAGCATCTTCTCCATCTTGACCTTTAAATTCTGGGAGCCCTGTTTTCCAATCTATACAAGGAATACGGTTCGAAAAACCAGGAATATGGGCTCGATTCATTGGAGCATACCTTTGAGCAGTTGAATCCATCTTGAAAATAGTGAAGTCACCAAGAAATTTTTCAAGCTACCGGTTTCGAAAAATGGAGTCGTCATGAACACTCTGAACTTTTGGATTCTTTACCACTGGAGTCGTCAAGTGACTGATTCAACCTTCTTGTGCCTGACCATCATTCACCATCAGCAATCAAAGCTAGTCTTTGTCATTCTTTCCCATGGAAGATTTATATTTCGCTCCCCGGAAACGGTGCCAAGAATGTTATCATTCTCCCCAACTTCCCAAGGCTGAAAAAAGGAGTGGTCAAAGGTAAGCACAGACCAACTTTACTTCAGGTAGGTAGCCATTCTCGGACAAGAGAGGGCTCTCTCTATGTTACTTTACAGCCAATGAGATGACTAGATATATTATGATGTTACACCAATTTTTGGTCATCTAACCTGTTACTATTAGATGGACCAAAGTACACCATGTAAGACCAATTCTACCCTAAGTAAAATTTCTTTCACTATGAAAAATAACTTAGTAATCCATAACGTATTAAGTTTTTTATGGTCTAAACAGGAAAACCCATGAGGAAATATTCAATAAATCCCTATTCGTTTGATTTTCCTCAAGGGATAATTAATTAAACAACAATTTAATTAATATTCCTAGTCATATTTAACCCAAAACAAGAAAATTAATTAGATAAATCACTATTTATCTTATTATTTTCTAGGAATAATTATTTAAACATTATTTAAATAATATTCCTTGTTAGAATTAACTCACTCAGTGCTAGGGTTTGCAGCGATGGCTTCTAGGTTTTCTGCATCAATGCCATTAGACGCCGCCTTGTTTCTTCTGCTCTCGTCTGGCCCTGCAGCGACTTTTACCCCGGCGCCTTCGCTCCCACGAAATCTCTCCTTGCAGATCCGATACTGGCTTATCAGCTTTCAATCAGGTTCACGCGGCACCGCCAAGTTTTCGACCATCCTGGCCACTGATTCACAAGCTCTACGCAGGATTTTGCATGAAGGGACTCTTCGGATCACTGACTCCCTGCTTTCGTTACGCGGCGTGGTGGCTCGGCTGAGCTACCTGGAGGCCTTCTCACCTAACCGCCAGCACTGTGCCCTCCATATTTTATTTTGCAGGGTTCTTCCCGATGCTAGCCCTTGTTGTGGCATCCAAAGGCAGGGTTTATACGGCTCGGGTCAAGGGTTGGTTTTGCAGCCCTACGGATCCTCTGGAATAGATCCAGCCCTCTCTAATAACAGCTTGGATCCTCATCAAATCCAATCCAACTTTTTTCAAATACAGATCTCTCTTCCAACGGGAAAAACCTTGCTCCTTTGGGTACAGTCTTCTTTTACAGGGCTTCTCCTCTCTAAAGCCCTCGAACAGAAACTGAGGATCCCTTCCTCTTGGTTCAGGCTCCTTTATGCTGGTAAGCAGCTTGTTGACAATCTACCTCTATCTTTTTACAATATAGAAACGAATGCCACAGTGATTCTGTCTTATCGACTAAGGGGAGGCACAACAGGGCAGTCCTCTACTCCCAAGGGCTTTTCCTACAAGGAGGATGTCAAGGCTCCCACTTCTTCTCCCTCGACCCCTACCCCGGAGGCTCCCAAGCCTTTCTTGGTAGATAAATTGGAAGAAGTTCCTTCAGCAGAAATAACCCACCCAGATTTAGCTAGGGTGTGCCAATTCTATGAGGAAAATTCCCTCATCTGCAGATTTAATGGTCTCTGGCCATGATCAAAAGATCTCTACAGCTGGGTTCACTCCACTTGTACCAAGCACTGCAAGATCATTTTGTGCTCCAAGGGTTTTTTCATTGTCATTCTAGCTGATAGCAAGGATTATCAAACTGCCCTCACAGGTGGTCCTTGGTTCTGGGGTAAGGCAGGGATTTTCTTAACCCCCTAGTTTCCAGACTTCGATCCCTCCACGGCAGTCATTACCAAACTCCCGATCTGGGTTCAGCTTCCCAACCTGCCTGCTCACCTTTGGCATTGTGCGGTCTTCGAAGCTATTGGGAATACTCTAGGGTGTTTCCTTGCCACAGATCCGTCAAGAGGCCTGAAGGGTATTTACACCTATGGCAGAATATGTGTAGAAATTGATATCAGCAAAGGACTTTCAGACCATATCATTCTCAAAGTTGGAGATTTCTCTTGGCCACAACCTCTTGACTATGAGAACACAGATTTTCGCTACCGACACTGTCATCAAACTGGGCATCTCCAGAACTCATGTGCTCAGTTTCTAGCCAGTAAAAAATCTGGTAAACAAAAACCAAAAAATAAAAGCTGGAAACCTTTTGACCCCCCCCCCCCCTTGGAGGATTTTGACTCCAGCAGATCAGAAGAAGAAGGAAGTGATTCAGATGAAGAAATTGCAACTCAACAACAACCTTCTCCCTCTGATGTCCCCGAGAGGCCCCCTGTCTCCTCGGCTGTTCAGAAACTCCAGCACATCTCCAGTTCCTCCGATTCGGACAAAGATGCTCCTCCTGGGAGCCGTAGTGATCTGCAAGTGGTATCCATCCCCCCAGGCCCCGATGGCTGGGTCAAAGTGGTCAACAAGAAAGGGAAGAATTTTCGCATTGCGCACTCAGCCCCTTCTGGTTAGGCTTTTATTCTTTCCTCCTGGTTAATCTTGTTTCTCCTTTTCTACTTCGTGTAGCTTGTTCTGTTACTGCTGCGAGCCCACGGGAAGTTTGCATGTCTCCGTCTATCTACGTTGGCTAGCTACCTTTAGCTATCAGCGGCTCTTCTTGCTGTATAGCTCGGCTTTGTTTCGTCAAGTCTGTCTAATTTGGTTACTCTTGTTATGTCTGGGGATCATGGTTGTCTGGTGATCTTCCACCACCATAACCCTTTGTAATTTATGTACATTTGATGCTTTTAATACAACTATTGACTTACACAAAAAAAAAAAATATTCCTTGTTAAATTTGACTAAATCATTTATAAATAATTGAATAAATCAATATTTATTTAATTATTACTCAACCATATTCTTAAAATAATAAATAAATCATTTATTTATTTATTATTTACAAATAAAATAATTTGACCAAATTCAAATTCTTTTTCCCTCCAACAAAAATAATAAAATATTCCATAAAATTTGGATCTAGATTTGGTTAATAATATTTTAATTATGCACCAATATTTAGAATAACTCAATATTTTGTTATAAATAGAATGGTTTTTTCGTTCATTCACTACCTTTTGTTGCCTAAATATCACTCTTGATCTATACTTTTGGTCTGACTTTGATCCTACATCATTGCCATATTTTTCTATCTTTTTGCTTGTGAACTCCCTTTGAGTTCCATTTTTGTCTAGCTTTTCTACACCATCAAGAGAGAGAGATATTAGATCTGAAGTGCTGAGGACATACAAGAACACATGTCATTGAGGGGTCCTCGTAACATCTTTCTATATTCCCTTCCTAGGTGTCATAAATACAAAATTCTCTAAAAATATTCTTGTCTTGTCTATTGGATGCATGGAGCAACTCTTGCTTTTATTTGTTGTTTAATGTATTTAACTGCATAGATCTAGATTTTGTAACATTTATCTTGGTTAACTACTGCAGATCTAAGGAAATTGGCAGCCATCTTTGATGTTAGGGTTGTTTGTTATGCACAGCTAAAGTGAGCTTTTTTTGTACGCTTGCGATTAGAATTCACACTAACAATTGGCGACTCCACAAGGGTTTATAATTATAACCGTTGTCGTTTTTCAGATCCCTGAATGACCAGCAGCTTCAACCCCTATGGTTTTTCTTCAACTTCTTTTTTTGATTTTCTTGATGTTTTTTTTAACCTTTAAAACCCTAAAACAGTCAAAATTCTAACTTTCATGTGTTTCTAGGCCTATTGCGCAGGTGACAGGTATCAGCCGCAGCTAAGACGACAATTTTTTTCTGAAACCTACTCCCGAGAGTGTCGGAAGTGCAGGTCGTACTTTTTGGGCCAAAACCTGTGACCTCAACTCTCAGGTAGTGAAAAACTGCAACCTCAGCAGAAAACAGGTCAGAACCAACGACTTGTCCTTTTTCCAAGATTTTTTCTATGATTTTTATGGGTTTGTCTGGGCTACTGTTCAGGGTTGTCTAACCTCCCTCTCCACCCATTTTGGACTTGTAATTTCTCTGTTTTAATCATCAAAGTATGAACCAAGCCCCTTATGGCTTCAATACGCTTCCACCTTTTTAGGAGGAGTTTAGCTTAAGAAAGTCGTCTGAGATTTTAGTGTGTTCAGCCATTTTTCAGATCTGATCCTGTACTTTCAGATCCTTTTTATATTGGTTATTCATCCATCCAAAATACCTCTTTTTAGTTTTGTTTGGTCCTCCTTAAGGGTCCCCTCTGTTTCCCTTCAAGTTGTAGCCTTTCGCCAGCTCATTTTGCAGCACTTTTCCCTCTGGATTTTTGCTATTTTTTGCACCCATTTCCAGCAGATCTGACCTTTAGATCCCTGTCCCTCCTGAATTTAGATCCATTGGCCATTTTTGTGTGTTTTTACTAGGTTTTACCCACCCATATACTAGTTTTTGGGAAGCCCTCCTCCTTGGGTCTAAATTGATGCATATTTAGCTGTTTATTTTATGTCATATTTCAATTTACTTTACTGTTATTTTCATATTTATTTACAGTTATACAACACCTTTTTTATTTTTTCTCTACACATGTTTGGGTTTAATTAAAATTAACACACTTATCACATTCACACACACCCTAAGTGAAGAGTGCCTGGTTTACACCGCCAGGCCAGGGCTATAACATTGTAATCAATTGATCTTGCACCTCCCTGCCCTTGTTTCGACATTATAATAATTTGATCCTGCACCTCCTTGCCCTTGTTGGTCTCTCTTCCTTCTATAATCTGTGTCTGTTTTTCCATCATTGCACCCCCAAGGTGTTTATCCCAGAGACTTCTTGGCCTTCATCTTCAGTTTCCGTTAGGATGACTTATTCCTTCACATAGGGTTCGAGTTAGTCCTCCACCGAGTCCCCATTTTGACTCTGCTTCTGGTTCATTGAGTTCCCCTTCTGGTTATATCCCCAGCTCTCCTCCTCTCACCTTCACCATATCTGGTTCAGGACCTATCACTGGTGGTAGCCACGACCCTAATGCTATGAATACTACTAGTGGGACCTCAACAAGAACTATCTCGGCTTCTCCCTTGCTCCCTTATATGGCAGGCCTCAGTGTGTTGAGAATTCAGCAAGATGATGGAGCTTAGTGAAATGAAGTCGCCTTCACTAAGTGGGCCCGCAGGCAAATTCTGGCGCAAAGTCTATTTTTAGACTATGTCTATTTTTAGACATACGGAGCATAATTTGGGAATTCTACTTGGAGATTCTTGAAGTATACGACATGTCGGTAAAAATAGATGTGACCCTATTTTTTAGGACCCAGACTATTTTTAGACTGATCTCCTAAAAATATGGAAGTCAAATATTATTTACCCTTAATAATATTTTGACTATAAACAGCAGTTTACTCTCTTGGCGCACTTCAGTTTGAGTCATGGAGGTGACTCATGCAAATGACACAAGGAATCACGTGGTTCCTAGGGTTTGATGGCATCTTGCATGGTTGGCTTCAGTTAGACTTCAGTGGCAGAAGTTTTGGAGGAGTTAACGGGACAGATAGTGGAGTTGTGTTCTGTTTGTTTTAGTTGAACTAGTTGGGATTAGTTAACTAACTAATCAACTAGATATGAGTGGAGTAAATTAAATATTATTTAATTTACTAAATATTAACTCATTAGTCAACTCAAGAACACTTCAGTTCACTACAGTGCATGATCAGTTCAGTGGAGACCAGTGGAAGAGGTAGATGAAAGGGTGAGTAAAGCTATCAGTTGGTAGATTGGTTTTGCATGAGATTTGCATTACACTTGGAGGTCAACAAGTCAGTCATGTAAATCATTCTAGAAGTAATTTTAACTATATTCATTGATCAATTGGGTCTAAGATAGAAATGGACAAGGGAAAATGAGGTAAAATGAGGTGAAGGAAAGCACAATTTTGAGGCTCAACACCTACTATACCAACCAAGCTCCCTTCTGACATCTCCAAGTTTGAAGGTCTTGCTGGAGAAGATGCTACAGACCATGTTCGATATTTATACACGTGGTGTTCATCTAACTCCATCACCGATGAATCGGTCCGTCTTCGGTTGTTCCAGCGTACGCTTATTAAAGGAAGCTTCTAAGTGGTATGTTGACCAGGCCTCCTCCTCTCATACTACTTTTGCGACTCTTGCCCGGGATTTTCTGTCTTATTTCTAGCTTCCCCTTTGTTATGACACTGGTACCGAAATTTTGACCTCTTTTTGTCAATCGTCTGTGACCCGCCAATCCAATCATGTCCAAGAATGGTGGAGAAGAAAGAGCATATGTTGATCCCCTAACTTTTAAGACCATGTATACATGGACTGGCTTCTCAGATCCCTTTTTACTGCTATAGGAAAAGATGTCGCATCTCATTTCCCTCAGACCGAAGAAGCCACTCTCCAGATTGTGTTGAAATATGACCTGATCTATGCACAACATGGTTATGTTTATATTGTCTTACCTGTTCTCCCTAGACCTAGTGGTGCCAACACACCGGGGGCATCCCATGCCACCAACGGTATCGTTGGAGCCCTTTCTCATCCATACACTCATCCTCCTATGAGTTATGGTTTCGCTCAATCAGGGGCCAACTCCTCGAGCACTTTTCCTCCTCCTGATAGCATGTATCCAGGATATGGCATTCCTCCTCCTTTTTCCCAACCTATTTACCACAATGTTTCCCACCCTCCTTATTGTCTGTATCTGCAGCCTAGCACTCCAGCTCCTCTAGCATTAGCACCTTAGCCTCCCTTTCCTTCTTAACCCCCGCAACAGTAGCCACCACCTCCCCCAGGGGCAGGTGTCTGTAGAACAGGGTGCGACTAATCCTCCTACTTCCAAAAAGAAGAGGAAAGGAAACCAACATCAATTTTCCCCAGGTAATCCAGAACCTAATCCCCAAGGGAATGAACCTAACACTGCTAACCAACAACAGGGCACTCAACCCTAGAAGGACAACCCTGTTCACACGAATAAGCCTTATTCTTGTTGCGATATCTATGGTCACTAAACCCACAGTTTTCCTCTTTTACCTCAGATGTGTCAGATGTGGGAGACTCAAGAATCATCGTAAGGACAATAAGCCTCCCCTTCGGTTCCTCCCAATGCTACACCTATCCCTCCAGCTGTGTTTACCAATCCTTTCCCTCAACAAGCATTCGTGGCTACTCCACCCCCTCAAGGTCAGGTGGCCACTCAACCTCCTCCATCTGGTACCTTTTATTACCAGTTTCTCATGATGAACTCTGACCATCCCATTACCGTTGAACTCAACCTTCAGACTCGGTCTTGTAAATACAACAAGCCTCCTGCTACGTCTACACTCGAGCCCCCTTATTTAGGTTCCACAGAGCCTCTTTCAACAACCAATGGTCCTTTACAGATCCCTCAGCCTAAGGTAGAGGTTCATACCAAGATCCCTAAGGGACCATTACACCAAAATTATACTTCTAGAAAAGCTCCCCATTCATATAGTATATTAGATGATTTAGCACAATCTCCTGCAACCATCTCAACACTGTAACTCCTCCAGTCATGCCCTTCACAACGAAAAGCTCTACTAACTACCATGGGCGCTGTATATCCTTCAGATGATCGTTTGATCATCTTCGATGTTGACCGGACAGAACTTGCTTCCCTTCCTACTTCCATCGCCTTCCAAATCCCCATCAAGATCAGGAATGCTACATCTCCCATTGTATCATTGATGAGGGGGCATCCACCTGTGTGATGTTCGCTTCGGTTTGGAAGCAACTCGGATCTCCTAAGTTGGCCCCTTCCACTATCACCCTCCGAGCGTGGGATGGCCACTCTTCCTGGCCCATTGGCCTATTCCACAATTTTCCTATTACTATTGTGGGAAAGACTATTTCTGTTGACATAGAATTCATTGATGCCCCCTTAGATTACAACATTCTATTAGGTCGTAGATACACTTATGCGATGTCTACTGTCCCATCTGTGGTTCATCGTAAGATGTGATTTCTTCACAATGGAAGTATTGTCACCATTGACCAGCTAACATATTATGAAATGAAGTCTTAGACCTCCCCTGAGTCCATCATCTCTCTGGTGGCCAAGAAACAAATAGTCAAACCTTTGACCAATGTCTCACCTGGAGTCTACAAAGACTCCTCTTTTCTTGGTTATTTCCATGGTCTTCCTCCTCCTGTCTCTGATCCTAGCTCATCGAACATGTGCATGATGCAATTGTCTCAGTCCGACCTCAAGCAGCCTGCTTTGACTAGTCAATAGCCCCACCCTCTGCAACCTGCTCCTAGCACCTCGACTCAGCCTTTAGGGCCCCCTCCTCAAGGCACCTCATCTGCAGCTTGTATCCATGAGCCTCTCTACCCTCCCAGCATGGTTCCTCATGGCCTTGATCATCTTGGAGCTCTCCCACCTAGCCATTACCCCTCCGGTCAGATACCATTCCTAGCTCCCCCTCCTAGAGTATTTTCGGTACCTGTTATGGCTACCTTATCACTTCCTAACATTACCCTAGGGATCCCAGTCTAGTACATTGATCCCCTAGTTGCTATTCCTCATGGTCAGCCCAAAAAGTACCTTTCTTTGACCTCGGTTCAACCAATACCCATGACCCCTCCCTTTGCTTCCGTGCCTCAGCCACCTCAATAGGAACCCACTCCTATTGCGACAGCTTCGGGAGGGAGGGGCAAAGCTCGCAAGAAGGGACCTAAAGACAAGGCCTCCCTGAAAAACCATGCTCCTCCTTAGCCTCTAAAGTGTACCACCCCGTGTGCTTTGTGTGATGTTGTCGGTCATGCCATGCATCATTTTCCTGAGTTGCCTCGTGTCAAACCCATGGTCAATGTCACATTCCCTGAGTCTACGGTCTCAGAAACCTCTGTTTCTTCCTCAACTATAACCAAGAACCCCAAAACTATTCACACCAACCAATTTTGTGCTTTGTGTGATCTCCATGGCTATTATACCCACCGTTGTCCCCGCCTCATGCATTACCGCACCTTTTTGGAGGTAGTTCGGAAGTACGAGATTAAACAGAACTAGTCTGCCTCTCCCGTCCTTACATAGTATGTTTCAAGCCAAATTAAGGATTTAACTGCTCCCATTTACATTCCCCCTCGTGATGTCGAGATGATGGAGCCAGCGGCCACCATATTATACCTATCATCATTCATGAGATCCACGGTGGAAGCTCCCTCTGAGACTTCCCTTGCTGTTTGAATTGACCTCCATTCAGTGATCACCCTGGGCTCAACATCAGTGGATCCCTTATCTACTTGTTCTTCCATCACTCCCATGACGATGCACATGTGAACCTTTCTTCTCATGATTATGAGTCAGGTAGCTTTGTCACGTCATGTACTTATCTTTCCACCTGTGACCCCATATTTTAATGGGATGATGACATCATGGAAGCATTTTCCACCCCTAACTTCATCTTTCCTGCCCATAAGTGGAATGACACCATCCGTTTCTATGGTGAATTTCGTGACCTGAGCACAAGTTGCCCCCAAAGAAGCTCCCACACACCACCTACTCATCGGTGTGTAGGTGGTAGACATCCTACCTAGAACACTCCCTCTAGCAGTGTTTGTTTGATTTCTACTTTGCATTCAGGTTTCCAGCATTGTTCATCATCCTCTCATTTGTTTTCTTATGGCATCTTTCAGATGGACCCCCCATCCACACCTTATATCAGTTATGCCGATGGTGCAAGTCGCTACTCCCGGAATCTAGCCTCAGTAGGTTGGGCCATTTTTACCCTGTTACATTCTCTTTTTCTCTCGAAAGGTGTATGCATTGGTACTGCCACCAATAACCAGGTCGAATATGATGCCGTGTGAGGTTTATTAGCTAATTCCCTTTCCCATCACATCCTTCACCTTCATGTTCGTTTCGATTCCTTGCTTCTTGTCATGCAATTGAATGGTGTCTATTGTGTGCATAATACTATCCTTTTTAGAAGGTATTTACGAGTGAGGCTTTTGATGCGTGAATTTGAAATCATTACATTCAGTCGTGTACATAGAGCACAAAATCACTATCTAGATAGAATTGTAAACAATATTCTATATTGGCACTTAGCACAAGCATTTAACACAAGAAAATAACACAAACCATAAAAAATGATGCATATCCATTATATGTTTTGTACAAAATGTTTGAGAGTCCATCCACTTTGATACATGTGACATGCCCATAGCATGTTACAAAAACTCAAAAATGGGGGCACCACATGCCCCTACACCTAATCACTATCTGGAGGATCTCAAGCCAATGGCTCTGCTCTTGCAACTCGTAGATCGTGCATCCCTTGTCTGGCCATCGCCATGCATCGCATGACCCCTCGCTACTCTGAGGGTAGACTAATACATGGCTCTATGTACTAGTCATCCAAGTCTTGCCAGCCGCGCTCTGAAACACCGGTCAGAAGCTTCTCACATCTATGACAAATTTCCTCCAGGAGGGCCACTGCATCCTGATTCTATGGTGCCCTCGACCCACTAGGTCCTATAGCTCCTGCTACTATTGATCGCCCCATTTACCCGACCAGTTTCACTGGTGTTGTATCTACATACCAAAAGTGAATGAATCAGTACCATATACAATCTTCTGAAACTTTAAAATGCACATAAAAATATTAGAAAATTGTCACTTACCATTAGGCCCCCATACTCGACCAGGCAGCAGTGGAAAGTCCCGGTCCCCATGATAACTCATCCCACTATAGGGATATTCATCTATGTACAATGGCATCTGATCCCACTGAGTGAAAAAATCAGGTCGGAACACCCATCCCACTGCCCCACATTCCCCTCTGCACAGTAGCCGCCCCTAGTGGCGCATCCTGGGCTCTCTCGGGCCCCCATCCTGGATCTGTATGTGAGGTCAGAGTGTCGAGATCTTCTCAAAGAAGAGCGAGAAAAACACTGTGCCATATGCACAGTCATGGTTCACTTTCCGCTTGCATAGTCAAAACTGTCATTTCAACGATGACAACATTATTTGTGCCCAACAATAATAGGTCCCACTCAACACACTCTCAAAAAGCATCATTTGACCCCCAGTGATGTGGTGGAGCACCTAGTTGCCCAAGATCTGCAGCACCGCTGTAGCCACAACACGGGTCTCTAGCCTCTCTAGATTCTCGATCAGTATCCATGTCCCCTTCATATGGAGACCTGGTCGGCAATGGTGCTCTACAAACTCCATGATGTTTCGCCCTCATGGTAACACTGATTGTGTATTCCCCACCATCACAAGTGGTGTGAGACCAGTCAAGAAATATATATCTTGGACATTCAACTCAATCCAGTGCCCCTGCACCATAAAGACCTCATGGTCCAGATCCCAATAGCTGACAATCTGGGCCAACAAAGGCTCCTCAACTCTCATCAAAGGGTTCTTCACAAATATCAGGACCCCAAACCTAGCCAATGCAATGTGGACAACATGATCCTCTTGGATCTTCAACCGTAATGTGTCCAGCTCTCTCTCTCTCCAGTCGATCCAAAATTCTGCCATATCTGCATAAAACAATCATATTTGTCAGTTTACAGAAAGGAAAGACTGCATTCAACCATAAAAACCCAACTCTCAGCCAAGAAACAACATCAAATTTCCCCTCTCTGATAGGTCGCACTTTTTAGGTAAATCCTGGGATAGGTCATAGTTTTCTACCCAAAACCTGCTACCCAAGTCCTAGATATTGCCCTAAAAAGTGTGACCCGACCGTGAAGAAGAGAAGGGGTCTATTCCTGAGCTCTGGGTGCCTAAAATGAACTTTCAATCCAATGAAATAAAAGAGTAAGGTTAGGCCTCTTACCTACAACTGATGGATCTCAATTCCAATGGTCGGTTTTCTTGCTACGATCGCCGCAAGATTTAGGGCCTTCTCTACTCCCTACATTCACCATAGCTACAGTTGCAAATGAGTGAATTTGGAGGGAAAATTCCTTATTAAAAGAGAAACCCCAGATTTTTCTTTCACCCGCTGCGGCCAAACCATAGCTCAGTATGAAAAAACTTCCATACCATTGGAAAGCTCTCTTCAAGCTCTCAAATGGGTATCCTTTAGTTTTTCTGATTTGATACTTCACTCGAGCACATTTTGTCCAAGAAGGGTCACTTCACCACTCCTCCAAATCAAATTTCTTCACTTGCAACACTTGTAATTGGGGCACCACTTTGCCTTCATACTTTTCCATGATCATGTCAATTTTTAGTCATGAGTAACCATCTTGTCCTCATGTTTTTATGGTTCCACCTTTTATGTGTGGCAACATCATCGAGTCGCCCTTGTTTAGAGCATCTGAGCTGAGTCATCATCACATCCATGGAGTGTATCCAAAGTCCCTTTGTATCCCCCTATAGTCCTCCATCCTTCATTGCTTGGTTCCTCTCTAGTGTCACACATTGTGGCCTTCAGTCCTAATGTCCCCTATCCCATTTGATATTGCATCAGTTGCTGCCAGGTCATCCATGCCCTTCATGCCCTAACAAGGGAAGTCGTCAACCCGCTACTCAGTACCCCCCATTCCATCATCATCCTTGGTGTCAATCTTTCAGTCGCTCTACTATTAACTCTCATGCCTTAGTTGAGGATCCCTTACTGCCTCAACTATGGTGGACCTCATTCTATCGACATCGGCTCATTCATTCCAGAAGACAGGTCTAGAGGGTGGTGTACCTTGGTTCCAACTTCCACTCTTGTTCGAAACCTTAGATCAAGCAAAGGGACTCTTTATTTCCATTTGAATTGATTTTTTCTCAGATCCAGCTCCTTATGGCATGATCAAGATTCGTATACTTGATGTTTCAATGATGCAACAGATTGTACCGATGATTCCCAGATGTGTGTGAGGTGTTTCAGACCTCATGAAGGGGTGGCCCTTTAGGTAGACCCCTGCATGCCTAGATGACCTATTCATTACAGCCTTTTATGCAGCTCCACAGATTTGATGGTTCCAACCTCAGCCACATGCAGTGCCTTCTAGTTTTCATGTATCATTCAGATTTTTAGATCCCTCTCCTATTTACCAAGCCTCTTTGGTTGTACTTATATCTCATGTACTCCAATATTATTATATTAGTCCTAGCTGTTATCCCATACACAGTATGTATGTGGGATCCATTATCATGTTTTTATTTGGCTCATGTTTATTCCAGCGTGTACTATATAGTTCAATCCCTTGTTTACTGGACACATTATTCTTTGTACTTTGTCTCGGTGGGCATAGATATGCCTCCCTTGCCTCTTGTAGAATAGGTACGCACTCATAAAAGATATTTGTCACACCTATAAGTCTCGCCTCCTTAGGGTCTTGTCCTTTAGCACTTTAGTCTACCTTATATTTCTCTCTCTCTGACTTCCCCTTCGGTGTTTAGTGATTGATTTCTTACAACGTACTTCGGTCATACGATTAGTTCCTAACGCTCGCACGGTGGGGGAAAATCTGTTACACCAATTTTTGGTCATCTAACCTGTTACTATTAGATGGACCAAAGTACACCATGTAAGACCAATTTTACCCTAAGTAAAATTTCTTTCACTATGAAAAATAACCGAGTCATCCTTAATTTATTAAGTTTTTTATGGTCTAAACATGAAACCCCATGAGGAAATATTCAAAAAATCCATATTTGTTTGATTTTCCTCAAGGAATAATTAATTAAACAATAGTTTAATTAATATTTCTGGTCATATTTAACCCAAAAGAGGAAAATTACTTAGATAAATCACTATTTATCTTATTATTTTCTAGGAATAATTATTTAAACATTATTTAAATAATATTCCTTGTTAAATTTGACTAAATCATTTATAAATAATTGAATAAATCACTATTTATTTAATTATTACTCAACCACACTCTTAAAATAATAAATAAATCATTTGTTTATTTATTATTTACAAATAAAGGGATTTGACCAAATTCAAATTATTTTTCCCTCCAACAAATATAATAAAATATTCCATACAAGTTGGACCTATATTTGGTTAATAATATTTTAATTATGCACCAATATCTAGACTAACTCAATATTTTTTATAAATAGAAGGGTTTTTCCATTCATTCACTACCTTTTTGTTGCCCAAAGATCACTCTGGATCTATACTTTTGGTCTGAATTTGATCCTCCATCATTGCCATATTTTTCTATCTTTTTTGTTGTGAACTCCCTTTGAGTTCCATTTTTGTCTGGGTTTTCTACACCATCAAGAGAGAGACATCTTAGATATGAAGCACTGAGGACATACAAGAACCCATCCCATTGAGAGGGACTGGTAACATCTTTCTATGTTCCCTTCCCAAGTGTCATAAATACAAAATTTCTTTAAAAATATTCTTGTCTTATCTATTGGATGCATGGAGAAAATCTTACTTTTATTTACTGCTTAATTTCTTTTACATAGATTTGGATTTTTTAGCATTTGTCTTGGTTAACTAACTGCAAATCTAAAGTAATTGGCAACCATCTTTGATGTTAGGGTTGTTTGTTATGCACAACTAAAGTGGGCTTTTTTCGTACGCTTGCGATTAGAATTCACACTAAAAATGGTCTTCTTTGGACTACAGTGAGTGATAGGGATAGCCACTTTCTAGAGGGATTTGGGTAAGAATTATTTTTCTTGGGTTACATTCAGTTATCACCAAATTCCCTTTACTATTTCCAAGCTTTTGAGAAGCTAGTGGCAGTAAGTAAGTAATTGGATGACCACTTATCATGTCATGTTTTGAGGCTGCTAGGAGAAAAACAACTTTGGTCTCACTTGAGAGACTATTGTCACCATCCAACATGTTATATGAAACTTAGTCTATTTTTCTTTTGGATCCCTTATGGTGATGACATTCTATTCATTATATGTGGGATGGATTGGGTAAGAGAGGTTCCTGGAAACAAAGAGTGGGATCATGAGAGTCTAGGTGGCTTTTGGCTTCTTGAGGACCACATTATTGCAGCTCAAGATCAACAGCTCCATATCTATCATAAATGGAGAGAGATTCAACATGAGTTGAACAATTTTATCTCTCATTTTCAACCATAAAACCCCTATATATTGCAGAAGCAGGGGATTGGTGAGTTTTTCTATGAGCTTCCAAGGATGGCTCACTTTGTTTAGATGATAGCTTGGGGACTGAAGTTTCTCATTGGGATTGAGGTCCCTAACATTTATCATCTCTCACGCCTTAAGGAGGAAAATTGACAACATATAGTTTTCTCCATATATCTCCCACTTCTTCATGAAGAGAGATATTTGGTTTATCTACCGAAGGCTAAATTTCACATTTGGGAGGAGCCATTTGAGGACAAATTGATTGGAGAGCATCTTGCTAGTGGTAGAGACTACTAGATGAGGAGGATACAAGAGGAGGAGAGGAGATTTTGCAGTATCCTTACAATTTCTTGAGGAAAAGCAACATTTTGGAGGGGAGGACTGTAATATTCAAAAATTAGCTTTCAACTAATTGGAAAATTAAAATTTTGTTTTGTCACTTAGATAGATGAATAAGTGGGGAGGGAGACCCATAAATATCTTTAGTAGGAATAAAACCACTTCTCATGTGAATGTGGCCCATTTTAGAAGTTGAATAAAGCACCCCTAGGTGTGAAAAGGGGCTAGAGCATGTGGACAGGGTCAAGGTTGACCAGATCAACATCGTTGTTATGGAGATAGTGGAGAATTATTAGAGGACAACACAATCATTAAGGAGGAGTGTATGAATGAGAGTAACTCTTTAATGAGTGGGACACAAGGTGAGGATGCTCACCAAGTATAAAAGGAAGAGGATGCAACCATAAAAGACATGATTGGTATTATTTATTATTTACCTTTTTAGATCTAGATCTGCCATGTGACATGTCTATGCATTCTTCAGCTGTTTAGCAGAGTCTAGGGTGTTGTTTAGCACATGGGTGTTCCTGAGCGGGAATCCCACCCTCATCCTGAGGGGAATTTGAGTGCCTACTCAATAGAGGTATCTTGAGAATTATTTCCACTATCTATCATTTTTCCAAGCTTCAACCATCATCCACAACATTGTTTATTCCAAGATTGTGTTGTTTTGCAGGGTTGCAGTAGTGGAGGGATGATAGACCCAATTTCTGAGATTGTTTTCTAGTGGAGGGAGAAACCCTTCATCTGAGAAGCTTGAGAGGAGGTTCTTAGAGCTTAATTTCATCATCTAGTATTAGGCTAAGATGCTTCCATCACTTACAATGCAGTTCCCTTCAGAAACTGCATTATTCTATGGAGCAGTTGCAGTGGAGGGCTTAGTGCCCCAATTTGTGAGTTAGATTTCTAGTGAAGGGACCAAAAATTCATCTATTGAGTTGATTGGGTGATATTTTAGCTGATAGATCATTCATTCATCCCCATATCAGCATTCATCCCCAGGGAGTGCGTAAGTTAGTCAGGAGGGGTGCAATGGGCAACTAAAAAAGGGTCGAAAATCGAAACTTAAAATTGGGCCAAACCATTTCTAGGTTTTTCTGGGCTTTTTGAGTAGAATATATGGTTAAAATCCTCAATCATGCTAAGTAATCCAACAACCTTCCGCACATGTTTCTACTTCTTAGTAGCAGTAGTTTCTAGCAGCAACAACAGTAGCATCACAACATTTCCAGTGCTTCATTCTTTAGTGTATTTCAACCATCTTGTGGCTTCAGTGCATTCCTTTTGGAGAACTGTGTAATTTCATTGTTTTTGATGTATAATGATATGGCTCAGCTGTTTCTACTAATGTTTTAAATGTCTTGATGTTATATTCCAACATTTCTATCATTTTACAGTTTTGTGCTTACATTCTCATTATTGCCTAGATAGAAACGTTATAAATGTTCTATATTCATGTATTTTCCATTTTGGGATATTACATAATACCTTATAGGATATACAGGAAATTGATTTTGAGTAGGACCAATAGAAGCAGTATAAGTTAATTGCGGAAAATACTCGTAAAGATAAATCCCTCGCCTAAAATGAGATGGAGTTGAAGGGCATGTTTCTTGTTGAGGTTCTTCCTCAATTAAAATCAAACCAGGTGGAATAATTTTATTGCCAGGCCCGAGATAAATTTAATATGGTTGACTATGCGACAAAAAGGAAGACTCAATGGCTACGGTCTACTAAGGAGCGGTGGATACATTAACAACTACTTGTTGTTCGACTTCGAGATCAGGATGTTCTGGTAAGAGAATGATAGGCTCTGGATCAACTTCCATGTGAAAAACGTCGGGTTCTGTATGTATATTATCACTGATTGGAACTTCAGTGTCCATAGGTAACAGTGAGGGTTTTGTTTTGACGATAGTAGATAAATCAGGATTTGTAGAAATTACTCGAGACGACTCTGGTATATGTGATGAATATGAAGCACCATAAGTACTTACAGTACCAGATTCAGTAGGACGAGGTCACCTTTGATGACCAGAAATGGCTTCCGGTGGTAAAGGTGTTTTAAGTGTTATCCTAGTGAATGATGGCGAAAGGATTATTCTTCTTCCATGATGATTGATTGATTTTATTACAAAAATAAATAAAAAAATAAAACGGTGATACTAGGCAAAAGGATTACCAAGAAACTGGGAGCTGCAAAATACCTCCTGGTGAACCAAGAAGTACGGGCAGACAATCTCCTTGAATGTTGTGTTCGGTGTATCACAAGTCACAAGGTAGTCAAGTCAGTTACCTATCGATGGTAAGAAACCTAAAGTTGTCCTCCCAAATATACCCTAAGGTACATGGAGGCCCAAGTTTGTAATAACGTTGTCTAATGCGAAACCACACAGTGAGAGCACCCCCTTATAATTTTCGTACTAGAACACCACCCTATATACCCAAAGGTACGTGGATGAGCTATGATATACTTAGGTACATGGAGTGGGATTTAACACTCGGAATGTATCGCAGAGAATTTAGTGACAACTGTTACGCTTAATGACGCTGGAACACGTCTCTAGCCTAGACCTTATAAGTGTTATCGTTAATGTTACAATGCTTTCTTAGGTTGATTAGGTGAATTTTATGTTGATCTTACTTAACACTTTATATTTCAGGTTCACTGTGAGATTTAATGGGAAATTCCTAAAATGAAAACTAAATAAGAAGTAATATTTTCGATTCAGTTTTTCAATGAAAACCTTAGCTACTAAAGGAATAGAGCAATCAGATTTTTGAGCATAGATCAAAGAGCACAAGCTACATGAATATTTCCCTAATCTATTCCTATGAAATACTCACAATCTATAAATTCATATGCATGTTTTTATTTTTAGTTTCCTTTAATATGAATGATTAAAAGGAAACTGAATGCACAAATCAATCAAACAATGTTTTCTTTTTTGAGATACGAGGATTGAAACAACAATTTTCTCTTAGTAAATGAAAACTGAAACGACAATTTTCCTTTTGAGAATAGATAATTGATCTAGTGCAAAATTTACAACTTTGGATTTAATTTGACAATGATAAAGAAAACAACTAATGAAACATTGAACAAACAACTATCTAAAGGAGGAATAACTGGCAATGTTTACTGGTCTCTAAGGTCAAATAGGAATCTGATAATACAACAAGAAATAGGTTGAAACTGAATGAAAAAGACAAATTATGATATGATTTGGCTAGCTAAGGGGAAACACACCCCTTAAGGGCAAAAAATGTGTTGTGGAGCACCTCTGAATGGGAGACAGTGCCACGCAGATCACTGTACCCTGACCAACAGTGCATTGGGCACAGTGAAGCTTGAAGATCAAGAAGGATAAAGACTCTTCTAAGGCAAAAAGTACATTCAAATGACTGAATAGATGAAGTAAAGTCTACTAATGATGGTAAAAAAAGAAAAAAACACCAGGAATGATGGATTTCTCCCCAGTGGAGTCACCAATTTGTTATGAGGAATTCTAATCTACGGAATTCTAATCTATGGGGAATTATTCCTTGAGTGTGGTGTTCCTTCACTCAGAACAAAAAAATAAAGGTAAATTTTCTTTCCTCTAAGATAAATAGATAAACAAAAGGAGAAGAGACCTACTTGTGATCCTTCTCTCCCGTTCATGTTCTTTCGTCGCTTATGTCGCTCTCAATCCAAATGAACTCGCCAGATCAATGCCTGCAATCAAAGATAGAAGAAAACAAATGGCAATAAAAATATACAATATCTATCTACCTTAACCAACTTTAACTGATTAAATCTGAGAATACATGTACATTTTGAGAATACATTCACAAGATATAAGTGCATATATGAGAGAAAGAACAAATATCTTTAATGAAATAATAGGAGTAGATTACAACTAATGGATCAGTTCGTTGTCAACCTGCTCGAAATTCATTCCATCCTCATCACACCAAGCATCATCTCAAAAACATAACAGTACTTCAGCTCTTAAGAATTGAGAATCCAACAACAACATAATGCTACACAAATTTCTTCCTCCCTTTCACTTAGAGGAGTGCTCAATTTATAGGGAAATTGTAGGTAGTTTCTCAATAAATGAGATTGGATGGCTTTCTAATAATATATGAGATATGTTTCTAGGTTAAAAGGTGATGGATGAACACATGTATTCGAAGTATGACACCTATGAGCTCTTCTAAAAGGCACTGGAAATGTGGAGATTCCCAAAACAATGATGATTTCGCTCCCAAGAGACCAACACACCCTTAAGTGTCGGGAAGTGCTTTGCAAAGCACCCTTGCATGGGGCTAAGTGCTTTGAAATGCACTTAGGCCAATTTAGAGAATCATTGATGAGTCAATGGGTCATTTAAACTATACTTCACACATTGAAACTCTCATGAATTAAAGCCACCAGTGGAATGAAATCTCTAGGGCATGTAGCAACTAAATTAGGGGATGCCCTATTCATATTGAATTAGGGGATGATAGATCCTATTCATACTGGTCTCAGGGATGATGCCAAAATTGACCTATAACAGAAACCAACTATATCATCCTATTCCCTAATGATGGTAGTCATAAAAGAAATAGGCATTTGGAAGAATGCACCTTGGAGAAGTGTATTGGATAGTGAAAATTACAAGATGAGGTTAAGAAGGAGTACTATGTAGATATTTGGGATCATTAAAACCTCGATAGAAAATCAAGATATCTCTATAATTTTTTTTATAAGGTCCACCTGTTTTAAGTTTCAGGAATGTCAACTAATATTTTAAAGGGTGGATAATCATGCTTGAGGAGTGGTTGGCTCTTTATGTAGATATTATACAATGGAAAGTTCATATTATGATTCCTAATGAAATTACTTATTTCTTTTGAAAGAAAATATTAGTGGATGCATAAGGCGATGGGAAATGTCACAATATTCCTCATGGGGAGGATGTACGTGGCTATGGATATTGCAAATTCATACATACTAGTGGCCCTTAGTATTGTAGCAACAATGTTGCAAATCCAAGAGTATTAAATTTAATTATCAACCTAGGATTCATACAAACTTAAGAGGGGTAAAAATTGTATGTACTTCATTGGATAGATCTATGTCAAGAAGCATTTGAGAGTATAAAAGAAAACTAATTATAACACCCATCGTCAAAGGTCCAAAATAGATCTTCCCGTTTAACATTCATATTGATGCATCAGATATGGAAATTTGGGTAGCTAATTTGTATATGAAAGCTTGAGAGTCTATGGTACAAATTTCAAGTGAAATGATTAGGGATTTTAGTTAATGATGTCAAATTCATTAAAAAATTAACTTACTTTTAAAACTTAGTTTTCAAAAAATTAAAGAGTTCATCAATACCATAATAGTATACAGAAGACAAAAAATGATGAAGGATTTCACCCCTCCTCATCTACAAATCCTGGTCAATCTTCCAATGTTGGGCCTCTTACGTTATGCTTAAAAATATGTGTTTACATCAAGTTACAATGATCATAATACTAAAAAAATGTCTCCAATGGCTACAAAACAGTATAAAAACCCTAGTTGGCCTCTTTCTACACTAAAAAATGTCAAAACCTGACCGAGTTATGATCCATAGAATTTTTTCTGCTAATTGTACTACAATTTTCACTTCTCTACAATTGGTTCTACAATTTACACCCTTTACCCCGCGTAGGTGAGTTTCTCGCTACACCGGGTGAAAATTGTCGCTTTATTAATTTGACTTATTCAGCCTTTAACTGCACAAAAATATACCAAAGTGACTTAGCCACTGCCATCAGATTCAAAGTTTGAAAACGTGTTCTTGCCGATTTTCTGACATTGGTTGACAGGCCGTGGGTTAAGCGCTAAGGATTGGGGTTAGCAGGAGCCTTGTCTAAGGTAAGTTCTGATCCCTTCTTGTGACCTTGACTATGACATAACATTTGTTACGACCATGGCATATGTATTCAATGTAGCCTAACCACTAGTGTTACCAAACCTTATCCACTTTCTAGACTTTTCATAAAGTTTAATATATGGTTTTTGAATGGCGTATGAATGTTGCCTGATGGTTTAGTGAATGGAATTATTATTATCCCACAACATAATTTTTTTGGTCTGGGGTTAGCCCCTGACCCTAGTTGGTGCACCAAGGTCCAGGGTTAACCTCGGTTCTTACCTTCGACCTTTCTGTCATTAAGGTTTAAATACAAACTTCAAACCATAAATAATAAGAACCAACGTAGCGGGTCTAGTGGAGGGCTTGGATGGTATATGATAGGTATTTTTTTTATTCTCATGGAGGCAAATCAACCTCCATCATACTTTTAATAGGCCATCAGGAGGCCTTGTGGAAGCTAGGGATTGGTCCACCTGGCTCCTCCTAATTTGTCCACCTGAAATTCACATAAACCAATAGAAAACCAAAAGATTCAAACCAATCACAACATGACAAGTGTCAATCACCCATAGCCTGATAGAGGATCCAACCACCTTGTATCATTATGGCTGAGTTAGTGTACAAACTGTTGACTGGGCATCCCTGCAAACCCATTTTTTATTTTTTTTGTTGTTTCCCAAATTGAATAGAATACGATATTAGGATCATCAGATGTCAGACTTGAGTGAAAAAAATTGCTTTGGATTCAGGGTGACGAGATGTATGCTTTGCCATTGGTTTCAAACCAATCTAAGAACTTTTAATTTTGAGAATTTTCTTGATCCACTCGATCATTCCTCCCCACTGGAAGCTTTTGGAATTAAAAATATCACTTTCAGTTAACAAACAGATGAAGGTAAAGTTCCCTCACCCTTCCAATATCAACCCATTTTTATTTTCTTTTATTTGTTCCCTTGAGCCCCACACAAATACTGCACGTTCCCTCGTTTTAAAGTCCTTGTTTTTCTGTCAAGGATGGTGTCTTGCTGCAATTATTCAAGATATTCAAGAGAGAAATATTCAATTGAAGGAATTTGAACATTCTATCCTTGATCTTCAATCAAAGGAGGCTCATACAACCTTAAATTATCAATGTTAACAACTACATAAATTTTCATATATGAAGGAAAATCTAACCTGAATGCATTATTATCAATCTTTTCCAAAATTTCGAATGGACAATATCGAATTGGTTTTAGATTTTTACCTTCTCCTTGGAGTCTCTCTTTGCTAATCTAAGCCAAACTTCATCAGTGACATGGAATATGTGATCCACATGATGCTTATTATGTCTTTTCTTGCACTTGAACTGAATCTTCTCCAACTATTCTTGAACTATTTGATGTACAAATTGAACTTTTTCAATGAATCTTTTGGCTTTTCCTATGTCACTATGACCATCAATAGCAATGTCCTTCCCAAAGTTAAAATCTAAAGTAGAATTGGGAAAATATCCCAAGAATACCTCAAATGGAAATTTTTGAGTCAATGAATTCTTGACCTGATTGTAAGCATGTTGAATATAGTGTAAATGTTCATCCCACAACTTAGGATGCTTGCTGCAATACCCACGAAGAAGATGTATCATTATTCTGGTTGGTAAGCCCTCGTATTGCACTAAGAGTACTACAACTCCCAGGCGCTACCCTACTTTACATTATCAACCTGGGGTTCATACAAACTTGGAGGTGACAGTGCTATATATATACACAACATATGCATTATGTTCATGTCATCCTCTTCTACTTTACGGAAGGGTGCTATTTCTAAGGGTTCTCAGTGAAGTCTGTCACATTTAAATGAAACTGAACTAAGTTTCATAAAGGAAATGATAGAAAGGAAACTAAATTAAATTTCCGAAAAGGAATGACAGGAAGGAAACTAAACTAAATTGCGGAAAGGAAATGAAAGAAAAGAAACTAAACTAAATTGAATTGATCTAGCCAAACAACTAAACACACTCTACTTATCCTATGATCTATCTACCATGCTTCTAACCATGCAGCTATTCATGATCTAATTCTAATTGAAAACGTGTTGATTGAAGTTCAGAGGAAAAATAGCTAAAGGTGCTCATGGAAGGCTTAGAATCATGAAACAAGGCTTAGAGGAGTGAAAAAGGTGTTTGGACTTTATTAAAGCGCATAATATCTCAAAAATTCTTTAGAGTGGGAGGCTTTGGAAAGTGCGATGGTGGAATTGTGATGGAGGTATGGGAGTGCGATATGCGATATGCAATATCGCAATGTCGCAAGGTTGGAGGAGAAGCAGGAGTGAAGTCAAGAGGAAATGTGAAGTGTGAAATGCGATTGCAATGTTGTGGTGCGATTGCGGCATTTTGCAATCGAGGTTTAGGGGCAGAAGGTAGTAAGTGAGGTGCGGGACTAAAATGTGATAATGCGAAATGTGAGAATTGCGATAAGGCTAGAATTGGAAAATGCGAAATGAGATGATTGAAAAATGCGAAAAGGTGATCAGAAAAATGATGTGGTAGTTGGACAGGTAGCAGTGAGTTTTAATAATATCGTAATCGGCAGAAAGGAGCGGTAAGTGTTACAAAGGCAAACATGAATTGCAAAGTGAGATAAAGTGAAGGGCTTTTCAGAAAAAGGTAGAGTAAGGTTCTTTCAAAGGTTTTTGACATAGAAATGAGGAGCGAACGAGAAAGGAGGGAAAAATTAATATCACAATTGGGGTCTAGAAGTGGAAGCTATTAACAAGGACCAGATGGGAAATGTGATTGCAAAAAGGATTGATGGTAAATCCAAAGGGAAAAAATGTGGTTTCTAATGTTTTTTACTATTTTTAATAAAAGAGCAGCAAAGGGAAGTAGAAAGGGATATCACATTCGGGCTTGGAATGAGAGAGAATTAACAAAGATCATAAGCGATTTGCAATTTACGATGGAGTGAGGTACGACGAGCGAGAGTTTCGAGGAGAAAGGGCAGAGGTATAATTCTAATGCTTTTCAAGCTTTTTGGGAATGAAAAGGGGCGACAGATGAAAATAAGAGAGAAAGGAGGGAAATGGAGGCACAACAATAGTGTCAGATGTGAAAACAGAGCTGTGAAATGAAGCAGGATGGCTTGAAGATCTTCTAGGGTATTTTTATGCTTATTCCTGCAAACAAAGCTACAGATTTATGCATAGAAAATAGAAAAAAGGCATGATAAAAAAATGAACAAAAATCATTTTTTTCCTATGGGAAGGTCAACCCTGCTCGAATTCTATTGATAGAGATGAGAGGGGAAGACTTCCTCACAGTTTTATAGAGTTTATTAGCTATTCTACAGTGAAGATAAATGAATTAAATATATAGCAACAACTATAATAGCAATGAAAATATTAGAAATAAAACTAGCTAAATAACAGAAAGGAAAGGATGAAAACAACAGAGAAGCTAAGGCACATGGGTTGGGATCTAGCCCATGAAGCCAACTCTCTGGAACTAAATCAGTAAAACAGAGTCTGTTTGCTCATTTTAGGAAGAAAATAGCCTTGTTACATTTCTGAAAGTCTAATCACTGAGTACAATAAAAAGCTTAATATCTTGCATCGAAATTCCCAAAATGGAATCAAAGAATCGACCCTAATTAGCTCTGCATTAGCTTTATTTATCCTCAAGGGCACCTACCAATAGCTCCCTAAAAAATAGGTAATGAGTCCACTTGACTCCAAGTGAAGTATGGCTTGAGTTAACTTAGTCTTGAGTCACTTGGCTGCCTCTAGAATTCGAATAGTTGGAGGGGATCTCATGAGGATCCTTTGGCTGCCTTTGAGAGTTAAGGAGGGTGGAAATCCCCCTTCAATCTCTCCAAGATTTCTCCCTAATTTCATGATATTGTGCTCATTTATTCTCCAATATTTATCTTCCAGTGGGAGGGAGAAAGTCCCCAAATAATCTCCTTCTCCAAATCTGCATAATCTACCAAATATTCTCACAATATTCTACAAAAATAACCAATATTAGGCAAAAATATGCAATTACCTTTAAACCTTCCTAAGAAAATATTGAAGCATAAGAAAACATTATTAAATGCAGAAGGAGATATTTAATATATATATTCATGTGCATAAGAAAGGTAGATGGGCTTAAGAAAGGTTAGATGGGCCTTATTTTATGTCTAAATTAGAGTCCCTTCATCACCCCCCTACTAAAATTGTTGCTCATCCTCTGAGCAACCTATTCATCCTCCCTGCCTTATGGTTTTTCCTACATGCTGGCTTATTTCATTTTCTATTTATTAGCCCATGTGCTGCTTCTCCTGCTAATGTTCTTGCTATTCTTCTTGCATTTCTTCTTGTAGGTGCTTCATGGAGGTCCTCATATGCCTTAAGAAAATCTATTTTTCATGCCAAGAAGTGGTGGATCCACCCTTTATTTTTTTTGTTCTCTGTCTTTTTTTTTTCTTTTTTTTTAATTGCATGCAAAGTAAACTCAGTTCTTTTTTCTGTAAACTAAGTTCACACTTGGTTATCCCTTGGCACTCCTTGTCTTCTATTATAATGAACTGCTTACTGCCCACTTTCTCAAGTCCATTTTACTTTTGTCTTGTTCCTTTTCTTGGTGGAAAAAGTGAGGCTATTTGCTAGATAAGGCTGATATTTCTATGCTACCGATTTTGGCTATATAAAAAAAATTTCCTTCTCACACTTTTTAATGTTTTATTAAGCTAAAATAGATTCGAAGAAAGGGTTAGATGATTTCATACATGAGCCTTACCATTGATTTGGTTTTGCAAGTGATATTGAAGCTACTGATATGGTTGTTGAAGCTGTCTTCGGTGGTTCTGAAGCTGCATGTGATAATATGCTTGAGGTCCTTTTGGAGCTTCTGAGCATAGGAGGAGGAAGTCCAAGTTTGACTACCTTTAACCAGAGTGTTGACCAATTTTTTTTTTTGTGCCAAATTTCTATTTTCCAACTTGTAAAGGTTGGAGGGCACCTGCATTCATTACAGAGAGATACATGGAGAAATGTAATTTTTTTTATTTTATATATACGCTCTATTGGCTGCCTCTTTGAGGTTTTCCACTAGTAGGTCTTCCTAGGCGCCTCAAAGGAGATTTCCACCTAGGATATTTTATTTTTCTCTTTTTATTTTCCCAACCCAATGACTGTCTCATGGAGGTTTTAAATTAGCGGGTCAATCTCAGACACCTTAAAGGAGGTTTTCACCCGAGATTTTATTCTTTACCTTTTTTTTCTTTTTTCACTTTCCTATTCTACTTGAATTTTTTTTTTTTTTTTGAAGTATAGGAATACTTCCAATGGAGCCATGTACACATGAAGATGATAGATAAAATCATGTGCACACTTAGAATACATGATTTGACATGTACCTGAATATGAGAGATGAATTTCTTTGATTGGGATTGTATCAAGTACTGTTGGAGAAGAGTGTGTTGCTGCAACTTAATGACTGTTTGGAACCATATGTAAATATAGTTGTGATGCCCCTGGTTCACTTGCTAAGTTGGATCACCTTGGATGTCCTCTTCTATTATGGCTATCAAATATTCCTCTTTTGTTGATTATTCTCTTGAACACATGGAGGAAATGTCGGTAAACTTGAGGGAACTTTCTCAACATCTGATTCTGATATCTTTTCTTCATCAGGTGTAGCCCTCAATCATTTGATCTCCTCGTTTGGATATTCTTCTTCTTGATGTTGTCCTTCAATGACATTAAGAAAATCCCTTCTTTGTAATACATTGCTTAAACTAAGATGAATACCATCTAGATCAGGAAGAGATGTTTGGAAGTGTTGTACCTTAGCATTGTAAGTGAACTAAGATACTTCATTGTGTGGGTTTGGAAATGGTGGTATCGGTAGTTGAGTGGGGATAGATATATGAGATGGATGTCATTGAGGCTGTGGTTGTGGTGGAGGTGGATGGTAGGGATATCATGGAGTTGGGTATGGAGAATATTGAGGGAAATATTGCGGATGTTGAGGATTTTCCCCATAAGGTCCTTGCCAAGATTGGTTTTGGGGTTGAGATGGCCAAGGTTTCCAAGGAGGGAGTGTGTCTCAATTAGTTTGATATTGATGTGAATAAGCTTGGAATTGTGGAGTGGGTCCTTTCACCATATCAAGTTTAATAGGTTGCCTGGCTATCCCTGGAGCTACATAACATAGCTTCTTTGGTGATTGCCTTGCTCCATTTTCTTCTTGGTAAACTTCTTTAAACCTAGAGAATGATGAACAAAATTTAGTAGCATATGATTCTGCATGGATAACAAAAATATCAGCATCTCCTTTTTGCTCATTTTGTATTCTTAACATTTCTACTTGTTCACTTAGATTGATAAGACTTTCTATTTTAAAGTTATCAAGAAAATTTCCAAGTTCATCATGCCTTACCAATGTTGATGCTGACTTACTTACTCTTTCCCTTCCTCTAGATATGTGTTTGCATGTTTCACAAATTTCTTCAAATGACAATTGATATACATATCCTTTACTCATGAGATTAAGGAGGTCAATCCACTTGTTACACCGAAATTTTTCACCATCACATTTTAGTACTCCCTTAGAAGTGCACAACATCAAATTTCCTAAAGTCAAGCCTTGAAATTAAGAGAAAAGCTCATAAAAGTCTTAAAAACACTTGTACCGCACTTTCTCTTAGTATTGCCTACGGTGCCACACCTTTGGCCATAAATCATGAGGAGACGAACACACTTTTTATTCATTAAGGGTGCAGACCCCTATAAAAGGTAAAGCAAAGGTGGAAAGTAACATTTAGAAGCCCAGTAGTCAAATCTGGAAGCTTCTAGAAGCAGAAATCCGATCGAAGGTTCGCTCCTATCCTGTATGTTCATTCCTCCATTATGGGAGCCTACCCCTTGGTTTATGGAGCCCAATCCCTTCAAAGGAGCATTCTATCCCTTCCTATGTGGAACCATAACCTCCTCTCTTTTCCTATAAATTGAAGCCATAGTGCAGCTTCAAGGGTTACAATTTATGAGTTAGAGAGATAGAGAATTAGTGAGTTAGACTTGGAGGATTTTTTAGGAGAAATGCTGTAAAGACTCATACTCTCATAACCAATCATTTGGGAATGATTAAACACCCATGTAATTTTAGCTGAGAGAGTGCAAGGCTTTTCAGAGTAAAGGGAATGCCTGTTCCGGACCCCAGGAAGGCCTGTATGACATCAAGGTGGACATGATTGTAAGGCTCTTCTTATTTAAGTTAATACAAATGAATATTGTTTTCTCAATCGGTTATTTAATTGATTATCTCATTTCTTGAATTCCTTGATCATCTTGATAGATGTTTGATTCATGAATTAATTTATTATACAGGTGCTTTTGATCTTTTATTGTGTTTTTTATTGCAGATCCTTGACGACGACTTTCTTCAAACCACTGGAGAGAAGATTAGCACTGGACTACAAGTAGGTTTCTAAAACCCTCTTATAGTTAATTCCAAATCAAACAATGTCTAGAGAAAATGGTTTTTATTTGTCCGTTTGTTGCTAGTTGTTCGTAGGACACTTGGGAGGTCTGTCTTGTCCCCAAGAACGACTTATCCGTCCAACAAAATGGAGACTCCACTAGGGAATGGATCTTGAACTTCTATTTCTTTTATTTTTGACTTGTGAATTTATTTCTTCTGATTTTGATTGATTTATACTGGCTTGGGTAGTGTGTCCCTGTAGAATCCCTGAGAAATGATTTAGATTTTTTTTAATTTTTTCTTTATTTTTCTTGTGTCGCTCTTTTCTTTTATAGAGAGTGCGGACAGCTCCAGACTTTTCTTGTACGCACAGTGCGGGACCGCACTAGTTTGCACTGAATCCTGCGGACCTTGTGAATTTTTTTGGAAAATCTTAAAATCCTCTTTTCTGGATTAGTTTGTTAGATTCTCAGTGAATACCCAGACTTGTATCTTCTTTCAGGAAGCTTTGGTTAAGATTTTATTTCAACATTTTTAGTTTTGAATGATTTTTTGAAAGATCCGCATGTTATAATGATTTTTGCTTTGTCTTTATCCCGCTCAAAGATCAAAAACCTTGGTATGCCTTTAGATCACTATTATTTCCTTTCTTTCTTGCTGAGTCTGACATTATAGCAGAAATTTTTTTATGAGATTTAGATCCCATTTTTCCCATTTGCAAATCTTTAAAAAAACTTTTGTTGATAAGTTTGGAATTTCACGTAAAAAACCAAAATTGGATGTTTTTTGAGTTCTTTCTGATCCAAACAAAGAATTTCTTAGTTAGATTACAAGCTAAATAAGACATCCTCAAAATATTTGAAGTTTTAATTCAGATTTAGTTTTTATAATTTTTAGATCTCAAAATTAGTGTTTTTAGCTTTAAGTGTTATTTCTAGAAATTGTAGTGTTCTTTTGAAGAAAACTTGGTTTGTAGTTTCGATATTGAATAAAAGGGATTTATTATTGAGAAATAGATCATTCTGAGTTCTCATTGAAATTAGATTTATTTTCTTTTATTCTTGTTTAAAGGATAGATTTATTTTTTAAAAGATTGCATTTCTCAACTCTTCCTTTAGATAGAATTCATTGAAAGAACAAAACTTGTTTCTCATAATAGATGCATTCTTAGTGTGTTTTGAGTCGGGTCACTACATATCATCAGTTTCACTTTCGAACCTATTGTTGTAAGAAACAACCTTTTAAAATCAAGGCTTAAATTAAAATCAATCTAGTAATTTTTATATTTATAGGGCTCTTTTCACCAATATAGCTTAGGCTAGTGTCTTGGAGTAGGGAGTAATTAACTCTCCAAGACAATTAAAACAAACAAATGGTTGATCTTGTGGTAGGAAAAAATCCAATAGTCACTTGTACGCTCTGGGAAGCTTCTCTTAAAGGAGTCAAGCATGAGGTCATATCTGAACCAACGGGAAAATTAATTATATCTCATTGGGAACGATAGAAGATGTGTACATATTAACAATGGTAAACCTCAGATAGACCATTGTCAAGGAGCCTTCAAGGGGATTGGGATTTGTTACTCCGCCCTTGCGCATATGTCGGATCGTAGACTATTCCCCCAGGTATATTAGTTCCTATTGGTAACCATAGTGACCATAATCTTTACGGTTTTTTCCTAAGGTGACGGTGGAGGAAATATCCCAATGTACCTAGAGCAGACGTTGACTAGACTCACTTGGACTCTTCAGAGGGTTATCTTCACTCGAGATGGTTTAAGTGGAGAAAATTGCACCGGTCTGTTTCATTAAGCAGGTTGTCAGGGTAATTGTTCCATCCACCCTTTCTACATTAAAATACTACAATGTTGGATTTCATCACCAACTAGTGTTTTAGTGTGGGAAGTTACTGTTTTTGTGTGGTTTGATCTCCTAGATTTTTAGGTGTGTGATTCATTTGTTTGTTTCCTTAGCGACTTTAGGAGATTTCATTGAAATTTTCTTTGATTGCGTGTGATTAATAATTTTTAATCGTGGATGAATTACCAAGACAATTGCGTAGACTTCAGGGGAAGCCCGTTGAGTATACACCAAGCCAACTTGAAGGGCTGCGAGCTCTAGTATCATCTAGTGACAGTAGAATTAGATCAATAGAGATAGGAGAATCATCTATAGTTATTCATCCTGATTATCAGTCACAAACAACAGAGCATATTGAAGAGCCAATTTCAATTTCTAAAGTTACTGGTAGTATTTCTCCTTCTAGTGAATTAGCTGAAGAACCTGAAATTTCTGAGCCTGACACTGAACCTACTGTATTGGAACCATCTTCAGGATTTGTTACTCCGACTTCTAGTATCCTGGTTCACCTAGGGTAAGACATCGCATTACTGAAAATCTTCCTTCTGACCTCATATCTATTGAAGAACTTGTTGGTCCAGACGAAGACGTAACTCTTCCCGAAACCCAAAAAAATTTGAATCTTAGGGAGCGTGAATCAATATTATACAGTCCTTTTAGAACTGACACTTGGTATTTATTGTTGATAGAATTTTTAGAAAACCTGAGTCTTAGTTATTCACCACCCCGAATTCCTTTTCATCCTACACCAAGAGGTTATTATCCTTCATCATCTATGTCAAGTGAGTCATCTATGTTTTCCCAATCTCCGGAAACATTTTTATACGGTGGTCCTTCTATTCATTCGGGGTACCAGTCACTCTCTAGTACTTTATCAGGAGCAACTCTCGACCAACTGAACAAGTTTTATCATCTGGTACAATTGGAACTAAAACTGAAACGTTGAACGTGGAAATTTTTTTTATGATGTCTGGTAATATTCCAAATCCTCAACCTCAAAGTAGTTAGTTACCACCTGGGGGGAAACTTCAAGGTAGTCAATTATCGCCTGGGGGGCAACCTCAAGGTAGTCAGTTAATGTCTGGGGGAAACCTCAAGGTAGTCAGTTACCACCTGGGGGGAAACCTCAAGGTAATTTTTTACCATGAAAAACTGTAGGAAAATATTATTTACCTGGAGAACAACCTCAAGGAAAGTACATACCTCAAGGTTATCAACCTCAAGGAAAGTACATACCCCAAGGTCAACCCTAGACTCAGTATATTCCTCAGGGTCCTTATCAACCCCAAATTCAGTACATGCCTCAAGGTTATCAACCTCAAGGTCAGTACCCAACTCAAGGTTTACAACCTCCTTCCGGTCAACCATTATTACAGGGAGTTGGATATTTACCATTTAATTATCAACCCTACGTTCAACCAGGTTATGGTTCTTCATATGCACAACCTTCTATGGGTAAATACCCTAGAATGAACATGGTGTGGAATCCATCTCAAATTCAACAGACTATGCAACCTAATGTGAAATTACCTAATCAACCTGGACAACCTATAGTTTCTGGTTCAACCCAGCAACCTGTCCAACCTACTATTCAAGTCCTTGCACCTGGTTCTATTCAACAGCCTGGGCCTATTACACCTCAAAATCCACCTCAGATTGTTGCAGCTAATGCAACTTCTGTTCGACCTACAACACCTGTTTCTGGAGTATCTGTAGCTCTGGTTTCTTCTATCCCTGCATCAATGCAAATTCCTCAAGCCTCTGTGCCACAGTCATGACCTACAATTTAGACTATGGTACAGATGCTTACAGGACAAGCTGGTACTAGTACGATTGTCTCTAGTAAACCACATTTTACTTATCAACCATACCAGGGACAGTATCAATTTGTACAAGCTACACAAAATCCAGTATATCAGTATCAACCATACTCTGGGTATACTTATCAAGTACCTCAACAACCCCAGTATGATCTGGTTAATCTTGGTTACCTAGGAGGTTTCACGATTCCAAATGTGCATCCATTTCTAGGCTATCCTGGATATCCTCCTCCTGGCACTGGTTTGATCAAACAAGGTTATCAAGACCCTAGCCATCGGTTACCATTCATAGAAAATTTAGATTTACCGGATCTATCGCGCCTTACGAACCATCCAATTTTTTATCTTCCATATTGGCCGTTGATGCCTAACAAGTTGCCCAGTGATATTCCAAAATTTTAAGGTAAGTCAGGAGAGGACCCATCTAATCACATTATGAATTATCATCTCTGGTGCACATCCAATTCACTAATCAATGATTCGATTCGATTGCGTCTTTTTTATAGAACTCTTATTGGTCTAGCTGCCAAATGGTACATTGAGTTACCACATGGCTCTTTTAATAATTTTAATGCACTTGTGACTGCTTTCTTAATCCATTTTCAGTTGCCTGTCAGATACGACAATGGCACAGAGTTGCTAACTTCATTAAAACAGTCTACGTCTACGTACATATATGATCACATTCATGAATGGAGACGTAGAAGGCGTTTCGTGAAAGTCTTTATTCCGGATCAAATTTTGGCTAAATGGTTTATTAAATCATTATTGCCCAAAATTACTAAAGATGTGGCCAAAGGAGGCATTGTTACAGAAGAGCAAGTCATTGCTCAGGCTCAGTACCTTGACCTTTTATATACTCAGTCAGGTACTCTGTATGATAAAATCCCCAATTTACCAAGACCTGGTCAATTAAATACAACTCCTTCTGGCTCTCATGCCGCTGATGGTGTAATTGGTTCTATTAGTACTGGTAAAAGTAAGAAGAAGTCTTCCAAGACCACTTCTCCTATTATCACTTTACCCGATTCACCCAAAGGAGATTCTTCCTTAGAAGCTTCTGCTGATATTCATGTTGTAAAGTCATCTAAAACCAAATCTAAAACTCTTGGTTAGAAGAAAGGCAAGAATAAAAAGAAAAAATCTTCAAAAGATAAAAATGATACAACTAAACCAACTGACAAAAAATGTAAACCTCAATATCCTTGTCTAATCTGTGATGAGGATAATTTTACAAAAGAGTGCCTATATAGAGCTGAGATATCAAAGTTCGTTAAGGGTTCACCTATACCTGCTATCTTGACGGATCTTTTTCCTACTCAAGATAGTAACATGGTTGGATCTTCCTCCAATACGCTTGAGAATATCTTGATTGTTGCAACACGATTGAACGATTATGGTAGTAAAAATACTAGTAAAGAAGCAGAAACATCCAATTCTGCATCAACTACATCTCCCTCAGTTTCTGATCCATTATAGATCGAGAAACAAAATCCTGACTTAATGATTAAACTGCCTATAAAAGGTGTACTTCGTAAATCATCTTTCAATCCACATGTGAGAGCTACTCAAAATTACAATATTGTTGAAGATTTGGCAATTCCCCCTTCAGCAATGTCGGCTTTGGAAGTACTACAATCATCCCTAGCCCAAAGAAAATTACTTTTGTCAGCCTTAGGAGTTGTAGATCTCTAGGATTCGAACCTCATGATCTTCGATTTAGAGAATTTTACACCCTGCCTACCCCATCAAATGGATTTTCAGATTCCAGTAATAGTAAAAGACAAACGTATCTTTCGTATTGTTGTTGATGAAGGGGCTTCTACATTTATTATGTCTTTAAAATGTTGGAAATAACTTGGTTCTCGAACCATTAACCAATCACCAACTATTCTCAAAGCTTTTGACGGAAGAGGTTTTCAACCGTATGGTATATTACAAGATCTACCAATAGAGGTTGAAGGAAAAATGGTTAATCTAGATGTGGAAGTGGTTGATGCCCCTCTAGATTACAACCTTCTCCTAGGTCGCAGTTGGTCTTATGCCATGATTGCTTTTGTATCATCGATATTTCATCTCATCATGTTTCCTCATAAAGAAAATATCGTTAAAATAGATCAGCTCTCATATTATTCATCTGACCCAACGTCTACTGATAGCATCCAACATATTGGAAAATTGAATATCCCTTATAAGGATGTCGTAGTAGGTTTTGTTAAAGACTTGGCTTTACTGGGAACTTTTTCCTTGCCTACTCCCAACGTACAACCTCCTATTGCTAATATCAATATGATTACATCAAGTACTATTTCCTTTGATGATCCTTGGATAGTACCTTTAGAATCAGAATTGGATTTTTTCGATGGCCCGATGCCTTTGAGTCCTTTTGAGTTATCATATCAGAATGTACAGTCATTTTCTGATACTCCTTCAACTGAGTCTGATCCAGTGAATGTGATCAATCAGGAGTCATTTTCAATATTGAGCTTAGCTTCAACATCAATTCCGGATCCTATTCAACAAGTATTCAATACTGATGAACATATTCATGAATTCTTTTCGGTAGATGAGTTACCATGGGAAGATCTCCATCATAGGTCTTCGTTTTTACCTAATCTCGATCATTTTGAGAATTATTTTTCCTCCATTTTTACCACTGATTATGTGAAATACCCTCAGAATCCTCTTTCACATTTCAATTCTGAATTTAATTTAGAAAATATTTCTGCAATAGTTTGTCTTGACATTTTAGTAAAACCTAGAATTATTGTAAACATTCATATAGGTGCTTCTTGTACGACTGAAGAAATCCAAGCATATAAAGCCCTATTTCAGGAATTCCGCGACATTTTTTCCTGGTCATATGAAGAAATGCTAGGAATCGATCCGTCGATTGTTTTTCATGAAATTAAGACATACCCAAATGATAAACCCGTTAGACAGAGATTACGTCAGATACATCTGAGAAAAGCTGCCGCAATCAAAGTCGAAGTTGAAAAATTACTTTGTGCAGGTTTTATTTATCCGATCCCATTAACGGACTAGGTATCTAATATTTTTTCAGTCAATAAAAAACAAGGAACAATACGAGTATGTATCGATTATAGGGATATAAATCGAGCTTTTCCAAAAGACAATTATCCAACCCCTTACATCGATCAAATTATTGACGATTATGTTTGAAGTGAAATGTTCTCATTCATGGATGGATTTTATGGCTACAATCAAATCAACATACTCCCTACAGATCAACCTAAAACAACTATCATTTGTCCATGGGGAACATTTTCTTATCGCAAACTACCTTTTGGCCTTAAGAATGCTGGCGCCACTTTTCAAAGAGCTATGTATTATGCATTTCACGACATTAAAAACATTATGCAACCCTACCTCGATGAGTTTCCTGCTCACTCTTCGCCCAGAGCAGATCACATTACTCATTTACGAGCCATATTTATACGATGTAGGCATCATAAGATTCATTTGAATCCTCACAAATGTGTTTTCTGCATACAATTCGAACAATTATTGGGATTTAATTTTTCAAAGGCAGGTATTTGTGTCGACCCGTCGAAGGTTGAGGCAATAATCAATTTACCTCCTCCTTCTACTCTTCGCCAACTCCAAAGTTTGCAAGGGAAAGCAAAATTTTTACATCGATTCATTCCTAACTACACTGAGTTAATGAAAGGTTTCACTAGGTTGTTGAAATAGAATATTCCTTTTTTTTGGGACGAGGTCACTAATAGATCTTTTGATGCTTTGAAACACGCATTGACCCATGCACCGTTACTACATCCTCCCAACTACAACCAAGATTACCTTTTGTACCTCGCCGCTTCCAATTCCATGATAGGGATGGTTTTAGTTCTAGAAGATGAATTTCATGGTGTACATGTGATTTACTATCTTAGTCAAAATTAGCATCTGTTCAAGTTTTCCTTGGCAGCTGTTCAAGTTGTCCAACGTTTTCATCATTACATACTTTTACACAAAACAACAGTGATCTCTGATTGTAACCCTATGATGTACATTTTGACCAAACAATTTCTAGGGGGAAAATACTCTAAATGGATTGTCATCCTGCAGGAGTTTGATTTGGAATTTGAAAAGTCCAAATCAAAGAAATCATTGATATTTGCTGAAATTATGTGTGATTTCCCACGTACTGATACAGAAACTGTGGTGGAATGATCAATCGGGGATGAATCCTTGTTTCTTATTAGTACTATCGATCCTTGGTATGGAGATATTATTGTTTATCTTTAGAACCAATCTTTTCAGCCTGAGCTTTCACAGTCACAATGACAGAAAATATGTTTCCAGTCTCAACAATATCATATTGTTGGCGACACACTATACTGTCATGGTGCGGACTCAGTTTTTCGACGTTGTCTAACCCATGATGAAGCCGAAAAGGTTTTAAATCACTGTCACTCTGGAGCATGTGGCGGTCATATGTTTGGGTACGCCACAACCCAAAAGATATTATGCGCAGGTTATTTATGGCTGTCCTTATTTAAAGATTGTATTTATGTGGTCCGAAAATGTCATAATTATAAAATCTTCGATCGAAAAATGCGTGCACCACCTGCTCCTCTTCACCCTATAATTTATGTCGGTCCTTTTGCAAAATGGGGCATTGACTTCATTACATGTAACCCTCACTCAGTTGGGGGGCATGGGTATATTATTCTAGCAGTAGACTATTTTACCAAATGGGCTGAGGCGATGCCTACATTTGCGACAGATGGAAAAACTGCAACTACTTCGTATTCAATCATGTGATTGCTCGGTTCGGTGTACCCCAAGCGATAATTACTAATCATGGGAGCCATTTTCAAAATATCATGATGACCAAGCTAACAGACCAACTTGGCCTATGCCATGACAGTTCTACACCATATTACCCACAGGCTAATGGTTTAGTTGAAGCAATTAACAAAGTCTTAGTCACCATGATTAAACGAATCATTAGAATTCATAAGTCGAATTGGAATACCATGCTCTTTTAAGCACTTTGGGCATATCGAACCTCAGCAAAAACATCGACAGGCTTTACCCCTTTTCAACTTGTTTATGGTTTAGAAGCAGTATTACCCATTTAATGCGAGATACCGTCACTCCAACTAGCCCTAGAGTTACTACTAGCCACTTATGAAGAGGAGAAACATTTTTTTATACTTGGCTCAATTAGATGAGAATTGGTGCACTGCTGCATTAGCTACCGAGTCTCATGCGAAAAGAATGAAAGCTCAGTATGATAGAAGTGTTACCCCTCGTAATTGTTTAGAAGGAGACCTAGTTTTGATTTATGATCAAGCCAACGATAAGCTAGGGGCTGGGAAATTCGAACCCATGTGGCATGGTCCTTATATTGTCAGGTGACAGCTTGCAAAAGGGGCCTATGAATTGGTTGATTTTGACAGAGTCTCTTTAGGTAAACCCAGAAATGGACTTTATTTGAAGAGATATTACGCTTGATTTTTGTGTGGAGATCTTCTCTATATATTAGTTACTTTTTAGCTGGTGTGTTGTAGATTATAAATGTGTGCCTAGCTTAAGTGTGCTTTTACTACCATTCTGGCTTATCTGGATTACTTTGATATCGCATATGTCGAGGCCCTTTCAAACATATATTGGTTTTGCTGATGGCGCTTGTCGTAGTACACGGAACATCTCTTCCGTAGCTTGGGTTATTTATTCGCCCACTGACGAGTTAGTATCCATGCATGGGGTAAGCCTTGGTCAAAAAACGAACAATATTGCTGAATATAGTGCAGTTATTGAATTATTGTCAGAATCCATTTCATTTGGAATTCGAAGTTAGATCGTTAGGTTAGATTATGAACTCGTTGTATTACAGTTAAATTGAGTATATGCTATTAGAAACCCAATATTATTAAGATTATTTTTAAGGGTTCATCTCCGGGAACGAGAGTTCGATTATATTGAGTATCAACACATTCCAAGACATTTAAACACATTAGCAGATGCAATAGCTTCTAGTGTTATAAACAGACATTTGTAATAATAAAGTAGTAAATCAACATTCGGTAACATGATTGAACAAGTAATTGGAAATAATAGTATATCATAGTATAGATGTAGTGTTCAAAAAATAGTACATCATCTTCGATCATAGGTTCAAAACGCCTTATGATCGGAAAAAAGTGATACAAAAATGAGTCTATACAGTCGATCATCCACTATCCATGGTGATGATCATGATAATACACTACTGCTCGTGCCACCCTAGTAAAAAATCTCCTGAATGGTCTAGGAACACCAATGACTTATCTCTGTAGACGGAGTGGGATGTAAACTATGGTAGTCTCAGGAATATCCATAGTTAGCCACTCCAAATGGTGTTCCAGATCATTCAGGATCTCTGCTCTCTGATCCTGTGGTGGTGGTGGTGGTGTAGCTGCATCCCTTTGCCTCCAATCAAAGGGGCGGAGAATGGCTGGTCGACTTGGACCCACATCTGCATTTAAAATTTTTGTTATTAGTTTTGGACAATTTAAAAACAAAATAAAAATTAGAAATTAGAACATGTCAAAGAATTTTTTTTTTTACCTGACTCATCCCACTAAGCTCCTGGAGGAAGTGGCATATCTCGGTCGCCGCGAAAAATATATGCCAGCATAAGGAAAATCCTCTATCACAAAAATTTGGTGTTCTAACCAACGAAAATAAGTCGAAGAAAATCAAACAATCTCCCCACCCTCGCTGTGACAGGCCATCAAAGCAACCCATCGAACCATCCGAGGCTATTGAGGTCTACCAGCATCAACATGAATATGTAGTAGGCCTAACACTGCCTTTCACCAGTTGAATATGGTGCCTTGGAAACAATCTATTGCAATCTGCATCTGAGATCCAGTAGCTATATGCAAAGCTGCACTTCCACATAACTTGACAACGAAAAATGCAATCACTTTTAACTTGGGACGGATGATAGTTTTAATATCAATCCGTTTGTCTCTGGGATTGGCTTCATCATTACAAAACTCTAATTGCAGGTTAGCAACAGAATGGCCACCTAGCTTAGCCCCAAATAGAGAAAGTGGTTCACCTCTCTTAGAAAAACTGGTAAAAAAAATATGTCCTCCAGCTCAATTTCGAGCCGGTGGCCTCCAATCACGAAACACTGGTCCTGAACATCCCACTTGTTTACCAACCAAGTGAGAAGATATACTTGAGCTCTCACGCCACTGATAGCCCATAATTTGAGTAGCCCGCATGCTCTTAAAACTTGCAATGTAGGTTGGTGAATCATTCCTGCTTCATCTACCTCCTCATGTTCCCATTCTCGCCAAATGAGCATTGTAAATGACCTACAATGAGTAAAATGAAGGATTAAAATCATTTTAAAACAAAAATTTTAGGTAATTTGGGAGGAAATTGTGTTTTTAAATTTGTTACGGTGCCCCCACACTTTACACTCAGAGACAGTGCATAGCTCCACACGGGCTCTGTGTTAAAAGTGTCAGGCCCTGACATTTTCCTTTGTGAAAAAATGTCGGGGTCCGCAGGTACCTAGTGTCCTACCTACGAACCCCCAAGGGCGGATTTTTGAACCAATTTTCCTCCCAAAAAAGAAATTTAGACCCTAATTTAAGAAAATGAATAGATGAAAAGCAAGGAAAAGAGGATGTGGATTACTTGGAGCAAACGGTTTTCGATTTCGACAGTCGGTTTGTCTGTAATCTTCTCCGAAGCATTTTTTGCCAAAAGCTCTAAAATTTTCACTCCAAACTCAAACGGTAAAAATGAACTTGAAAATATCCTTTTTATAAGTTTTTTTGAATAAATGAAATATAAATTTGTTTATTTCTCACTTTGAAAACATGGTTTTTCAAAATATTTCTATTATTGAAACAGGTATGTTTAATTTTTTGAGTTTTTTGTGCATAATACTGGATTTTTCAAGGAAAATGACCATTTTTTACAAAGAGTAAAATCACTTTTTTGGGCTCTTTAAAAATTTATGAAAAAGGGAAACCATGGAGTCCTCTTTTAAGCCCTTTTTAGACTCTCTAAAAATGAAAAGATTTCCGAGTACTTGACTATTCAAACTCGTTAAAGGAAATGAACAGTCGCCCCTTTAGTATAAGTTTACCCTTTTTCCGGAATGTAATGGACTATTTACAAAAAAGGTATAAGTTGACTAATCATGGTCAATAGAGTTCTTTCTCACATTATTTTATCCTTTTTCGGCCCTGAGAGACTAAATTTATGAAAAAGTACACCCATGGAGTTTTCTTATGTTTTTTCTTCTAACTCCCTAAAAATGAAAAACACCGAGTTTCTCCTATACTGAACTCGTTAAAATTTAACAATAAAGGACCTGTCGATTTCAAACAAGAATAGACCACTCCTTCTTAGGGTTCGATTTTAAACTAAGTTAGACTCATCCGAAGGATGAGCTTATAAACAAGCAAATTTTATCCTCCTCAAGCTTGTCAAAAATTAAAGAGGTACTTGCCAGAAATGGTGGGGGAAAGGAGAGAGAACAGTTTCATCTGTTACACTTTGATTTGTAAAAGAATTACACCACTCTTGAACACAACACTTTTGTCACACTTCTACCTGTGTTGGGAAATCCTTTGCCTATCAGTTAATCAAACCATATTGAAGGTCTTTAGCTGGTTTCTAGGTATTAACTTAGGGAAATTGTCACCAAACCATCTGCAGTGTCGTTATGTGTTCAAGAGGATAGTCAAATAAACCATTCATCTACAAACATTTTTCTCCATTTGCGTTGACCATCCCTGAGTTAGTCCTTGCAAAAAATTTCTCCAAAACTTGATCTATGGTTTCATGTTGTGAGCTTGCTTACGACGGATCACTTTCTATCGACGACAGCTCATCATATAGGAAGTTGATTTAGAATCCATCAGTACCTTAGAATCTGCATGCCTTAATGGCAGGTTTATCGCCTTCGACGATAGGTTGCATCATTGACCTTTGATTGAACTATTCCATGAAATGTTCGACTTCAAATCACTTATTCACATTTCATGGATTGTATTGAGTACTTTGAGAGTCATTGTCATTATTGGTGGTTTCTCTCACACTTGCTAACTGTTCGCATCATTGATTGGTAATCAAGTGGTTTCTACCATGTTCGACTTCAACACATTTAATCACATGGATAGAATCGTACTAGTTCAGGAAGTAGAAATCAAGACCCTTGATCTAGTTTCCACCATCCAGGCTGCGAGGAGTTTTATTATTCATTATGTAGTAGAAAATTCATTACAGATGGTTGTGCCCATGCTGTGTCTACACTATTGATGTAATATTAAAATCATTTCTGTATCATAACAAGTTTATTTAGTTTTAATCTGAGTATGGGAATGCCTACCTCAGTGGTGATATATATGATTTGCATTGAATGTTTTTATAGGGTTCCAACTGGGGTGTCCACAGGCTGATCCTTGAAATGATAAAGCACATCACTCTTTGAATGCTCTCAGACTTCGCACTTTAGGGGGCAATTTTTTGCACTGAAATTTGTCACCATGACATTTTATTACTCCATTAGAAGTCTACAACATAAAAGTTCCTAAAGTCAAGCCTTGAAATTAAGAGAAAAGCTCATAAATTTTTAAAAACACTTTTACCGCACTTTCTCTTAGTATTTCCTGTGGTGCCGCACCTTTTGGCTATAAATCATGCGGAGAAAAACACAATTTTTATTCATTAAGGGTGCAGACCCCTATAAAAGGTAAAGCAAAGGTGGAAAGTAACATTTAGAAGCCTAATAGTCAAATTTAGAAGCTTCTATAAGTAGTAATCCGGTCGAAGGTTCGCTCCTATCATGTATGCTCATTCCTCCATTATGGGAGCCTACCCCTTGGTTTATGGAGCCCAATCCCTTCAAAGGAGCACTCTATCCCTTCCTATGTGGAACCATAACCTCCTCTCTTTTCCTATAAATTGAAGCCATAATGCAGCTTCAAGGGTTACAATTTATGAGTTAGAGAGATAGAGAATTAGTGAGTTAGACTTGGAGGATTTTTGAGGAGAAATGCTATAAAGACTCGTACTCTCATAGCCAATCATTTGGGAATGATTAAACACCCATGTGCTTTTAGCTGAGAGAATGCAAGGCTTGTTAGAGTAAAGGAAATAGCTGTTCCGGACCCCAGGAAGGCCTGTATGACATCAAGGCGAACACAGTTGTAAGGCTCTTCTTATTTAAGTTAATACAAATGAATATTTTTTTCTCAATGGATTATTTAATTGATTATCTCATTTCTTGAATTCCTTGATCATATTTATAGATTTTTTATTCATGAATTAATTTATTATACAAGTGCTTTTGATATTTTCTTGTGTTTGTGATTACAGATCCTTGACGACGACTTTCTTCAAACCACTGGAGAGAATATCAGCACTGGACTACAAGTAGGTTTCTAAAACCCCCTTATATTTAATTCCAAATCAAACAATGTCTAGAGAAAATGGCTTTTATTTGTCCGTTTATTGCTAGCTATCCGTAGGACACTTGGGAGGTCTGTCTTGTCCGCAAGAATGACTTATCCGTCCAACACCACTCTTCCCTAATTGTTCTAAGTAAGAGGGTTTTGAATGTGTCAAATCCTAGATAATGCAATTTTTCCCTCTTATCATTTTACATAAACCTCTATATTAGATCCTCAAGGCTCTCAACCTCTTCTTGGTTCATTCTAAAAATTTATTATCTAAGATCACGACCTTTATATTTTTCTAGAAATATCTTTTGCATATCATTCCATGATCTTATTGAATTAGTACCTAGACTCATGAACCATTTAAGAGATCTATCCTTCAATGTTGCAGGAAAAAATCTCAGTTTTTGAGTGTGTGATAAGTAGCCATAAGACCTACAAAGTATCTCAAATTCAAAGAGAAATGTTTCCAGATCCTTTCTCCTCATACCATGGAAGTTGGGAAGGAAAGATCGAGTGATTTTCTTCATATGTACACTGATGTACATATCTTGAATGGGAAACCCAATAAGATCTCCTTCATTGTCATCATATCTATCCATATCTTCTACCTTCAAAAGTGTATGGTGATGTGGTTCTTACTGCACCACATGGTCAAGTAGGGGGGAGGGGGGTTGGTATTGGAGAAGTATTCAAAAAAAAAAAAAATTATGAGTATCCCTAGTCCTATGAGGCATGAAACTCAGATATTTTTTTATTTTTTTAAATATTTATGAAATGGCATGAAAATAAAGGAAAGAAGAAAATAATGCTAAAAAAAAAATCAAAGCATCTCCTAGAAACGTCCTCGGAAAACGCGCCAAAAAGTGGTGAGCCCTGGTATTGCACCAAGAGTGTTGCAACTCCCAAGGGCTGCCCTACTCTACTTTATCAACCCAGGGTTCATAAAAACTTGGAGGTGACAGTGCTATATACACATCAGATGCATCTTGTTCATGTCATCCTCTTCTGCTTTACGAAAGGGTGCTATTTCTAAGGGTTTTCCATGAATTATGTCACACTTTAATGAAACTAAACTAAGTTGCAGAAAGGAAATGACAGAAAGGAAACTAAATTAAATTGCTGAAAAGAAATGAAAGGAAGGAAACTAAACTAAATTGCAGAAAGGAAATGAAAGAAAATAAACTAAACTAAATTGAATTGAGATAGACAAATGGCTAAACACACTCTACTTATCCTACGATCTATCTACCATGCTTCTAACCATGCAACTATTCATGATCTAATTCTTACTGAAAAGGTGTTTATTGCAGTACAGAGGAAAAATGGCTAAAGGTTCTCATGGAAGGCTTAAATGCCTGAACCAAGGCTTAAAGGAGTGAAAAAGGTGTTTGGACTTTATTAAAGTGCATAATATCGCAAAAATTCTTTGGAGTAGGAGGATTTGGAAAGCGCGATGGAGGGCTGATAATGAAATATAGGATATCGCATGTCGCAAGGTTGGAGGAGATGCGAGAGTGCAGTCGAGAGGAAATGAGATACCGAATGCATTGCGAAATGCAATTGTGATGTTGTGGTGTGATTGCAGTATTTCGAAATCGGGGTATAGGGGCGAAAGGTAGTAAGTGAAGTGCGGGGCCGAGATGCGATAATGAGAAATGTGAGAATTGAGATAAGGTTAGAATTGCGAAATGTGAAAATGTGATCACTCAGATGATGTGGTGGTAGGAAAGGTGGTAGAGTTCTTTAATAATATCACAATCGGCAGAAAGGAACCGTAAGTGTTAACAAACGCCAACATGTATTGCAAAGTGTGATAAAGTGAAGGGATTTTAAAAAAAAGGTGGAGTAAGGTTCTTTCAAAGGTTTGTGACATATAAATGACGAGCGAAGGAGAAATAAGGGAAAAAGGAATATCACAATTGGGGTCTGGAAGTGGAAGCTGTTAATAAGGACCAAATGGAAAATGCGATTGCGAAAAGGAGCAATGATAAGTCCAAATGGAAAAAAAGCGGTTTCTAATGTTTTTGATTGTTTTAATAAAAGAGCAGAAAAGGTAAGTATAAAGGGATATTGCATTTGTGTTTGGAATGAGAGAGCGTTAACAAATATCAAAAGTGATTTGCAATTTGTGATGGAGTGAGGTACGACGAGCGGGAGTTTCGAGGAGAAAGGGCAGAGGTCTAACTCTAATGCTTTTCAATTGTTTTGGGAATGAAAAGGGGCGACAAATGAAAATAAGAGAAAAAGGAGGGAAATGGAGGCACAACATCAGTGCTCAGGCATGAAAACAGAGTTGGGAAATGAAGTGAGATTTCTTGATGATATTCCTAGAGATTTTGATGCTTATTCTTGCAAACAAAGCTGCAAATTTATGAAAAAAAAAATAGACAAAATGCATGATAAAAATAGTGAATAGAAAGAATTTTTTTCCTTGTGGGAAGGTCAACCCAGCTCAAGTTATATTGATAGAGATGAGAGGGGAAGACTGCCTCATAGTTTTATAGATTTTATCAACTATTCTACAGCTCAGATAAGCAGATTAAATCTACAAAAAAAACTATAATAGCAATGAAAATATCAGAAATAAAACTAGCTAAATAACAAAAAGGAAAGGATGACAACAATAGAGAAGCCGAGGCACATGGGTTGGGCCCTAACCCACGAGCCTAGTTCTATGAATCTAAATCTGTAAAATGGAGTATGTCTGGTCATTTCAGGAAGAAAATAGCCTTGTTACATTTATGAAAGTCTAATCCCTGAGTACAATAAAATTTTTAATAGCTTGACACAAAATTCCCAAAATGTTATCAAAGAATCGACCCTAATTAGCTCTTGATAAGCTTTATTTATCCTCAAGGGAAGCTACCAACAACTCCCTAAAAAATAGGTAATGAGTCCACTTCAGTCCAAGTGAAGTATTGCTTGAGTGCACTTGGTATTAAGTCGCTTGGCTACCTCTAGAATTCAAATTTCTGGAGGGCATCTCATGAGGATCCTTTGGATGCCTTTGAGAGTTAAGGAGGGTGGACAACCCCTTTGAATCTCTCCAATATCTCTCCCCAATTTCCTAATATTTTGCTCATTTATTCTCCAATATTGATCTTCGAGTGGCGGGGAGAAAGTCCCTAAATCATCTCCTTCTTGAAATTTGCATAATCTGCCAAATATTCTCACAATATTTTACAAAAATAACCAATATTAGGCACAAATATGCAATTACCTTTAAACCTTCCTAAGAAAATATTGAAGCATATGAAAACATTATTAAGTGTAGAAGGAGAGATTTTATATATATATATATATATATATATATATATATATATATATATATATATATATATATATATATATATATATATATATATATATATATATATATATCTCTGTGTGGTGTGCACAAGGAAGGTAGATGGGCTTAAGAAATGCTATATGGGCCTTATTTTATGTCTAATTTAGAGGCTCATCACTGATCATTTCATTTGTGTTGCCATATTTTTGTGGATGGAATCTATACTCGTTTTCACTTTGGTTTCCATGAGTCCCCACAAGCTTAACCAAAAGTTCCCGACAAAGCGAGAATATTGATCACTAAAAATGGATGTGGGAAACCCAAAATGTACCCATACATTCTGAAAGAATATCTGAGTAGTTTGTTCAGATGTAACTTGGTTTTTACAAGGCATCAAAATACACATTTTTTTAACCTATCTACAACTACATAAATATAACCATGACCTCTCCTAGACATACGCATACCTCCTAAAAAATCCATAGAAACACTCTCCCATGGATGAGAAGGTACTAGAAGTGGTGTATACAATCCTAACCTTCTATTGCTAGGCTTACTGACAGCACATAATGAACATCCTCTTACAAATTGTGACACACTTTCAAGCATACAAAGCCAGTAACAATACTTCTGTAATTGTGCCACTGTTTTACCTACCCTGAAATGAACACTAATAAGAGAAGTATGTGCTTCCCTTATGATGTTGACTCTCTCTCCCTGTGGAATATAAAGCTTTCCAAGATGGTACAACAAGATATCATGCACATGATAATTCGATTCATCTACTTGGTTACCTTGACGCAAAGTCACATATACATCTTTGAAATCATTATCTAAAGCATATTGCTCAATATAACTCTCATGCATGACATAATTATGCTTAATAATAATGGATGCACTAAAAAATTATCTAGAAAGCATATCAACAACCTTGTTATATACAACTTTCTTATACCTTATCACCAAGTGGAATTGTTGAAGAAACCCCATCCATCGGAAGTGGCTCACTTGTTGCAGCTTTGTTTGTGATTGAAGGTATTGCAATCATTGATGATCCATGTGAATTCTTGTTTCCTTACCCATCAAGTAGTGTTTCCACTTCTTCACACTTTGCACATACGCATAAAATTCCTTCTCATATGTAGGATAGTTAATCCCTGCACCGTTAAAATTTTATAAATGAAAACGTATGGGCTTACCATGTTCCATTAGGACTGTTCCCATGGCATAGAAGCTTGCATCATTCTGTATCTCAAATGACTGTCTCAGGTATCGAAGTGCAAGTACAGGAGTTGTTAGAGTCCTATATATTATAGGATGACTTGTTGTAGCTATACTTTTGTACATGATATGTTGTAAATAATGTTCCATTCTGAAAATGTATTTCCAAAAATAAAAAGAAAGAAAAGAAAATAAATAATAAACAAAAGGGGATAAAAAATAGATGTGTGAAAAGAAAATAAAAAATAAAAAAATATGAAAAAATGAAAAAGAATAAAATAACCCATAAAATAATTGAGTTTACAGGAGTGATCAAGCTTAAATTCCACTCAAAAAATGAAATATGCATCAATCAATACTTATAATTTTTTTAAACAAATTTGTTTCTAGCTAAAATGCCACATTATAATAGGAGAAGTAGAATAGTTAGGCTAATCACATTGTTTAAACATGATTAGGTTGAAATAAAATCAGTTTAGGTTAGTGAATAATCAATCACATAGTTTAATCAAGATTGAATTAGGTTAGTTAAAATAAATATGAATTTAACGACACTGTTTAATCATGGTTAATTAGAAATTATAAATAAAAATGAAAAACCTTAGAAAAAATCAACAAAAATATAGGCTTGCATGTCAAAATACGCCTTAGGAAAGTAATTTAGGATTAGCACAGTTAATCATGATTATCACAATTTGTATCAAGGTTTTATTTTATGATAAGTAATAAATCTCGCATAATTTTAAATGTTTACGATCCAACTCACCCGAATCAACAACGGAGGATTATTTTCAACCCCCCTAAGTTCTTTCATGCTTTATTCACGGGCGGGGGTGGGGTTCTGAAAAGGTGGGACCTACTAATCAACGAGGCAACACCATATGATTTCGCACCCCCCTCCTTTTCACTCATCTCACCACCCTCCCCCCCCACCGAAAAGTGTTATCTCGTTGACCATGGACTCCACCATCCCACAAAATACGCATTTTCCATGACGATTCCCTGGCCCCATCATCATCTTTGCCACAACCCTTCCACCTCCACTCGTCATCCGCCACCTCACCTATGTGGACCCCACTCCCCTACTTCCCTTCCATCAAGCGATTCCCCACAATGGCTTCCTCTCCCAATAATAGGTTGCCACATGGCGCTCTCCCATCCACTTCAGCCTAGCATTATAACAATAAATGCCTCCTGCTCTCGTGACAATGGATCTGCTCTGTTTAACGGTAATAAAAAAATAGTAAAAACGATTTTTCCCTATAACTTACCAGAAGCCCATTTCACCCCCTCTTTTTACTTTTATAGGGTCATCTAAATAGTTTCAAGTGTAGAATTAAGCTAATCCCTCAGCGTCGACAATTGTTAATCTACTGCAATCGGACTGCCATCATTGACCACACTTCAACATCCGACTATTCCAGGTAATCCTTGCTTCCTTAGTTCTTCTATTTTGACAATGGAACCTAAAGGCAAGGCCCCTAAGAACAAAGCTAAAACTCCTAAAGAAAATCCGATGTTGCCCCCATCCATCGACCTTGACCACCTGCCACTAGTCAACCTGCAATACAAAATCACTGAAACCAACTATTAATTCGACATGTTCGAACTTCACAATTGGTTGAAGAAAAAGTATTTAGATCTCAACGATGAATTGGGCCTATGGGAATCCTCCCTGCCCCAATTCATGTTCCCACAGATCCACTACTTTCTCAAACTTGTATCCTGGTTCCAAAAAGGATATGTCCCAGGTAGAGATCAATTATCAACCAAAATGGTGAATTTATGCTCACCATAACCTCTGAATCTATTTCCCATATGCTACAAATACAAAATCCTCACTCCCTAAAGCCACTTTCAGTAGATTCCCTCATGGAATTCTACAAAAATCTCACCTTCCCATAGAGAGCCAAGATATTTGATTCTTTTCGCCCTAAGGATTAATCTGTATGAGATATTAATGTAAATGTTCTTGATGGTTGGTAAATTACAAGTGTTAAAAAGTGAGTTTTTGAGCCCTTATGTTAAACTTTTAAACACATAAATCTTGAAAATAAACTTTGAAATATACAGAAACAACAGTAAAATGCACCATAAAAATTACCACAACACAAAAAATGATTCAGGAGTTCACCCCTCCTAGGCTACGTCCCCTTGGTCCATCTTCCAATGGCTTGGCCCTATTTCATTATGCTCAAAATGGAAATTACATACATTTATAGTGCTCAAATAGATCCAAAACCTATTCCATTAGCTTCAGAAAACCCAAATATGTCTGTCTAGCCTCTTTCTGATCCGAAATTGGTCAAAAAATAAAGAAGTTACGAGCCTCCCTAGTTTTGCTGCTAATCGCACCACAAATTCCCCAAAATCCAGACCGGTCCTACAATTTCACCCTGCTTTCGGTTAATAGAGAGACAATTTTCCAGAATTCCAGGCGAAATTGTTAGATCATTAATTTTCCTAATGCTGCCCATAATCTGAATTTCAAACCATAAATATATGGTGCATTATTTTTTTTAATATAAAAGATATGACGGTTAAGTTAACCATCGGCGGTTAAATGGTAGCGGTCACATTGGCGGTGATGGTGGTAGTTTGTATGGGTGGATAGCTTATGTGGTCTCGATCTTTGGCATTGGTTATAAACACATATTTTTTGCAGGGGCGGGGCTAAGCCCTAACCCCTACCCCCACACTCCGCTGACACAATACTTAATTAAGTTTTTTGGCATATGTTATAACAAGGAGCAATGGTAGTCCACTGGTAAAGCTTGGCATTATTATAAAAGAGGTCACCATGTCGAATCCTACGGAATGTTGTTTAGACTTAAACTAAATTTTGGGGCCCCCGTGCTGCCACGTGGAGGCCTTCGGTTGGGCCACGTGGCATCATATGGTTGGCCATCAACCCAACCAGTAAAAATTCACCTAACCATAACCAATAAGATTCAAACAAGTGGCAAGGCTAGATTGATCTAAAAAAATAACCTTTCAACCAACTGGAACAGGCCATGTGGTAGCCTGCCATTGGCCCAAAGTACATAGTCAACTATCATTTTTTTGAAAAATTCGCCTGTTTGGGAAAACAAACATAACGCGTTTTCGGGAGCATACGTTTTTGATTTTCCATGAAACTAATTGTGTCGGATTTTGAACGACAAGATATATGTATTCATTCAGGTTCCACAAAAATCTTGATCGGGGTAAAATAATTGCCAAAAATTTAAAGTGCTCACACCAAACCAGAATGACTGGATCATGCTCGTCACCAGGAATTTGGCAGACTTCGTTTAACTCAAAATGGATTTCATATATGAAATATAGAGCCTATTTTTCATCGTGTCAAATATGTGAATTAAAAAAAAAGGAGTCAAGCAGGGTCAAACTCTAAACAATTTTGAGTTTTCAAAGGCCAATGAGGTGATGACAATAGTCTAATGGTGACTGCCCCAAATTTCTTGGCACTTGGAATTTTTTTTTTGTTTGTGGAGGACCAATTTGGTGCTGACACATGGCAATCCTGGAGGCCGCCACGTGTCTCCCCTCCAAGGTCGAATTTGGTTAAGTGTCTAGGTCAAATTTTATTAAAATTTCATATGGAAAAATTTTTGGGCGAAGGTCAGGCTCAAACCCACGACCTACCCCACACAACGCACCTTCCTTACCAACATACCACAACATAAGACCTTGATTGCTATGGTCTGCAACATGTATTTGAAGTTTAATTAAATTTTGGGCAGAGGCAAGAAGGGCCAGACCTAAGGGGCTAGCCCTTACCTCACCACAGTACCATACTCCATGATCAGGAGCGGATGCTCCAACCTAATGGCGTGGGGTTAACTTTAAACATGGGTTAATAACCCTTAAACATATGGTTTAGCACCTAATATTATTCCTAAATATGGTTTTGTAAGATGAGCTTAATTAGTGCTAAGTACCAGTTAACCCATACTTAACTTAATTAAATCTGAGTTTAATTCGGAAGATAAGTTAGTGGTATTCACCATTTTCGGCGGAGCTCCAATTTTGGCTCAAGAAGAGTCATTCCTAGATTATTTTGATGCTATGAGCATGATGGTGCAAGTTGCAGAGGTGTTAGAGTACTTCTATAAGTGATTTTTCCACTTGAAGATTAAATAAGCCTAGGGCCACCAGGAGAGGGGGTCATGCCTAGATCATCTGAAGGCCATTTTTAAAGCCTGAAGAGTCTATTTTGAAGTTTTTGGGTCTTCTAAATCTAATGGAGTAGGTTGCAAAGACATTGGATCATTGTAGGTGCATATAATCAAATAATTGACCAATAATCCAAAGAGGGCCTAGCCAGTTGAAGCGGGTCCATGGAGATATAGCCGAGGAGGGGTGTATCCATTATCAGCTATTTTGTAATGTGTTTTTTTGTGTGTTACTTCTTTGCAATTTATTTTCTATACATGTTTTTTTAATAAATAATTTACTTAATAAATTGGTCATAAAAGAAACTAAAACTTGACACGTGAACTCACACATAATTGGCTAATTTGAGATGATCCTAAACACATTTATTTTAACTAGTGAGGGAGCTAGCAGAGCAAAACTAGTTTTCCCATAATCAGATCAAGTTGGTATCAGAACACAGTTTAGCTCATTTTTGCTAAGGTTAGATAGAGAATTAGCTATTGGTTTTTTAATTTTTGGAAGGAGAATTTAACTATGTGCAAGTTTATAAATGTGAAGAGAAGGTCAAGTTGAGAGCTCAGTTCTCAAATCACAACAAAAAATCTTTTATGCATTGCATGTGTGATGGAATCTTCATCAAGCATTTCTTCTAGTCAATCTTCCTTAGAAAAACTCTTTGATAAAGAGATGTTGCAGAAGCTCTAAATCATGAATGATATGGTGCAAGATATGTATGAAGATAAGAGGGAGAGAATTATACTTCAAGAGAATTTGATTTCCATGAAGGAGGAGGAGCAAGAGCTTCTTCAAAATATGCATGAGATGGAGACAATTCCATATTGAAAATGAAAACCTAGAAAGGATGCATGAGATGGAGACTCAACTCCATGATGCCAATGAAACCTTAGCCAAGCATGTTCTTGAAAAAGAGGTATGAAATTCAAGTTTATCTTCAATTTCCTCTCAAGATGAATGTGTAGGTGATTTTTAAAGACACACTAGAGGAATAGGGTCTAATTTATTGATGAAAATTGGCTATGAAGGTAAAGGATTGGGAAATCATGCACAATGCATAGTTGAGCCAATTGTTGTTGAGGAAAGGCCTGGGTATTTGGGTCTTGGTTATGGAAAACATGATGTAGAATTTTCTAATGCCAAGGAGACACATGAAGGTGTTCCAAGAAGGAATTTAATTAAATTTTCATCACCTAAATCTTGTAAAATTTGTGTTCATGAGGAATGCAAAAGTTTTACACCCACTTTGCAAGAAGATGCTCATAATCATGTAGCTAATGAGAATGGAAAACAAGAGGATGTTGAAAGCTCTAAAGACATTGAAGCCATTTTTGGTATTCCAAATAGAGCCAATACCTCATCAAATTCACATCCTCAAGAAGGGGACAAAGGTGAATGTTAAAGATATAAATATGCCTTTAATCAAGTTGCTTTTGATTATGATAAACATGGTAAATATTCAAATAAGAGTTAGAGAAAGTTTACATGTTCCTTTTGTGGTTTGCATAATAATCATACTATTTCAAGATGTTGGAAGAAGATATCCATGCACAAGAAACTTTCTAAACAAAGGAGACAGAAAGCCAAAGGTCCAATGGACAAAGAAAACCATGTTGAAAAGAAGATGCAATTTATTTGCACTCATTTATAAGAAAGGTCATCTTGTAGAAAAGTGTTGGAATTTGCATCCAACAAGTCATTCACGACATTTAAAGAAGGTGGAAAGAGATCCTGTCAAGAATGGAAAAGACGATTACATAATTGATGTGGGTCAGCGTGATTCACATGATGAAGTGCACCTAAAAGAAGCTCCATTGAAATGGTTTGGTAAGAGATGGTTAGATTTATTATCCAATTAAGGCCTTGCATGTCTTTTAATGGTTGATGCATTTCTTTTCCAATTGAATGCATTTATTTTATCTTAAATATGTTGGATATTCCATGAAGCAAGATGGGGTAAAAGTGGAGTTATGTTGACTCACTTAGATGCAAGAAAGATGACAAGTTTGTACAATAAGTTTTGTTGACTTGAGAGTCAATTGTTTGAAGAGTCATGTTTTGTTGACTCGTGTTTGGCCGATGGTTTGTACACCAATATGTAAGAGTAAATGATGATGTTCACATGATGTGACATTTGCTTCTTTGAAGGAGAAAAAGGGACATGTCGTGAAGTTATGTTTGTTGCATGATGTGTTATTCAGATTGATGGTTGTGTTTGTGACAAGAATTCATAGGATTTTGGGAAGGTCCACTCTTGACCAAGAGTCTCATGATTAGCCTTCATTCCCAAATCATGGCATGAGCAACATGTCAACACTGGAGGATGATGGACAAGAGAGACAAGATACAAAAAAATTTGTAGCCATTGTAGACCATTTGATGTGTTGACACTAAGAAATTAAAGAGATGGTGAATGCATTCTTCCAGATGTGGAATTTGGAACCATGGAGGTAAAAATAATGGTCATTTATTTTCTTGTTATTACTAATGTTGGAACTCATTGTTGTAGTTCAATCATATGGGCTAAAATTGGAAAAGTGGTTTCCAAGGAGAAGCTTGCATTGAATGCATGTTTATGCAAAGGAGGAACATGATTCTTAGTGGGAAGGCCATCAGTCAGATTTTCAAGCACCGAGGGATCATTTTGGTACAACAAGGTGTTTTATCAGTCAACAAGTAGCCAAAAAATGTTGGATTGGGTCAACAGAAATTGGACGAAATTGGTTGAAGTGCCAAGGCATTTGCAAGGTAAGGCTTGCCAGTGAACCCAAGTGGCTGACATGGATATTTTTCCAAGTAGAATCAAGTGGATAGAACTTTGGAAAGAGAGGAGTATTCAACTCTCATCAGGTAACCAACTTTTGTGGGTCAAAAATCCTTTTAGTGGGAAGGAGTGATTGGAATCTGGATTGGGTGTAAAAGTTTGCCAAAATTTAAAAGTATTGAAAATCACACCAAACCATAATGATCAGATCGGGATTGTCACTAGGAATCTGGCGCCCTTCATTTCACTCAAAATGGAATCCGTATGTGAAAGATAGAGCCTGATGTTCACCATGTCAAACATGTGAATTTAAAAAAAAATGGTCAAATAGGGTCAAAGTTAAAAAAAAACTGGGTTTTCAAAGGCCAATGAGGTGATGACACTTGTCTAGTGGTGATTGGACCAAATTTATAGGCACTTGGAAATGTTTTGTTGGTTTGTGGAGGACCAATTGGGTGCTGAAACGTGGCAAGCATGGAGGCCACCACGTGACACCCCCTCCAAGGCCGAATTTGGTTAAGTCTCTGGGTCGAATTTTATTAAAATTTCATATGGAAAATTTTTTGGGTGGAGGTCGAGCTTGAATCCATGACCTCCCCGACACAACGTGCTTTCCTAACCAACATACGACAACCTTAGACCTTCATTACTATGGTCTGCGACATGTATTTGAAGTGTAATTAAAGTTCAGGTGGAGGCAAGAATGGCCAACCCTTGCCTCACTACAGGACCATACTCCATGACCAAGAGTGGAGGCTACAATCTAATGGCGTGGGATTAACTTTAAACATGGGTTATTAACCCTTCAACCTATGGTTTAGCACCTAATCTGATTCTTAAATTTAGTTTTGTAAAATGCACTTAATTAGCGCTAAGTACTCGTTAACCCATAATTAAGTTAATTAAATCTTAGTTTAATTTGGCGAAGAAGTTGGCAGAGTCTGCCATTTTTGGAAGAGCTCCAATTTTGGTAGGCTTAACTGGAGTTTTTCCAGATTTGGAGGAGTTTTCCTAGGGAAAACTAAAGAAGCCATAACTTTGGCGTATTTTGACCAAATTTGGCTCAATAAGAGTCATTCCTATATTATTTTGATGCTCTGGTCATGATGGTGTAGGTTGTATAGATGTTGGAGCACTCATGTAAGTGATTTTCCCCCTTTGAAGATTAAATAAACCTAGAGCCTCCAAGAGAGGGGGTCATGCCTAGATCATCTAAAGACCATGTTCAGAGCTTGAAGAGTCTATTTTGAGTTTTTTGGGTCTTCTAAATCCAATGGAGTAGGTTTCAAAGCCATTGGAGCATTTTAGGTGCATGTAATCAGAGAAGTTACCAATAATCTAAAGAGGGCATAGCTAGTTGAAGCAGGTCCATGGATATGTAGCCCAGGAGGGGTGAACTTCATTATCAGCTATTTTGTAATGTGTTTGTTCAGTGTTATTTCTCTACAATTTATTTTTTGTACAAGGGTTTTTAAAAGCTAATTTACTTAATAAATTTCTCATAAAAGACACTAAAACTTGACACATGAACTCACACATAATTGGCTAATTTGAGACAATCCTAAACACATTTATTTTAACTGATGAGGGAGCTAGCACAATAAAACTAGTTTTCCCATATCCAGGTCAACATCGTTCTGATAACTTTCATTTTTTAGCATAATTTTGAGCACCTAATAACACCTCCCCACTGGAAAATTTTGGACCCCAAAAGCTATTTCGTTACTAAACATTTGGATGAGGGTACAACCCCCTCGCCCTTCCAGTCTCAATCCACTGGAATTTTCTTGAATTCATCAATTTGAGATTTTCATGATAATTGATATTTTTCCTTGATTCTAGAGACCTTGCATTGTTGTTGTAGATACCATCTTGCTGCAGTTTCCCATCATTTTCAGAACAATAAATTATCCTTGAAGAAACAAACATGCTCCCTCCTCGGTCATCAATTAAAGGTAACTTAAACAATTTAAATTTATTCTCACCTTGAACATTGTCGACATGATGATGTTTAGCACGTCTTGCCTTGTGCTTGGATCAAATATTGACCAAATGTGATCACCATCGTCATGCAACATCCCATTTCAAATACAATACATTGTGAAATCCATGACTCAAGAAATTTTGAACCCAATTCCCTTTTCGTCAAATTAATTTGGTGCTTGCTCTTTCATTTTTTCACTCTCTTGCACCAAAATCTTGTTCACATCATTGCTTAACAAAAATGCATGCTTCTACAAATTTACCACATCTTGTTGACCCCTTTTTGAATGCAACATGTTCAACTCCTAAAACATCTTATCACAACTATTAGCAACATCAATGAAATCAGAATTTTCATTCGATGCATCTCCTTGAAAGGCCACATTCACAACATCTTGATGCTTGAACATTAGCAAAGAAAAATTTTGACTAGCATACACAATTCTATTCATTTTTCCAACATGCATAGGAGACAAACTTTCCTTCTTGCTATGTGTTCTAACAATATACTCAATCCCATTCTTGAAAAATTGATGCTTATTCTCTTGGCAATGAAATATTTCTCTCATATCATAATGATATGGGCTACCCAAAATAGTACCAGAAATATCAAGCTGAACAACATCAAGTTCAACTTCATCAATAAAGTTTGCAGTGATTGCAAATCTAAGTATGCACTTCCTCGTCACCTGCAAATTTTCATTCTTACATATCCAACCTAAAGGATAACGTCTTGGATGATGAATGTTTTCTAAATTCAACTTCTTGAATAATAATTATGAAATAAGCTTTGCTTGTGAACCACTATCAAATAGGGTTTCAATCCTAGTATGATTTGAAATAACTCTAACATGGAAAATTTCAATTCTTGTTTCATCATCTTGAGTACTATTTTGACAACTTGAAGAACTAGTACTTTCAATGTCCTTACCTTTCAAACCCATTGTGATGATATTTGTTTCATCTCCACAATAATAACCTAAATAATGTGTTATTGTAGCAGGTGTATTCTCCTTCTCCTTGTTTCTAAGCTTGTTGGGTCTCATCTTTGGATGAATTTTGCAGAAATGATATTCGTCATTCCAATATTTGGAACAATGTTTGCATGTGAGTTTTTCTTTCTCCATATTTATCTATGCATTCTTCTTACCTTGACCCTTGAACTTACCCTTTCCTTTCTCTTCAAACTCAAAGGTATCCTCACTTGTCTCCTTTGAAAAATGTTCCCCTCTTGCCTCTAGATTTGTGGCCTGTACACATACTTCATATAAATTTTAAAGATTAAACATGAGAATAGTATGTCTTAGGTAACTATGCAAACCTCCAATGTAACCTTAAATCTATTTAGTAGGAATAAAACCACTTCTAGTGTGAAAGTAGATTAGTGTAGCTAGTTGAATAAAGCAACCCTTGGTGTGAATGGGGTCAAGTTTGACCAAATCAACAATGCAATCATGGAGGGAGTGGAGATAGTGGAGGACAATGCAGTCATAATAGGAGGAAGTACCCATGGGAGTAGCATCATTATTGAGTGGGACCAAGGGGGGAGGTGCACAATGCATATAAGGAAGGGGATAGAAGCCATAGAATGCATTCTGAATATTGTTTATGTTTGGTCTTTTATGAATTTATGCACACTTCATTTGTTTAGCTGAGTTTGTTGTGATATTTAGCACAAGGGTGTTTCCGGGAAAAAATACAACCCTCATTCTTGGGGGACTTCAAGTGCCCACTCAGGAGAGGTTCCTTTGGGCTTCATTCCACCTTCTAGCATCATGAAAAATTAGGCATCTTTAGCAGTGTAGTCTCCTTTAGGATTTGTGGAAATTAGGAGGGCAGTTGTAGTGGAGGGTTGAGAACCCAAGCTCTTGAGTTTGTTTTTGAGTGAGGGGGGCATCCCTTCATCCAGAAAGCTAGTGGGGAAAAGTATTAACTATTTTCTTGTCATATCAGCCACCTCCTAGTAGTTTTTTAGTTGCAGAGCTTAATTCATCCCTAGGGCTAAATTTTTGATATTGTGTATTTCCAGAAACCCTTTATGGGTTGTCTTGGAATTGTGCAAGAAAGCCTAGATCTCTAATCCTGACATTTTATGAGCACTATATCAGTGGATCTTTGTATTCCTATTTTCCAACTGTAGTTATTCTCAGTAAGGCTGCGTAGTCATGGCCTTATGGAATTTTGTGTAGTAGTAGTATTTCATGTTTGGGTGTATTGGGTCATTGGAGGCTTGTTTTGCCTATCTTGAGTGTCTTTTTCCTCAAGATATTGTACTCATTTTTTCTATTAGACATAATTAAATGGCTCTATTATTTTCTCATGTTTTGATGTATTTATATTTACTGCAATTTCTAGTTTTATGTTCAATATTTGTGTTTTTCCTATTTTTGAATATTATAGTGGTATCAGAGCATAATCTTGGCTCAACTTGTGGGGCACTACATCTATAACATTGGGGGAAATGGATGAAAAGGAGTTCCCAAAACTTCTTCTCCAAACTATGAAAGATATTTCCAAATAAATCAAGGAGATGAGGGTAGAAAGACAGAAGGAATCCCCTAGAGGGTTTCAACATGGAGAGACTTCCGGCACCTCATATTATTGGTGTGAGCAACTAGCATTACAGCCAGTTTCATAATGCTCCACCATGCCTACATTCCTAGGAGTAGGAAATGAGGTAGGAGGACCACAAGAGGAGGAGACTCTTGATGATTCTGACTATTTGCTAGAATATGAATCTCAATATCAGAGGTTCAAGGAGCATCTAAACTTCCAAGAGTTCCATCGGATCAAGGATAATAGAAGACCCAGTAAACACAATATAGGTGGAGGGTACATGCAGAACAATGATATGCAGCGTACTATGGGTAGATTCTTTCTGCCTACTTTTTATGGGTCACCCAAGTGCACAACCAAGGCTTGGGTAGATAAATTAGACATCTATTTCTAGCTGAATCGAGTTTTAGAGATTGAGGCCATTATGATAGCAGTGTTGTAGCACATAAGTGGTGGTTTTATGGTCTATCTACATTTGGGCATTCTAGTGTAACTTCTTATGTATAATTTACCTGGAGGTTGGTGGAAAGATTTGACCGAAGGGATCTAGAAGCACATTTTGTTGAGTTAGCTAAGCTCAAGCAGTCAGGAGATCTGGAGACTTATATCTCTAAATTTCTGAAACCTTCAGTCATGGTGACATATCTATCTACAACTAGAAGAGTATATATGTTTATTTATGGGCTAGCAGAGCCTTTGCATGGGTTGGTAAAATACACTAGACCAACTACACTCTAGGAGGCTATTGAGAGGGCTAGAGACTTGAAAAATAATTTTCCAAGGGCAAGAGACCCATTTCAACAAAAAATCTCCTATGAGGAAAAGGGGAAAGATGTGAAGTCTCCTCCTTCAAAGGAGAACCAAGATAAAAGATCTCTTAGTGATGATGTTCAAAGATATCTAAGGAGGAGAAAACTTTGCTTCATTTTTCAAGAGCCATGGGAACCAGGGCATCAGTGTGCTTCTGGGAAGGCACACTATATTGAGATATTCTCTAATGATGAAGAGGATGGAGCAGAAGACTTAGAGGGGGATACTAGCACTGTAGCATCAGGAGGAGATCCATTACCACCAGGAGGTGGGAAAGGGGAATTTTTTGCAACTGGAGGAGTCCTTGTAGCTTTACGGGGAGTTCCCAAGTATCTAACATTGAGAGTCTGAGGCACTGTTCAGGGGAAGTGGGTGTCGGTATTGATAGATAGTGGGGCTACCCTGTTGGCATTAGGGGCCCTGATCCATGTTCAGCTTTAAGGTTTTCCAACAAACCCCTGTACTACCAACTATTTCGGCAATGGCCTTCTTGCGTAGGTCAAGGTCTCACTCGAGGTAGTATGGGAGGGTGCTGGGACCAGGTTTCTGCACCCTGAGAGAGAAAGTTAATTGAAGTGGGTTATTTTAGATCAAACATATATATGTAGGAGATTTCCTAATACAGAAACCCTTAACAGTATATTCAAGATCCTAAATCATTAGATAACATGTAACCTGGGCAGAACACTTGAACCAGATCTATGAATTCATAATATCACGTCCATGTGCACATCAGTATATTTTCATTATTCAGAGAGAAAACAAAATATTAGAACATAAGTGTAGCCGATAATCATAACATAAAAATACTTAAATATCATCAACAACCTTCTCATTCATTCATATCCAGATTTGACTTACAGACTCTAGTTACCAGCCCGCGCACATAGCCATCGGGGTCGACACACAGCAGGACTCAGGGTCTCTATGCACACAGCTAGTAGGAGTCCTTACCCAGAAAATTGACATAAAATATCCAAAAGTTCATATCCAAGCTTAATAACTTCTTAGCCTATCTCTAGACTTGATTTATCTATCTATTTATAACATATTAGCCTGCGCCATTCTATGGTCCGCAAACCATGGTTTTCAAATTCCTAGTCTACCCTTTGACCCTTTACAATTCATTGGGGGATTTGACCCACCCAAAAGCCCCTACATTAGAATAAATATTACAAAATATTACAAAACTCGACCAAAAATATGGTTAGGGGACCTCGTTCCAACAGTCCCCAAACACAATCTTGTGACTTGTCCTGAGTCACAGTGCTGGCGAGGTCTTCATCGTTTCCTGTAGCTTCTCAATAGAGGAAACCAACTAACACCTAAGCTCTGTGCAGTTGCATTCTACGCAATATCAACCAACTTTTGTGAAATCGGTCCTTCAGTAACTGTGGTGACACTTTACAATGTCTGATTAAACTGTCTCACGAACCCTTATAACTCCCATGAAAGCTTGAGATCTTGATTAGCCCAGGGCATCAGATGGTCGTTGAGTATATGCTTCTTATGTCGGAGCCCCAAAATTTCAATTTTGAGCACGTGGCTGGTCCGAAGGTGCGCTAGTCGTTGGGCTGGGACCAGGGTGGTCATAGTGGCTTCCATATGCTCAAAATATTGCTTCTTTTGGTGTAGCTCCTGATCAATTTGGCGAAGGAGGGGGTCACACTGCACCCTGGACCATAAATCCACAGCAGATTCAAATAAGGTGGTGCCTTGAGTGATCTATGCGGTAATACTAGATGTAGCTTTCATGACAAGTGTGGCTCACTGGGTGTGCACCTTCGGAGGGGTCTCAGGCTAGAGCTTGGCATGTAACAATGTTATGTGAAGCTCCAAATTGGCCTTAAAAACCTGTACTTCAGTTCAATATGCCTTCAAAGAAGTGACCAAGCCTTCAATATTGGTCAGCAATGAGGGAAGGAATTACCTCTGGCATATCCTTGTAGAGACAGTTGATCAATTGCTCTAATTCAGCCTATTGCACCATGGCGGTGATGTGGGTTGCCTAGGCTTGGGCGGCTTCGAAATTTTTTATCAAAATAGTTTGCTCGACGTCGCTAAGGTGCTGTTGTGCTCGCAGTTATTTGTGCTGAAGCTCAATGGTGATGGAGGTAAAAAATTCATGTAGTTGTGCACCCGTTAAGTACCCCACATCGAGATTAACTCAAGAGCATGCATGGACTTGGTTGCATAATTCCACGAGTATCATCGTAAAAGTTGTGCCCGGGAGGGGGCAGATCCAACTGTTCACAATGGTGGTCAAAGATGAAACTGTAGCTAGATGGCTCACTTGATTCTACCTCGCTTGATCCATGCCCACCTAAAGTGTGTCTGCCTTTAGCTGGAGGGCCTGCAATTTAGACTGCAAATATTTTATCATGGCCTTGTGTTGTCTTTCCAAAGCATTTTTTTGGTCCTCGAATGAAATAGTTATGGTGTCTGCAATATTCTTTAAGTCCTATTCTATCAAGGTGACCTCTGTTTCCATACTAGGCTTAATAGCCTTCTGCTTATTCCTATATCGTTTGGGAGGTTCACTAGTGATTTTGATGCCATGTGGTGACGCCATATCTTCACCACTGAGCCCGTCAAGCTCCTGGCCCTGTTGTGACACTGGCTTTGTCTCTATGGTGGTGTCTTAAGGGATCTCTTAAGTCATGCTCTTCTCCGTAGCATGTGCCTCAGGCTCCTTTTTTGTGTCTAACGAAGGAGTATCCTTAGGGTGGCCCTTTGGCCAGATGTGCCTGTTGTGCCCGAGCCGGATGTCTTGGTGCTAATATTCCATTATGGTGGCCAATTTGCAATCACTTGGTCAATCGCTGCTTCTATGGCCATGTAAGGAAGGCTATACCAAGCTAGATCTTTGTGGACCCGAACCTGCACATTATGCATGGTAACCTGGAATGCCGCGATATCCTTGTATTTGTCGTAGACCGTAGGTGACATGCGCAACTGGGAATGATTTTTCATTGCTAGGGTTCGATCATATAGTACCTAGAAGACCTTGTTCTCCTCGACCCACTTGGGATTCTTTGAATCCCATAGATTTGCAAACCGTGCCCCCTTACACATTCGTGGCTCAATATTGGGGAAGACCGCCTCCTCAGGTGCCTCCCATGAAACTAAGGCAATTAACAGTATCATCCAAGAGTAGCCAAAATATTTTCCTTGATCTTGGGCCTCAAACACATTGTCTAAAAATTCATCGATAAGGTACTGCAACCAGTTGAAGTAGACCCCCTTTTCGCATCTACCCGCAAGTTGAATTACATAGGTGGGGACAACCACTGCCTAGAATTTACGCATCAATTTTTATGCAAGAAACATGGTACCCATGTGCGTCCTAGATCAATTATTGTATCAACGTGAAACCCTCTTTGGTTGCGAACAACTTCGTATTTCTTCCGGACGTTGTCAACAATATGCTACTCGTATTTCTTATCAATTCCCTCCTTAGGACTTGGCCCATGCATGGGGAGGCCGGTGATTTAGTGAGTTAAAGTGGCATCAATCAAGATGTGACCCTAGATCCAAAAACACCCATCATGGACCAGTGCCAACAGCTAGCGAAAAACCAGACCGGTGATATTGTAGTGGCCAATGTGGGGGATATGCAACAAATTCAATATAACTAAATTTTCCAACCCATGTTCCCATGGCATTGGTTCAACCTTCGACACGTTACCGTACATCACCCTTTCAAGACATAATTCTAGAGTCAGGGCCGAGAAGGAGTCCAAATTGGTCAGATCATGATCATAGAATTTAAGGAGGGTCAGGGCTCCAAACATATCTCCATGTAGGGTTACTTCTGTTGGGAACAACAGAATCTGGAAGTAGGCACAAATGACATCAAAATTCTTGGGGGCCCGCGTAGTAGGCTTTCTTGGCTCAACATATGGCAGCAACCAGGATAGTGGAGTTGAATGCAGAGCTTCCTTTGTGGTCATCATAGGGCACTTCAATGAATCCGATGAGCGGCCCTTAGGCACCTACCGGGGGTAATGCATAATATGAGGGGATGTGTGTGGTTTAACCCCAGCCCACTTTGTCTCTTTTTCCTTTCCTTTCTCTATTCCCTTCACCTTCCATTTTCCCTTCTTTTTTGCTAGCATAGACATGACCTCCTCCATATTAGGGGTTACTTCGAATACCTTGTCAGATTCAATGTCCACGAAAATCATGATAGGCAAGGACTCAACGGGGTTAGTAGTAGTCATTCTTGCTCGGATGATAAATTCAGGGTTGCTACTATTAGAAGGGGTAGCTCGCTTAGACATGTGGATGGAAACTATACAGTCTAGAAAAAATTCATTGAGGTGTCCAAGGCGCGATATTTTCGAACAAAAAATGAATCCCTTGTGACCGACGCCTCTTTTCTTATAGGTAACGATCATGAAAAATGGTCATATTGGCCTTGATTTCCATCTGTCATTATGAAAATGGTAAAAAATACTTCCATATTGCCACGTTAATTTCCACTTTCCCGTTCTATTCAATGGTAAAATTAGTTTTTTTCACACAGTTTCCCCATTCCAAAGGCTAGTTTTTTCCTCCACGTACAACCCCTATGCATGTATCATACGCCTTTGTACCTCCTGCCCTGTGCATCATCCCTATGCAGCCATTGATCTTGCCTTCGTTTTCGTGCCCTGATGTGCACAACATCCTCAACATAGCTGCTCTGACCACATAGTCATTTGGTCAGCATCGGGTTGTCCCTATAGGTTTTCAGACAACTTCCGTTAACTTACCCTGGCAAGAAATCTCCACGCAGCATAGCCAATCTGACCGCACCACCATCGGGAATCTCCTTCACTATATATGGGCCCAACCAATGCTTATAAATCTTCCCTAGGTGTCGCACAAAATGGTTGTCGTAAAGTAATACCAATTCATCCTTCTCAAAGGTATTCTTCCAAATATGTTGATCATGCCAAGATTTTTTGTGAGTCTTTTGAACCTGCTAGTGGAACTAAGAAATGAACTCATCATCTTTCAGGGCCACCAACTGCACCAAGCATTCCTCCATGCTTTTTGGTTCCGCCATGTTTGTGAAAGATGAGATGCGCAGGCTAGGAACAATATATTCCATAGGCATGACGACCTCCTTCCCATAGACCATTTTGAAGGGTGTCTTTCCCGTGAGCTTCTTACATGTGGTCATATAGGCCTAGAGTACTGAGGGGATGCGCACATCCCAATCGCTTCAGTCAACATTACAGACCTTCGTGAGTGAATGTTCCAGAATTTTATTGAAGGCTTCTACGACCCCATTCTCTTGTGGATGATATGGGGTGCTCTTCACAAGGTGGATCTAGTATTCCTCAGTTAGAGATGAAATAGTTTCATTAACAAAATGCATACCTCTTTTTCTTATTAGGATATTCAGGAAACCAAACCTGGTCAGAATATGTTCAAAAATAAAGTGTGCAGTAATATTCATAGTATATTCCTTAACATATTTTGCTTCTACCCATTTGGTTACATAATTAGTGGTAGTGATGATATACTGGGCACTTTCATTCCTTCTTGGGGGATTTATGGGTGCCACAAAATCTATGGCCCATTTTTCAAATGCTTGCAGAGCCATATATGGTTGCAGGGCATCTCATCTCGATGCGAAGGCTTTTTAGTTCATTGGCACACGTCACAGGCCTGAAAATATGTGTGGGCATCGATGTGCAATGTGGGCAACCACAACGCATCCCTTAATACTTTCTGCATAATGGATTTTCATGCATAATGCCCTCCTGCAATCCCTCCATGGGCTTCAGCCAAGATAGCTTGTCTTTCATGTTCCAATACATACCTTAGCAGTACCTCATCTATGCCTAGTTTGTACAATTATCCCACGATTATGGTAAATTCGGTTGCGCGGGAGACCAATTGATTTTTTTCTGACACTCAATAGCCATCCGGTGCCTTACCTGTGTTCAAAAGTTGAATAACATATGAAAAGTGCTCATCAACCACTTTGATTGAAAATAGCTACGCGTTAGGTAATCCTTCTTCAAGGTTGGTTGGCTATTCCCCCTTCTTGATCCGAGACAAGAAATCAGGCCTTACATTCAACCTCCTCGGTTTCACGATGATTTCAAAATCATACTCCTGAAACAATAGTAACCACCTATAGATTCCCCCCCCAACACAGGCTTATTGACCAGGTATTTTAAAGCTGAATGATCTGTGAACATATTGAAGTGTCCTCATAATAAATAGTGCATGTATTTCTGGATGGAATACACCATTGCCAACCCTTCGTGCTTTGTGATATAATAGTTACGCTTTGTTCGCGAGATCTTCATGCTAGAAAAGGAAATTGGGTGATCAATGTCCCCTTCTCTAGGTTGTGCCAAGAAAACTCCTAATGCGATCCCTGATGCATCCACATGTACATGAAAGACCTTTTCCTAGTCAAGGAATATAAGAATAGGTGCAATTACCATCTTTTCCTTTAGTACATCGAAGATTTTTTGACACTCATCATCCCAAAAAAAAGAGACATCCTTCTTCAGAAAATTTTCCATCGAGGCTGTGATCAAAGCATACCCTTGAATAAACTTCCTGTAGTAGCTGATGTGGCCTAGGATGGAACGCAGTTGTTTCTCAATAGTGGGGACTGCCAAATTTATGATAATCACGATCTTGGCTGGGTCAACCATCAATCCCTGTTGACACACCACGTGTCCCAATAGAATCCCAAATGGGACACAGAATATGCATTTCTTGATGTTTAGAGAAATTTGGTGTTTCCTGTAGGCATCCAACATCAAGCGTAGGTTTGACACATGGTTCTTTACTAAACCAAAAATTGTCTAATCGTCGAAATAGACTTCCAAAAACTTACGAATGAATTCCTTGAATACTTCTACAACTACGCGTGAGAATAAAGCAGGGGAATTATTTAGTCCAAATGGCATGAAAGTGTACTGGAAACATCCCCATTCAGTTGCGAAGGCTGTCTTGCTACGGTCTTTAGGCAATATGAAAATTTGATGGTACCCTGAGAATCCATCAGTAAACGAGTAAGCTTCTTGACCTCCCATATTATCCAAAATTTTGTCAGAAAATGGTGTAGATAAGGGATCATGTACGCATGCATCGTTTAACTTATGTAGGTCTACGCAAATACATATATTTGCTTTAGTATTCTTCTCTTAGACCACCATAGGGCTTACCTAATATGACTATTCCACTGGTTCAATGATGCTCGTGGCCACCATCTTCTCAACTTCGTCCTTTACTTTCTGTTTATATTTAGGGTTCAAGCAATAGGGTCATTGTTTGACAGTGCACGCATCCGGCTTCAAGGTAATCCTCATAACACCAATATCACTGATGATCCCCTTGAGTTCTAAGAACTTTGTGGGGAATAGATCTTGTTATTTAGTCAGAAGTTCCACGATTTTTTCTACTATGTCACTATCCCAGTAATCCCCAATCTTGGCCATATTGGGTTGTGCCTCTGCGCCAATGTTGAATTCCTTTAGTTTCAATGGTTTGGTAACATCAACTACCTGCAATGACACTTTCTCCTTCTGACTCTGGGATAGTGATATTCCGGGGGTCCTCATCACAGTATTCCAGTAACAAATTTCTGCAGTGGATAGTGTCCTGCATCTGCATATCCCAGGTTGGTGTAGTGAACTCTTGCTTAGGGAGGGATTTATTAAAGCCATATCATCTATCAAGTTTCTCCATTCCTCCTTCCGATCCAAACATCATTACAAAATCCTGAGCCATTGTACCCTAGTGACAGGTACGTCGGTGTAGTTCTACATCCAAATACCAAGTGGTGAAGATTGGTCCCAATGCGTGAACAAACATATGGACCAATTCATTCCATGTGTTTTCATTCCATACTTCCATCCAGAGAGCCAAGTGCTTGCACATATTTCCCGAACCTTTGTCAGTCATTCCAGTGGGATAATATTTTGTTGATTAGCCATCTATAGCTAAATAGTAGACCCTTCCAGCTTAGTTTCTCCCATTATTTTCCAGGTTTGCTTGCGTAGGACATTTGTGTCTGATCCTAAGTTAAGGATGTATTGGTCCATTTTGTAGTCTCTAATCTACGCATTCATGCGCATCTCCCATCCAGTACTTTTCTTGTTCTTGTATAGCTTGTTCACATTTTTAACCTCTAGTTGGCATTATTTTTTGCACAGCTATCTATTAATTATTGGAGATTCTCTACTAACTTCTGGTTGCGCATAAGCTTCATACGTGCCTGGAGGAATGGTTTAACTACTTCTTCTAATTTCAGATCTATCATACCTTTTGAAGTAGATGCTTCGTCTTTGGCCATCTCCCTCGGAGCTTCCACGAGGGTTTATTTCTCCTTTTTCATATTTAAGCTTTCCATTTTTTCCACAGCTTTTTGGATTAGTGACTTAGTTGCAGATTTTTCCTCAGCACCTCTGGTGGTAATTCTACTACGTGTGATCACATTGATACATGGTCCATCATCTTGTGGCTCTGCCTTAACCCGTTGTACATTCTGTGTCGGCGTCTGCTGTTTCTCCTGCATTTTTTCTATTAACACCGGGCAGTATTAAATGACATGGTCAAAATTCTTGTAGTATCTGTGGAACTAGCACACAAGGTTTGGGAAATCTCATGAAAAATGTCCCACGTCCCCATAATCGTAGCAGATCATCTATCCACAACCTCGACTTGCACTCCCCCCTCTCCCTCTTCCCCTTCCTCTTACAGGAGATCCATTGCACCTAGAAGGAGATAGTGGTGACGAGGCGTTCGCCTGCACCCTCTATATTTTTCCCCTATCTACCATGAGGTCAAGTGTCCAAAATTTTGTTCATCATGACCCACAGACGAGAAAAATATGCACCACTTTTAGTTCTGGAACACAGGCACCTAACCGTGGGTAGTGATCTATGTCGTGCCTTCCTGCTACCCAATAGTCAGTGCACCATAGCATGGGGCTACTACGTCTAGCCATTTCCCTAGGGCGTAGAGGGCTTCGCCCCCCAGCCTACATATAATCTGATAACAAAGGGCATTGATCCTTAGTATGGCCCGACACCCTACAACGGATACACCAGATATCCAGGCTATCTTCCTTACCTTGATCCTTCCATAGGTTCTGAATTTATAAGTGCATCGCCTCTAGCGGGCTCTGGATCTATAGTGCCATGAATTGAGTGTCATCTGTTGGCACGACTTCTAACTTTATGGCAATATCCAGAGCTTGTTCCTGGGAGGCGATCTTCTATTGTCCCATAGGTTCACATAGATGCGGTAATAGCATCGCGATAAACCATTCCTTGTGTTTTTTATCCTCATAGAAAAATCCCCCATCACTGAGGGAATTATTAAATCATTGGTCAGCTTCCTAGACGGACTCTATAGGTCCCTGTTTGAAGTCCTTCACATTGACTACACATTGAGAGTATGATTTAAGCTTTTGGAATTGTTGCTTCAGGGCATCCTTAATATTTTGTATCGAGACATTCGAATTTTGACCAATGTACCCATAAACAAGTCCAGGGATCTTTCTTCAAAGGCTATGGATAGCTGCGCTCATTTGATAGCATCATTATTAATGTTCTATGCAGTCCATAAAAACTCTGCTACAAACCAGAAGTGATCCATATCCTTGTCTCCTACACCCTTAAAGGTAGATAGTTTCATGTGTGTAGCCATATCGTCCTCAAGTGGAGGTGGTGGGGTAGGAGAATTCTTACCCTTGCGTGGGTTTGATGCTCGCGTAGCCAGGGGGTTGGTTCCAACTTGCGCAACCCCGCCTTGGTTAAAAACAGGTGGTTCCCTTAAGGGAATGTATAATAATATATCTCCTTCTTGATTAACCTGGTAGTATTTACCACTTTGTGTTGTGCTTCCACCTTGGTTGGAGGTCATTCACTCGGTGTGGCCACACAGGACATCCTTTTCACTCAATATCATATTAATCAGCAACAGTAGGGTTTCTAGGAAATTAGCTCTAAATCCTTTAAATAGCCTTCACTCTGATTTTGAATATGACACAAACTGATAAACTACAAATTCTGTCACGAATCCTCCCAGAATATTTTCAACTCAATGGTATACAGTCCTGGTAATCTTGTTATCAGTATTTACCAATTATTGGATTAGTTCAGGGGTACACTATGTGACCTGATCATATTTCTAGCAAGTCTGAAACCTCACCAATTGTGCCGACCACTCTTGTAATTTGTGCATGAAGGATACAAACAAGATTTCGTACACCTCTATAAAAATATACTTTTTTTTCCACTATTCAGCCAATATATTCTTACTTATATTCCCTTTGATGTAAAACTCCCGAATATTTTTTTCGAACCAATCCTCAAGCTCAGGCTTCAATGGTTGCCAATGAGCCCATGGCATTACCCGATATCTCTCTCAAAATGCTCCCGGTCCTAGCAATAGAACTATTTTTTGGCTTTAGGGGCCTTGACCCAGGTTCAATTTTAAGGTTTTCCAACAAACCCCTATACTACTAGCCCTTTCATTAATGGCCTACTTACGCAGGTCAAGGTCTCACCCGAGGTAGTATGGGAGGGTGTTGGAACCAGGTTTTTGCACCCTGAGAGAGAGAAAGTTAATTGAAGTGGGTCCTTTCAGATTAGACAGATCTGCATAGGTTAAGTCCTAATACAGGAACACTTAACAGTATATTCAAGATCCTAAATCATCATATAACATGTAATCTGGGTAGAACACTTGAACCAGATCTATGCATTCATAATATCAAATCCACGTGCACATCAGTATATCATCAATAATCAGAGAGAAAACACAATATTATAACGTAAGAATAGACGATAATCATAACACAAGGGAATCCCATAAGGGAGAAAAATACATTTTATTATTGTTGTGATGCAAAGGAAAGCTCCAACTCCCTCTAACCACTAATTTTGTATAGGCTCCAATCTACAGGAGGCTACTACCTCAATTCTGCAAGCAACAACTTGCAATGAAGCTCTAAATCCCATCTATTTTCTACAGGCTACAACCCACAGGAGGCTCTTACCTCAGCCAGCTACAACTAGACATCTATCAAGATACAACTTGAAATGGAAGCACCAACTCCCATGTATTTTCTATAAGCTACAACCCACGAGAGGCTCCTATCTCAACTAGCTACAACTGGACATCTATCAAGCTACAAATTGATATGGAAGCACCAAATTCCTCACTCTATAATAAAATCATATGGTGATTTACTTGGATATCAAATCTATTTTTCTCCTTCTTCACCGTTGTCCTTCCAGCTTTTTTATCTACTTTAAATCATCTCTGGATCTTCACGGCTTCTCTATCTACTCCTTCTTCTTCTTCCACTCTCTAACCTCTTTATGCATATGAAAATAACATAATTTATATAGATCACCTCATAATTGTTTGCATTTCATATGGTAATATGAAATGAACAAGTATGACTCTTTTCCTTCCGCCTTCTCATTTTCTTGCCCAACACATTCAAAATAATAAAATAGTATGTACCCATTTCAGTATTACAGTGGTGTTTTTCTTTGCCTACGGAGACTTGCCTTTGCATCACAAACAATATAAAAATAAAATACACATTTTCAGTTACAATCACATATTTACTCAGCCCTTTCATCTTCTTCAGTTCGCTGTGCGTTTGTCCTTTTCTTCTTGTTGTCTTGTGTCTTTTTTGTTTCTACCGTTATATTCCACCTTTGCTATATAACTACCCTTTTCTTTTATTACTTGTTACTTTTCTTTTGCGTTCAACCTTTTCATCTACCCGTGCTGCCGCACTAATGTTCTGCCCATGTTACTCATCCTTTGAATTGTGTTCAGATTGTTCCTTTGTGACCTATGGGATATGACCCACATACAACTCCCTTTATACCTACAACGGATTAAAAATTCGAGCTTTAATCAACATACATACGTTTAAAAAATCAACAACACACATATATTTAAACATACATATAATTAGTTGTCAACATCATAAACTTTACACTATCGCGGATATAACATACACAGAACAAAGGCTATTGGGTCCCACAATGCTTGACTAATCATATCTCATCGGAAATCCTTGCCCGCAGGTTTCCCACTCTACCGTTAGTGATAAATATTAAACCTTACGATTTGTGATCTGCACTCGTGCGCGATGCTGCCACATGGATTCCCTTCATCACATTGCATCACATAAAACTTACCGCATCACAACCAACATAAAATTCCTTGCGATATATTTGAAGTTACCTCCTATTTCTTGCGGTATGCGATGTTGCGTAGGCTCGACACGTGTCCCTCCATTTGGCATCACAGAATATTTAAATTAAATTGTGGTCACCTTATTGCTATCCTTTAAGCGTTGTGATGTGCATTACGCAGTTTGTCATCTGCCATTGATCTTCCCCCAGATCTAACGGTCCTCATCTGATTCAACTTCACACTTTATAATATTTACTTTGTGGTTATACTCTATTTCTTGCGATGTGTGATATTGCGCTGTGTCGCCGCATGTACCTTCTTCACTTCGCATCATAGCTAATTTAACTTACCTTGTGATGCCTTAACACTTACCTACTTACTTTGTGATTTTTGTATTTGATCTCCACCGATGCAATCATCACCGTTGATTTGCCCAGATCTATGGTCCTCATTGCTGCTTGCATTTCGATTGTATTTCTGCCCCACTTATCTTACGATGAATCATATCCATGCATTTCTTGCCTTTGTTTTTGTGATCTAATCCAGATCATCTACTCGCCTTCGCGCAACTCTTCTTTGCCTCTTCTGCCTACTTTGATCTCAACCGTCCAGCTCTTGCCTTTGTTGTTGCGATCTAATTGTGACTGTCCGTTCACCTTACTTGGAATTATTCAAAGATTTTTTTTTCCTTAGTCTATTTTCCATTTGTTTACGTTGTCCCACTATGTAATTACGCCTCTTTCTGCTCTCACCTCTACCTCTCATCTCTCACCACTCTTTCCTCTTCCTGCTTCTACTATGTGTAGGATCTCTGGTCCTCATTGTGTCTAGCAAATCCGATTTCCTTCAGCTGTCTCTGCCTCTTTGTTTCCTCTGCTCCATTCAATGACTATGCTACATTCGTTGCCTCTGCTGTCTCCACCTATTTGATGTCTCTACTCCATTCGCTTCCTTTGGTTCCATCTTATTTGCATTCGATGCCTTGGCTGTCTTTCATTGTCTTAACTTCCTTTGTTCTTTCGTTACTTCTTTGCCTTAAGTATTCACGCTAAAGCCTCTCCATGCTACTCCTTTGCCTCTTTTCTGGTTATCTCTGCTTTAGGTTATATTTGTATGGATTCTCTTTTGCCTCTCGGCTACCCATTGCTGCACATTGCCTGATCTGCTCCTTTGCCTTACAACCTCTGCTTCTCTGCTCCTTTTCCATCAATGATAATTCTGGTGTAACTCCTTTTTGATCCTTTGATATCAATGACAATATTTCCAAAAAAAAAATGCACAAGTTCGTATCCAAGCTTAGTCACTTCTTAACCTATCTCTAGAGTCGATTTATTTATCTATTTATAACATATTAGCCTATGCTATTCTATGGTCCGCAAACAGTGGTTTGCGGACTCCTGGTCTACCCTTTGACCCTTTACAATTCATTAGGGGCTTTGACCTACCCCAAAGCCCCTGCGCTAGACTAAATATTACAAAATATTACAAAAATAGACCAAAAATGCAGTTAGGGGACCTTGTTCCAACATACCCACAATTTTATTGATACTCAATTAGTGCAGAGAAGAGGAATTCCCATAGATTATTTTGAGGGATTCTTAGTTTTGGTTCTAGGAGCTATAACCATGCAGTGTATTAAGTATGTTCCATCATTGACCATCACTTTAGAGACTTACACATTGAAAAACCACTTCTTTGTGGTTGATATCCTAGACACCAATGTGATATTGGGTGTTCAGTGGTTGATCACACTGGGAAGGCCACCACAGATTGGGAGGCCTTGGAGATGGAATGGAAATATAAGAAGAGATGTGAGGACCGAAAGATTAGGGGCATGCACACCTATCCACCTTAGATAGTCTCAGCACATAGGATGGAGGTTGATTTCTGCAAAGGAGACATAGAATGGGTAGTGGAGATGTGGATGTGAGAGGTAGGAAGCAAAGGTGCACCAGTACACCTGGATGTGTAGCCTATTCTAGACTGCTATTCTACAGTATTTTGGGACATACCACCGAGAAGGCCAACAGACCAAGGGTTTGAGCTTACTATTGAGTTGGAGTAGGGGATCAAACCAGTGTTCACCACACCCTATAGGCATCCCAAATCCTATAGGGATGAGATTGAAAAATCCATTCAGGAGTTCTTGGCTTTAGGACATATCCGACCCAACACTAGTCCTTTTGCTTCTTCTGTGGTCTCGGAGAAGAAGAAGGATGGTGCATTGAGGATGTGCATTGACTATAGAGCATTGAAAGATGACAATGAAGAATAGGCACCTGATTGTTGGCTCGAGGGGTCCTGACCCAGGTTCGAAGTTCAAGGTTTGCCAACAAACCACTATACTACTGGCCCTTTCGGCAGTGACCTACTTGTGCAGGTCAAAGTATCACCCGAAGTAGTATGGGTGGGTGCTGGAACCAGGTTTCCACACCCTAAGAAAGGATAGGTAAGGCAAGAAGAGCTGTGTCTTGCCTCAAGATGTCCATATCTTCCCAGGCAAGACTTATAGGTCTCTTTTCGCATCCACATGTGCAAGGTCAATTATACTATGGTGCTCAATAATCATATACTTCTAAGACAGTAGCTCAGTATTGCATAAAATAGAACAAAACATATATAGATGCAGTAAGAACACTTACATAGAACTTTCACAGTTGAATACAGAATACGCATAATACATAAATTACCAATGATTTGCATAAACAGTATAGATAGATTCAGTTCTCAAACAACCTTCTTATTCATCAATTCATAAATTCCCTCTTACAATACCCGTCCCAACCTTCGCACACAGCAGCAAGGTCTGCACATAGCAGAACTTTGGATCTCCGTGCACACAGCCAGCAGGAGTCCTTCCCCAAAAACCCAAACAGATTTACTAAACCACAATTCGCATCAATATCTCTTCATTGCTCTACCTTACAATTCAAAATGTTCCTCTATTTATAAAAATCTAGCCTAACTTTTCTATGGTCCGCAAACCATGGTTTTCAGACCCCAGGTTTACCCTTTGATCCATTACAATGCTTTCGGGGCTTTGATCCACCCCAAAACCCTTGCACTAAACTAAAGATAATAAAAAATATACAAAATCAGACCATTTTCGCAGCTTATAGGAGACCCTGTTCCAACAATCCCCCAATGTTGAGATTCAACAAGATGATGAGCTTAGTGAAAAGAGTCACCTTCACTAAGTGGGCCCGCAGGCTATTTTTGGCGCAAGTCTATTTTTAGACTATGTCTATTTTTAGACATGTTGATCATATTTCAGAAGTTGCAGGATGCTATTTGTGGATGGTTGGTCAAGTTGGAAAAATTAGATGAAATTCTGTTTTTAGAATATTGGGCGAATTCGATTTATAGATCGCTAATCTAAAAATAGATGCATGTCGGTTATTATTAGCTCTTAATAATAATCAGACACTAAACAACAAATCATTCTCTTGGAGAACTTTGTTTCAGTGCACAGATGTGGCACATCAATGGACTAAGGGAATTATGCAATTCCCAAGGGTTTACTGGAGCTAATGCATGGAGGACTTAGTTAGAACTCAAGTGGCAGAGTTATGACATAGTTGGAAGAAGTAGTTATGGAGTTGTATTTAGTTTAACTCAGTTAGAATCAGTTGAGCTAGTTGTATCTAGTCTAACTGAATGATACACTAGTGAGAGTGGAGTGAATTAATTATTTAACTAATTCACAAATAATAACTCATTAATCAACTTAAAAATACAACAGTTAACTACAGTGCATGGAAGTTTCAGTGGAGACCCAGTGGAGAGGTAGGTGAAGGGGCAAGATGGACTATCTGTTATGACTATAGTGATGCATTGATTGCATCACACACACATTGGAGTTGCCAATGAGGATTGCACATTCAAGGAAAGAGTAATTCGAATTCATTTAGAGATATTGTTTGGTAGGGATTGTGCAATGGAGGCAGGCTAGCAGGGGGCAGAGATCAGTGCATGGATTTGCAAGATTGTTCCTGATTAGTGTATGACGATTGAACTGTACTGAGAGCTTGATAAGCTTTGTATGAGGATTGTAATATGATTCCTTGATACATAATATATATTTTGGTTTTTCAGCTTCAGGATTTCCCAGTTTAAAACCGTGTTATGTGCGATTATTTTTATTTATGCTTTACATGTGTGTGAAATTAATTTTTTCCGCAAAAGATTAATAAGTGGAATTGATTCAGTATCTTGCATAAATTTAAATAGTGTGAGATCACGTGAATCTAGGAAATATGCATGCTTAGTGCATATAATTTCTACATGGTATCAAAGAATTGTTGATTGAAGATTGCAATTGTGAAGTGAGTTTGTGCTAGTGGACAATTCGGATTTTCTGCAGAAGATTCTTGGTGCAGAAGTTGAGTATACATTGAAATGGCTTTCAATGGGTTGTGATTGGAGTATACCCTTGATGGGAGCTTGAATTAAATATCCTGGAAGGACAGGATGGAGGCAGTTCTGGAGGATAATGGGCTGAAAGAGTTCATCGATAGCGATGTTCCTAAGCCGGGATCTAGCGATGCTGCATTACTTGATGCATGGCAAAAGAAGACAACAAAGACGAGGATAATTCTGTTGGAAGGTGTGAAGGACCATATTGTGTCCAGCCTTCATGGGAAAGCCACTCCATTCTTAATGTGGAAGGCTTTGACAGACTTGTTCCAAAGAAGAAGTGACCAGCTCAGAAAAATAAAAATGGAGAAGGGTGACAGTATTCCAAAATACCTCACGAAGTTTGTCCACTGCAAGGATGAACTAGGAAGTGTGGGAGTTACTGTTGATGAAGAATAATTGGTGAGCTTGGCTCTCCTTGGACTTCCTAAGAGCTGGAATAGCTATGAAGACTCTATCAATGGACGGGAGAAACTACCGGGATGGGAGCAACATTGGTCAGATCTTGTGCAAGAGGAGTTAAGGCGGGGTACTAGGGATGGATCTTCATCAAAGAATGAAGATGAAGAGAATTATGCTTTGGCTGCCAAAGAAAGGAAATGGAACGGGAAGAAACATCCTTCAAAATCCGAAGCTAAAGGCATGAAGCAGGATTTGTCCAAAGTGAAGTGTTTTCACTGTCACGAACATGGACATTTTTCCACTAACTGTCCATAGAAGAAGAAGAAAAAGAAGGCTACTGGATCTACAGCTGGAGAGGCCTTAGCCTCGCAATTTGAGCTTGATTTCTCCTTGATCGCATGCTTGGTTTCAAGCTGTATTGGATTGGTGTGGTATCTTGATATTGGTGCATCTTTCCATATGACGAGAGACAAAGAGATGTTTAGTGACTTGGAGGAGAAGGACCTCCAGATGCATATAGAGATGGGCGACGATGGTTGGTACAATGCGACTGGCATTGGGACCATTACCTTTAAGAGGGAGTCTAGTAATCCATTCTTGTTGAAGAATATCATGCATGTTCCAGGTCTGAAGAAGAACTTTGTCTCCGTCGCAATGCTGGAAGACAAAGGTTATGATGTTGTTTTCAGCGAGGGAAAAGTCTTCCTTCGACATAAAAAAACGGGTCAAACCAAGAATATAGGGGTTTGAATTAAGAATCTCTACAAGCTGGAGGTAGATGGCTATGCTACAATGGTGGGAAAAGCAGAAGAAGTGGTGAGCCGGGATGAGGGAAAATATAGCAGAGGAGTTTGGGCCATCTTTACCATGGCGCTTTGAAGATTTTGCAGCAGATTTCTACTGGACTTCCCAAGGGTACTCTTATGTAGTCAAATCAGTGCAAGGGATGTACTATTGGTAAGTTTGTGAAGACCACCTTTCATGAGAAGGAGAATTGTGCTTCAGTGATCCTGGAGAGAATTCACATAGACGTGTGTGGACCTTTCTCGGTTGCTTCAACAACAAAACACATGTAGTATGTTATATTTGTTGATGAATATTCTCATAGATGTTGGATCTTCTTCATTCAGAAGAAGAGTGAAACATTCTCAAGGTTCTGTGAGTTCAAGGCATTGGTGGAGAAGGAGTTGGGGAAGCAAGTGAAAGCTCTACAGAACAATAATGGTGGTGAATACATCTTGAGTGAATTCAAATACTTCTATAGCAAAGAATGAATTCAAAGAGAACTCATAGCGCCTCATAACCCACAGTAGAATGGGGCTATGGAGAGGAAGAACAGAATGATCGTGGGTGCTGCATGAGCAATGCTACATGACCAGGGCCTACCGATGCACTTGTGGGCGGAAGCATGCAACACTATGGTTTATGTGCAAAACCGTTGTCCTCATAGAGTACCTGGAATGAGTACACCCAAAGAATATTTTACTAGTAAGAAGCCTGATATTTCTCATTTGAAGATTTTTGGCTCACTTGTTTACATTCATGTGACAAAGGACGCTAGGAAGTAGCTAGAGCCGACTGCAAAAGTTTAGATATTTTTGGGGTACACAAAAACACCCCATAATTATCATGTGTATTTTCCAAATAGTCGAATGACTGTTGTGCGATGGGATATAAAATTCAATGAGGTGAAAGCCATGAAGTTGTCGCTTGAGAGGGAGCTACACTTGCATGTAGAGGAGTAACTTCTTGTTCCCAAAGATGAGCCTCTAGATGTGGATCAACCACAGGAGGAGATTCATGGAGTGGAGGAGTGCACTCATGCAGAACCAAACATCAGAGAAGGTAGAAAGTGTACCACAAAAGCTGAGAGACTGAAGCTTGATGCGGCACAAAATGTAGGAGTTCCTACATCACAGCGCAGACAGAGACAATCACCTAACCAACTTACTGGATACATGGCTCTTATGAGCAAGTGTATCATGATAAAGCCATATTCTTTCAAAGAAGCAGTGCAGGAGCCCACATGGGTAAATGCCATGGTGGAGGAGTATGACTCCATTGTCAGAAACAATGCTTGGGAGATTGTTCCAAGGCCAGTGGGAAAATCAGTTGTAGGATCAAGATGGATCTACAAGGTAAAGAAAACTGCTGATGGGAGCGTCGAGAAGTATAAGGCAAGATTTGTTGCCCGGGGCTTCTCACAGATCGAGGGGATTGACTATGAAGAAACCTTTGCACCTGTCACATGGTATTCTTCCATATAGACCATCCTTGCTCTCTCAGCGTAGATGTGTTGGAAAATTCATTAGATGGATGTGAAGACTGCATTCCTTAATGGGATCATTGAGGAAGAGGTGTACATTGAGCAGCCTGAAGGATTTTAGATCTTCAGCAGTGAGTCGCATGTGTGCAGGCTCAAAAGAGCGTTGTATGGGCTGAAACAAACACCCTATGCTTGGTACACTTAGATCGACAGCTATTTCACTAGACTTGGCTTCACCAAGAGTGAGGCAGATGCAAACCTATACCAGATTGTGGTGGAGGGTAAGTTTTTAATCATTGTACTTTATGTTGATGATTTAATACTAACAGGTGATGAGCAGTTGATACAATCATGTAAGGCAGATCTTGCAAAGGAGTTTGAGATGAAGGATTTGGGCCTCCTTTATTATTTCCTTGGGTTGGAAATATGGTAGCGAGAAGGTGAAATGTTTGTGTCTCAAGGAAAGTATGTCCGAGAGATACTGGAGAAGTTTCACATGCAAGACTGCAAGCCTATCGACACTCCTCTTCAAGGAAATTGGAAGAAAGAGGATGCCACATCAGCAGAGGTAGTGGATTCCACTGTTTATTAACACTTGGTGGGTGCACTCATGTATTTATTCAATACAAGACCAAACATATGCTATGCGGTGAACTAGCATTCACTAGCGATGGTTAAGCCTACCAAGCTCTTTTGGAAGGCAGGAATGCATGTCCTGAGATATCTCAAGGGCACATCTGAGTATAGTTTATGGTATAGACAAAAGGATGAGGTGAAGTTGCATGGCTTCACAGATGCAGATTGGGTAGGAAGCCCAATAGACTGAAAGAGAACATCAGGAGGGATTTTCAGTATCGGATCTATGCCAGTTTCTTGGTACAATAGGAAACAAATATCTGTGGCACTCAGTTCAGCAGAAGCAAAATAAATGGCAGCAAGTCAAGCTGCATGTGAGGCTATCTAGATGAGGAAGATTCTGGTTGGTTTGTTCAGTTCACATTTAGATCCCACAGTGATACATCGTGATAATTAGATTTGCATTAAACTCTTGGTTAATCTTGTGTTTCATGATAGATCTAAACATATTTATATCCGGTATCATCATATTAGAGATTGTTTGCAATGGAAGATCATGTTGCTTCAATACATTCCTATGGAGGATCAAGATGCAGATATTCTGATGAAGGCGCTCACCAGGAGAAAATTAAAATACCATAGAGGCAGAATCGGGGTGAAGGATAATCCCTATCTTGTTGAAAGGGAGTGTTGAGATTCAGCAAGATCATGAGCTTAGTGAAAAGAGTTGCCTTCACTAAGTGGGCCTGCAGGCTATTTTTGGCACAAGTCTATTTTTAGACATGATGATCATATTTCAGAAGTTGCAGGATGCTATTTGTGGATGGTTGGTCAAGTTGTAAAAATAGATGAAATTCTATTTTTATAATATTTGGCAAAGTCTATTTATAGATCATTGATCTAAAAATAGATGCATGTCGATTATTATTAGATCTTAATAATAATCAGACACTAAACAACAACTTATTCTGTTGGAGCACTTTGTTTTAGTGCACATATGTGGCACATCAGTGGACTGAGGGAATTATGCAATTCCTAAGGGTTTACTGGAGCTAATGCATGGAGGACTTAGTTATAACTCAAGTGGCAGAGTTATGACACAGTTGGAAGAAGTAGTTATGGATTTGTATTTAGTTTAACTCAGATAGACTCAGTTGAGCTAGTTGTATCTAGTCTAACTGAATGATACACTAGTGAGAGTGGAGTGAATCAATCAGTTAATTAATTCACAAATGATAACTCATTAATCAACTGAACAATACAATAGTTAACTACAGTGCATGGCAGTTACAGTGGAGACCCAGTGGAGAGATAGGTGAAAGGGCAAGATGGACTATCTACTGTGACTATAGTGATGCATTGATTGCATCACACACACATTGGAGTTTCCAATGAGGATTGCGCAGTCAAGGCAAGAGTAATTTGAATTCATTCAGAGCTATTCTTCAGCAGGGATTGCGCAGTGGAGGCAGGCTAGCAGGGGGAAGAGATCGGTGCATGGATTTGCAAGATTGTTCCTGATTAGTGTATGATGATTGTATTGTACTAAGAGCTTGATAAAATTTGTATGAGGATTGTCATATGATTCCATGATACATAATATATAGCTGGGGTTTTCAGCTTCAGGCTTTCCCAATTAAAAACTGTGTTATGTACGATTATTTTTATTTATGCTTTACATGTGTGTGCAATTATTTTTTTCGGCAAAAGATTAACAAGTGGAATTGATTCAGTATCTTGCATAAATTTAAATAGTGTGAGATCAGGTGAATCTAGGACATATGCATGCTTAGTGCATATAATTTCTACACCCAACACAATCTTGTGACTCATCCCAAGTCACTTTGGTGGTGTGGTCTCTATCTACGCACGTAAGGTATTGACGGCGACGATCAGTGGAGGTAACACTTCCTGACTCTGGGCAGCAGCATTTTGTGTGATATCGACAAGATTCAGGGAGGTATGTCCTTCAGGAGCCATGGTAACCCACTCCAATATCTGATTGAGTCACGCGATGGCATCATGAGCACCCTAAGATATCTGGAAGGCGACATTGCCCCATGGCTTCAAGCACTTTCTAATGACATGCTTGGCACGTCGGAGATCCGCAATCATGTCTAGGAAGGCATTGCTAGTTTTCAATAGTGCCAGACACTACGCAGGGACGAGGGAGGGCAAGGTAGCTTCGATCTAATCGAAAGTAGCTTCCTTCTATCGTAAGCCCTTCTTGACATGCAAAATCATCGGGTTGAACTAGACTGCTGTCTAGAGCCTCATGGCCACCTTGAGCAACTGAGTACCCAGAGTAAGCTATCCTTTAATAATATCCATAGCTTCTATTATCAACACAACACGTTGTGCCTGTACCTCCGAGGGTATGGTAGGCTGTGCTTGGGCCTGACACACGGTGAATTGGCAGGCCATTTGGGTCTTGAGGGTTTTTACTTCAGTTTGGGACACCTTGAATGCTACAACCAAGCCATCTATGGTAGCTCGTAGCGGAGCTAACGCCGGGATTTGATCAGGGATCTCTGTGTCAAGCTGGTGAACCATTGTTTCGAGCTGCGAAAAGTCTACTTGTAGTTCCGTAGCTGTTGGGAGGTGGTCACCAACCAAAATAGTGCGAGGTAGCAAACAAATATGGCTTTTGCTGGCAGGTAGTCTAGAACTGTGGAGAAGTTGTAGTGTATCCCTATACTGCTTTGTCCCCTGGGGGGATGGAGTATCCTTGTTAGTCATCCCTTTCATGTGCATGACTAGCTGTGACTCGACTGCGTCAGTTCTCATAGCGAGCTATGGCAGTTGCGTATCATCCTTCGTGGAATCTTCCAAGCCCATCCGGCTGGGGCCTACGATCATCCCAGGGTTGGAAAGGTCAGGAACTTCTGTCGTGTAGCTTTCGCACCATTCTGCACAGGGTTCAAAGTCAATTTTCCCTATAGGGAGCTAGAGGGAAATCATCTTATCAATCTCGGCATCCCCAGACCCTCTAAACACAATGTTTGCAGGCACTAGACTAGGAGGTGCCGAAGCATTCGGTAGGTTAGGGGCTGCCATAGCAACAAAAGGATAGGCTTCCCAATTTGGAAACTCGCAGACAGCGGAAGTAGGTTGATGGGGTATGACCCAAATGCTAAAGGTCCAAATAATCAAGCAGTATAATAATAGATGTATATTACAGAGAAAATATGGAGCCTTGATCAGAGGTATCCTATTTTCCTTATAATGTTCGGGGCTATCCAATGGTAGAGTAAATCTAACTTGAAACTGACCATCAAGCAATCAGTAAAAACTCACCATAAATTTCCGCAATGATTTCCAGCCACCTTTTTTCCGTAACGGTAAGCTTCCCTTTTTACCATAGTTCAGTGTTTGGCCGGTCATTATTTGCATCTAAGGGCTTTCCCACGGATTTACTGGCCTTGGATGATGCTTCCCTGCTGCTCGTGCATCCCAAATTAAAGTCGACGTTGAGTGTGTTGTAATGTGATTTAGGTACAACTCAATCAACTTGGCAACCGTACGCATCCCGTTTAGTGCCACGGTTGGGACAGTTCAGGGATCAGTCTTTCCTTCCATCAGGCTAAGGTTCTAGGATTCAACTGTGTGTGGTACTAGCATTCCCCTTGATCCAGGTGTGATGTACAGGTGTGATCTTCCGTTAGTTAAGGCATTCATGTTCTGCAGAGCTGCGTCGAGTGCCCCTGTGCCATCTTCCACACGAAATGTTTGTGGAAACTCATCCTGCAAATTCTCTCAATGGTGCATGCACTGATGCAGCTCTGCATCTAAAGACCATGCAACTGGACGCAGTCCTAGGTCATGGATAAACAGGTGAACCCGTTCGTTTGGGGTTCTGTCACACCATTGTGTTTCATATGCAAGCAAATATCTGCGTGGGTCTTCTGATCCAAGGAACTTTTGGATCTGTCTCCCAGCTGGGGCTCCAAATCATAGGATCATCTTATCCCAACATTCCTCCAAATTGTGGAATACCTTCCCATGCGTATCCCACCACCGTGTAGGGCTAGCTGAAGGGCCCCTAGCTTGAATCCCTTGGGAACGTTTTCTTCAAATGCACATAAAAATTCCTTAATGTCACCCAATTCCCCAATGTAGGGCAGGTCTCTTACCTTGGCGGAGATGCAGCAGAAGTTCCTTGTGACCTGAAAACACCGTAGCAATGAAACCTCATGTAACTAGCCTTGCCCATGCTCCAGCTCCCCATCAGAGTCAGAAAAGCATTCACTGTCTTTTTCCCAACAGATCAATCCTTCCAGTGTGGGGTTAATCCAATCCTCGTCCTGCGTAGTCAACTTGTAAATGTGATCTACTTCCTCCTCATCGTGCCCTGGCTCTGTATACCATGCACCTTCCGTGGGATCCAGTGGTACTATTACTCGCGTACCATTATTTTCAAACACCATGTTGTGCTTTTTGAGATTGATGACACCCCCCATATCTATGGCCCAGTCCAGTCCTAGGAGTGTAGGGTAGGGATCCGCATCTTCCACGATTTCTATTACCTCAAATTTAGCTTGGACCTTTACTCCTGCGATATCTACCATGACTTTTTGCAGCCTTCCCAGAGGGATGATCTTCTGTTGATTTTCCATGCACAACTAGATGGTGGACCATTCCAATTTAGGTTCTCCCATTCATTGCCATGTTTTCTTAGGTAACACATTCCCATCTGATCCGAGGTCCAAAATAACTTGATCCATCTCATAGTCACCAATCTATGCAGTCAGCTGCATTTACCTACCAGTGCATTTTTTATACCTGTATAGTCTGTGTACATCCTTGGTCCTGAAGGTCAGATCGGGTCACGCTGCGTAGATATTCATTAATGCTTGAAGGTTTTCCATAGCCCTTGGGTTATGTAGCATCTTTAGACATTCCTGCACAAAAGGCTCAACCCCCTCATCTGTATTGGGGTGTGTCGGTACTTGCATAGTAGCTGCTACTCTCTCAGCGGGGTCCTGGTCAACTATGGCCATGGTCTCTTGTCCCCTCTTTATGTTCAATCCTCCTTGACAGGTCAGAGGATCCCTGGTAGCCTCTTCCTTCGATCTATGGGTGACCATCCCACCGTGTGTTATGACTTTCACACTTGGGTCTATGTTCCTTAGCTCGGCTTTAACTCTCTGCACATTCTCTGTAGGGGTGGGCTGGTTTTCCTTCATTTTTGCTATTAATATCAGGCAATATTCGACCGCATGGTCTAGCTGTCTGCAATATTTGCAGGATGGCCTTGTGGGATTTGGGAAGTCCCTTGCAAAGTGTCCTACTTCCCCGCAGTTATAACATATTAGCTATCCGCATCCTCAACTTGCGCTTCCTCCCTGACCTCCCCTGCCCCTTGCTGGAGAGCCACCAAAGCTCATGGGAGATCTTGGTGATGCAGGGTCTGATTGTACCCTATACAAGTTTCCATGATCTATCATCAAGTCGTAAGTGCGACAGTTCTACTCATCATGTCCTACCGACCGGCAGAAGCTGCACCACTATTTCTTCAATTCTGGGACATACGCACCTAGTCGAGGGAAATGGTCTGTATCATGCAACCCTGCTACATGGCAGTCATCGCACCATAACGCAGGTCCGCTCGAGCCTGGTAATGATAGGATGGGTCCCCCACTCGCTCCGAGGTGGACTAAACTAGGTCCTCCTACCTCCATGTAATCTTCCAATAGAGGGCACTGATCTTTCGTATGGCCAGATACCCGACATCGTATGCACCACAGATCTGTGCTGGCTCCTTTTCCTTGTTCCTTTCATAGGTTCTGACTTTCCATGTGCATAGCTCTGAGTTTCTCCTAAATTTGATGTACTCCTAATGAAGTATCTTCTCTAGGCGCAAATTCTTGTTTCATAGCAAATTCTACAGCTTTTTCCTACGACTCAAAGGTTTGGTGACTCATTGGCGTATGCAGGTGGGGCAACAACATAGCGATGAACCATTCTGTATGTTGTCTATCATCATACTCAAATCCTCCTTCCCTGATTGATTTCTTCAATCGTTGATTAGCCTCCCATATAAACTCAAACGCACCTTGCTTGAAGTCCTTCACTTCTGCTACCAACTAAGAGTAAAATTTTGGCTTTCAGAACTGTTGCTTCAGAGCATCCTTAATATCTTGAATAGATGCACTCTTGTTTTGAGAGATGTATCACATGTACCAGTACAACACTCTTTCTTCAAACACCAAGGAAAACTGTGCCCTCTTCACCGTATCATTTGTCACATTTTTCCCAGTCCATACAGAATCTGCTACAAACCAAAATCGGTCCATATCCTCATCCCCTACCCCCTTAAAGGTAGGTATTTTTAGGTGCGAAACCATATCACTATCTAGTGGAGGTGGAGGTATGGGTGAGTTCTTACCTTTATGTGGCCTGAACGATGGTGTAGCTAGGGGTATTTATGCAACCATCTCTCACAAAGGGTTATAGGAAGATATTTCCCTGTCAAGGTTGGTCTGATAGTATTTACCACTGCGCATCACGCTTTCGTCAGGATCTAAGGTCATTCAGTCGGTATGAATACACATAATACTCTTCTCGCACAGTAATATCTTAATTAGCAATGGTAATGTCTTCAGAAACTTGCCCCAGAACCCTTTAAAGAATCTCCGCTCAGCCTCAGAGTAGGAGACAAACTGATCAATGGAAAGTTCTGTCACAAATCCTCCTAGCACATTGTCCACCCAGTGATCCATCGTACGAGTGATATTATTATCAGTCCTTTCCAGCTGCTGGATCAGCTCTAGGGTCCATTGAGTGACTCGTTCATCCTTCCAACACTTCTGGAAATCTACAAGCCTAGCTAGCCACTCCTGAAGCTCGATTGCAAATTTCACAAAGAAAATTTCATAGCTTTCTGTAAGAATGTTCCTATTTTTCCACTTTTCTGTCGTTAACTTCGTGCTGCGATTTTATTTTACCGCAAATTCCAGAATCTTCTTTTCAAACCACTCCTCAATTTCCTTCCTTTCAAGCTTCCAGTACTTTCTTTTCATTACCCAATCCCTTTCTCAAAATGCTCTAGGTCCTGGCAACGGAACCATTTTTTGGCTCGAGGGGTCCTGACCTAGGTTCAGAGTTCAAGGTCACTAGCGCTTTCGGCAGTGACCTACTTGCGCAGGTCAAAGTCTCACTCAAAATAGTATGGGTGGATGCTGGAACCAGGTTTCCGCACCCTGAGAAAGGATAGGTAAGGCAAGCAGAGCTGTGTCCTACCTCGATATGTCTAGATCTTTCCAAGCAAGAATTATAGATCTCTTTTCGCATCCACGTGCACAAGGTCAATTATACTATGGTGCTCAATAATCATATACTTCTAAGATAGTAGATCAGTATTGCATAAAACAGAACAAAACAGATCTAGATGCAGGAAGAACACTTACACAAAACTTTTGCAGCTGAATACAGAATATGCATAATACAAAAATTACTAATGATTCACATAAATAGTACACATAGATTCAGTTCTCAAACAACCTTTCTTATTCATTAATTCATCAATTCCCTCTTACAATACCTGTCCCAAACTTCGCACACAGCAACAGGGTCCGCACACAGCAGGACTCTGGATCTCCGCGCACATAGCCAGCAAGAGTCCTTCCCCCAAAACCTAAACATATTTACTAAACCACAATTCACATCAATATCGCTTCATTGCTCTACAATACAATTCAAATTGTTCCTCTATTTATAACAATCTAGCCTAACTTTCCTATGGTCCACAAACCATGGTTTTCGGACCCCAGGTTTACCCCTTGATCCATTACAATGCTTTTGGGGCTTTGACACACCCCAAAACCCATGCGCTAAACTAAAGATAATAAAAAATATACAAAATCGGACCAATTTCGTAGCTCGTAGGAGACCCTGTTCCAACACTGATTCCCAGGATCGATGAGCTGATGGATGAGATAAGGGGATCAAATTACTTCTCAAATATTGATTTGAGGTTGGGGTACCATTATATCAGAGTGAGAGATCAAGATATCCCCAAGACTGCATTTAGATTTTATTATGGTCACTTTGAGTTCTTGGTGATGCCCTTTGGGTTAACCAATGCTCCGACTACTTTTCAGTCTTGTATGAACCACATCTTCCATGGTCAGTTGAGGAGATTTGTGTTGGTTTTATTTGATGAAATTATTATTTACAACTGCACATGGGAGGAGCATTTTCATCATATTGAGACAGTATTACACATTCTTGAGGAGCAACGATTCTAAGCTAAGCTCTCCAAGTGTAATTTTAGGCTCACAGAGATGCTTTATTTGGGCCACATAATTGGAGTGGATGGAGTGAAGGTCCATGAAGAGAAGATCTGTGATATTGAGGATTGGCTAGAACCAAATAATATAATACAACTTCGGGTGTTTGTAGGCATTTGTACCTACTACGGGAAGTTTGTCAAATTGTTCTCCCAACTAGTAGCACTACTCAATGATCTGAACAAGAAGGGAGCCTTTGGTTGGATAGATATAGAGCAGAGGGTCTTTGATAGGCTCAAGGAGGTGATGAGCGATTTCCCGGTGTTGGTATTGCTTGAGTTTTCCCAGCCCTTTGTGTTGGAATGTGATGCTTCAGGGGAGGTCATTGGAGCAGTCTTGATGTAGGGGGGCACCCCATAGCTTTTGAGAGTCGAAAGTTGCTGCCTCATGAGAGGTTGTATCATATATGTGACAAGGAAATGTTGGATATTATGCATGCATTGGCCAAGTTCTGGCACTATTTTGTGGGCGATATATTTCGAGTGAAGACTGATCACAATAGTATTCGATATTTCCTTGAGTAGAAGAAACTGCAAGAGAGGCATCAAAAATGGGTTAGCAAAACCCAGGCATATGACTTTGACATTGAGTTCAAAGGGAGGAGTAATGTGGTGGCATATTCCTTATCATGGAGACCAGCAACGATGTCATTGATGAGTGTGGATACAGAATGGAAGGCCCAGTTGTTGGTAGAGTATTCCAAATACTACTTTGCATGTGACATCCTAGATGGACAAGCGACTGCTGAGAGGTATAGAGTGATGGATGAGTGATGGATGAGATCATATATTACTGGGACTAGATCTTCTTGACTAGAGATTCTAGGCTTAAGGAGAATATTTTTCATGAAACACATGATTCACCACTCTCAGGCCATCAAGGATTCACCAAGACATATTGGGCCATTAGGGAGAGATTCTCATGGAAGGGTCTCATGGAGGATGTGCTCCAACACATCAAGGATTGCGTATTTTTCCAATAGAACAAAGTAGAGAACAACCATCCTTCTGGGTTTTTACAGGAACTCCCTATTCTAGAAGGAAAGTGGGAGAGTATTTCCATGGATTTCATTACCGGTTTGCCAGCAGTAAAGGGTAAGGATTGTATATTTGTAGTTGTTGATCGACTAACAAAGTATTCACATTGATTTGCTATTTTTGCAAGGTACACTACTTCATAAGTGGTCGACCTCTTCTTTAGAGATGTTTTCGACTTCATCGTCTTCCTAAGACCATAGTTAGTGATATGGATAGCCGCTTCATGGGTGGATTTTGGAAGGATCTTTTTTGGTGGGTCGGTACTAAGCTGACACCGAGTACCAGTTATCACCTTCAAACAGATGGGCCAACAAACATAGTAAACAAGTGGCTAGAAGACTACTTGAAAAGTTATGTTTCAGGGTAGCAAAGAGCATGGTTGCACTGGCTCCATTTGGGAGAGTATTGTTACAACACGAAATTTCATATATCGATTGGTATGTCTCCATTTCAGGCTCTATATGTGTATTATGATTTATCATTTTTTGATGTGCTTTTTTTAGCCTAGAATCAAAAGAAGTTGTATGCATATTGTGGTCAGATAGAGAGGAAGTTTGAGGTGGATGATTTGTTCTATCTACAACTTCAGCCTTACAAATAGTCTACACTAAAGGAGAAGGGGGTTGAGAAGCTTAAGCCCCATTTCTGTGGGACATACAAGGTGATCCATCATGTTGGGGAAGTAGCATATGAGTTGTAGCTCCCCAATGGGAGTAAGATCCACAACATATTTCATGTATCATTCCTCAAGAAGGCCATCGTATAACATGTAGTTTCCACTATGGATCTCCCACGTATTGATGATGAGGGACATCTAGTTTTACAACCGCAAGCTATCTTTGGTACTCAGGAGAGGCAACTAAGGAACTTGGTGATTAGAGAATATCTGATTCGATGGACGAATCTATAGGATGAGGATGCCACTTGGGAAGGAGAGAATTTTCTGCATCATACATATTTGTAGTTGCTTGAGGACAAGCAATATTTGGGAGGGGAGGACTGTAATATTCCTAATTAGCTTTTAGCTAGTTGGAATATTAATTTTTATTTTTGTTCATAAATTATATGAATAAGTGGGTAGAGAGACCCTTAAATCTCTTTGGTATGAATAACATCACTTCTAGTGTGAAAGTGGATCAGTGTAGCTAGTTAAATAAAGCAACCCTTGGTGTGAATGGGGTCAATGCATGTGGATGGTTTCAAGGTTGACCAAAACAACAACGTAGTCATGGAGGGAGGAGAGATAGTGGAGGACAACAAAATCATAATGGGAGGAAGTCTCCATGGGAGTAGCATCACTATTTAGTGGGACCAAGGGGGAGGAGGCCCATAATGCATATAAGGAAGGGGGTGGCAGTTATAGAAGGAATTCTGAATATTTTTCATGTTTGGCATTTTATGACTTTATGCATGCTTCAGCTGTTTAGCGAAGTCTGATGTGATTTTTAGCACAAGGGTGTTTCCAAGCAGAAATCCCACCCTCATCCTCAGGGGACCTCGAGTCCCCACTTAGGAGAGGTTCCTTTAGGCTTCATTCCACCATCCTTCATTAGGCCAATCTTCATCCATCTTCAGCAGTGTAGTCTCCTTCAGGATTTGTGAAAATCAGGAGGGCAGTTGTACTGGAGGGTTGAAAACCCAAATTCTTGAGCTTGTTTTCCAGTGAGGGGAGAAACCCTTCATTAATAAAGCTATTGGGGAGGAGTATCAACTATATTATTTTCATATCATCCACCTCCCACAATTATTTAGTTGTAGAGCGTAATTCATCCCTATGGCTACATTTTTAATATTATGTATTTCTAGAAACCCTTTATGGGTTGTCTTGGAATTGTGCTTGTAAGCCTAGATCTCTGATCCCTACATTTTCTGAGAAATATATCAGTAGATCCTTGTATTCTTATTTTCTAGCTGCAGTTATTCTCAATAATACTGTGCAGTCATGGCCTTTCGACATTTTTTGTAGCAACAATATTTCATGTTTGGGTGTATTGAGTCATTGGAGGCTTGTTTTGCCTAGCTTGAGTGTCTCTTTCCTAAAGATACTGTACTCATTTATGCTATTATACATAATGAAACAATAGGGTTTTCTCATGTTTTGATGTATTTATATTTACTATAATTTCCAATTTTATGTTGAATATTCCTATTTTTCCTGTTTTGGAATATTACAGTATATCTGTGCACACTTTGTCCTTTACCTTGATTAAAGTTTTTCCAGTCCATTATAGCATTTTTCATGTATTCTAATGGATAATATTTTCTCCTTAAGGGAGAAACAAAATCATTCCAAGAGGTTAAGACCCTACCATGTTTCTTCATGTCCTCTTGAGTTTTGGCTTCCCACCAAATAAGAGCGGCACTTTACAATCTTAGTGAAGAAAGATGAATCTTTATGTCATCATCCTTGATTCCTTGTACCTTGCAATACTCTTCAATATTGTAGGTTTTAAACCTGTAAAAAAATTAATTGCAAACGAATCTTAAAAACATAAAATAAAAAATAGAGAGAGAATAAAACATAAAACATAAAACATATATACACAAAGATTTTCCCCTGGATCCCAAATCAAGACTAGCAGTTTGATTTTTCATTATATTCCTTTTAGTGTTACAACACATATATACATGCTGAAGCATTCAAAAACCCCAATCCATTAACCCTAAATTATAACATAACCATAGTTCCCTTGACCGGATCTACAAAATACCAGGGGCCGAAAACCAGCATGCCCCAAAACCATGTGCAAACCCATGCACAAAACCATGGGCTAGTCCACCCACCAAAAAATAGGGACCAATTTTTTTTTCTCAAGGCGCTAACCTGGACCCCGAACAGGGAGGGATACCACCCCCCTTGTGACCTCCATGCTACGCCTAGTGCAACATACAGGGGCTGCTATCACCGCCTCCCCCCCCCGCGCGCGACTAATCGTGGAAAGAATATAACACATACCCAACATTCTCCCACTTGTTTTTTTCTTTCCAAAGGGGGCCACAGGATAGCTTAGTCATTACCCCAGCTCTGTAACACCCATTTTTTCTCTACACCAATAGAACTTCTTAGTGCTCATAGACTTTGTTAATGCATCTGAAAAATTCTTCAAAGTGTCCACCTTTACCAGCAACACCCTTTTATCCTCAACCATGTCTCTCACAAAGTGATATTGAACATTAATTTTCTTTGTATTTGAATGATAAGCAAGGTTATTAGCCTACAAAATTGCACTTTTCCTATCACAGTCTATCCTTATATCTCGCTGTACCAACCCCATACTTTAACAAAATCTCTGCATCCAAACTGATTCCTTGCTTGCATGAGTTCCTACCATGTATTCTGCCTCTATAGTTGAAAGAGCCACTACAGACTATCTTTTACTCATCCAACTAACTCCACCTCCAAATAGGCTAAACACGTACCCACTTGTAGATCTTCTTTGGTCCAGATCTCTAGCCTATTTTTCCATCAACAAAACCATGAATGTCCAAAACTCTATCAATCCTGGTCTACCCTGGTAGCACAAACCATAATCACTAGTGCCACACAAATAACTGAAAACCTGCTTCACTGTTGTCCAATGCTCCTTCCCTAGTTTTTATATAAACTTGCTCAATACTCCCACTGCATGTGGAATGTCTCATCTAGTACAGACCATTTCATACATCAAGCCACCCATTGCACTTTCATATGGAACACGTGACATATCCTTCTCTTCTTCTTGTGTCTTGGGACATTGTTCAATAGATACCTTTACGCCTACAAGAATAGGAACCTTCACCAGTTTACTATCCTAAATATTGAAAATCCACAATATTGTCTCGACAAACTTCCTCTGGTTTAATCAGGGCTTCCTCTTTGCCAATCTCTCTTAATTTCCTTGCCCAAAATTTAGTTTGCAGCACCAAGATCATTCATGTCAAATTTGGAGAAAATTTGGGTCTTCAAATCCTGGATAATTTATTTGTCATTTCCAATAAGAAACATATTATCCACATACAAGACCAAATAAATAACACAGTCACCAATTAATTTAAAATATACACAATGATCCTCTTTACTTCTGGTGAAGCCAAGTCCCCGTATATAGGTATCAAATTTGTAATACCACGTCCTTGGTGATTGTTTTAACCCTTACAAAGACTTTTTTAATCTGCATACCAGTTCTTTATTACCCTTCACCATAAATCCTTCAGGTTGCTTCATCTAGATCTCCTCTTCCAGATCCCCATGAAGAAATTTTTTCTTCACATCCATCTGTTCCACCTCAAAATAAAAGGTAGTAGCAACAAATAAAAGTAATCTAATAGAACTAACCTTGGAAACAGGAGAAAAAATATCACCAAAATCAATTCCTGGCACCTAGGAATAACCTTTTGCTACCAATCTAGCTTTTTATTTATGCACCTTGCCTTCTACATTCATCTTCTTCTTAAACACCCATTTTTGTCCCATGGGCTTCCTTCCAGCCGACAACTCCACCAGATCCCATGCCTCATTTTTGTGCAAGGATGCCATTTCATCAACCATGGCCTCCTTCCAGAGTTTTCCATACTCTGAATCTACTGCCTCCCTGATAGTTCTAGGATCATCATCAGTTATAGTTAAAGAAAAATTTGAACAGAAAGTAAATGGACTAAACCTTTCTGGTTTCCTTCTTCCCCGAACTGATATTCTCATAGCTGGAATTTGTGGCTCTTCCTCTTCTGAATCTTCTTCTCTTGTAGAGTCTGATTCATCCTCCTTTAGCTCAAAATATATCTTCTCGTGTTCCTTTGGTAGGAATTCATGTTTAACAAAATATTTCACCTCTCTAAACACCACAGCTTGGTTGTACACAACCTTTCTTGTTTCTAGGTTCCAAAGCTTGTAACCTTTAAAACCATCCTAATACCCAATAAAGATGCACCTTTCAGATTTATTATCAAACATGGTCCTTTTCTCCTTTGGAACATGTGCATATGCATCACATCCAAATACCCACAGATGTGAAAGAGAGGGTTTCTTACCAGTCCACACCTCATGTGGAGTCTTATCCTCCAACACTGATGAAGGTGATCTGTTAATCATGTAACATGCACTCTCCACTACTTCTGCACAAAATTCTTGTCCTAACTTAGTACCACTGAGCATGCTTCTTGCCTTTTCTTTCAGCATTCTGTTCATTCTTTTTGCAACTCGATTTTGCTGAGGCATGTATGGATTATTCTTCTACCGTGTTATACCACACTTCTTACAGAATTCTTCAAATTCTTTCTTGCAAAACCATTATCTATCCTTAGCACCTTTATCTTCGTCTTTGTCTGGTTTTCCACTAGAGCCTTAAATTATTTAAATCTATAAAATAATTTATATTTCTTCCTCAAGAAATATATCCATGTATTCTGTTATCACTTAGAAAAAAATGAAACATCATTTGACATAGTCTTAGAGGTTCATGTGTCAAAGGTATGGTCATAGAATTCATTTTTCATTACTTGGTTACGGAGAATTTTAAATTTTTCTTATTATCTTATCCTAAGGTCCAAACCCACCCCCATTCAAGTCTTTTCATGTCACATCAGTCATTATTTCCTAATATATTTTATTTCCCAAGCATACAACTCTAAAAAGGTATTTTTTTTCCAAGAATCCCTACTTTCATAGCGAATTAACATAAAAAATGAATTTTTCGCTACAAAACTACTAATACTTTCGTAGCGAAACTGCCCAAAAATACACTAAGTACTCTACGAAAGGAGGTATTACTTTCTGTATTTTCAAAACAACTGCTAGGTGTCAGTCAATGATTGAAATGGTTAGGATATATGCCATTCGATCCAGTTAGGGTTAAATTAAGGTTATGGCTGAAGTCGTTATTACCATTTTATGTATGAGTCATAATTATGCCATGAGTTGTCATCGAAGTTTAAAATATTTCCCAATTGAGTCATTTTTCATTCTCCACTCCCTCTTTGCATGTTATTGAGCTATGGAGAGCTATTTTTTTGAGCCCAAGCTGTGGCTTGTATTTTCAAATGTTTGTAGGTATCACTGATCAAGCGAGGCAGAGAAGACATAAAAGTACCATGGCTGCTGTTGTTCCTTGAGAAACAATTCTTGGCTATGTACAAGAATCCGTGCTCAAGACATTAAAGATTGTCCCATGCCAATGATCGACCATTTTTGAGGTCATATAAGCTCTCACCTTCACATAGTTGACCTGTTAGTAGATATTTTACATCTCAAAGCCAAGAGGAGCTTTCTATATAATTCTTTTTAATTTATTTAAAACATAACATTAACTTCAATATATTAAAATAAATTTTTAATAATATTTAAACAATATTATCATGTTAAAAACATATAAATATACCAACTTAATAAAATTATAACACAATAAAATACGCAAATACGCATATATATATATATATATATATATATATATATATATATATATATATATCTATATATATATATATATAATTACTATTATTTTTTATTTTTATATAATACGATCATTATTTCTATATATAAACATTATATTATTAAATTACCAATATATTAGTTTAAAAATTAGCTTCTAAATATAGGAATATTTATGAAAATGTTTTTATTATTATTATTAATTTTTTTTTTTTTTTTTTTTTTGGTTTTTTTTAGTTTAAATTCTGATTTTATTTTATTTTTTAATTAACATTTTATTGTTTTATTTTCTATTTTAGTTATTTTTAACAAAATTTTATATATTAATAATATTAATTTATCATTTTAAAATAAAAAATAATATACGTATTACAATAACATTAAAAAGTACATAATATTAATCCACATGGTACAACTCAATTAAGGATTGTCATGTTATAAAGTATTTATGCAAACCATTACACTCAAGGTTCAAACCCCTTAAAAGGAAGGAAAACAATAACATAATATTTAGAATAGCATCAATCTGTAATAACACTATTAATTAATAATTTATACTAAAATCCATACAATAAATAAATTTGATAAAATTTTATTTCAAAAAAAATAATTAATTTTAATAATTTGTAATTTTAGTCCAAAAACTATTTATTAAAACTTTGTTAACCATAATCATTTTTTTTTAAATAAAGTAAAGAAATTAATACTTACTAATTTTAATATCATACCAATTAACTTATAAAATAAATTTAATTATCAACATCATATTATTTATGCTCAAACTTAAGCACATGCAACAAAATAATGTTAATACACTTCATAATAAGTGTAGTGTGTGAACATGTCACCTTGTGAGTCAATGTGTAATGTTTGTGGGTTATGTATGTTTGTGTTCACCCTATGTTTGTTGTGTGTATGTATGATAGTGATTGTGCCTCATGAACAATGTGAGCGTTAGTGGTTAGTTCCATGCCTATGATAAACCATTTTTGGAGTCATATAAGCTCTCACCTTCACATAATTGACCCTGTTAGTAGAGATTTTACATGTCGAAACTAAAAAAAGATTTCTATATAATACTTTTTAATTTATTTAAAAAATAACATTAACTTCAATATACTAAAATATTTTTTTAATAATATTTAAATAATATTATTATGTTAAAAACATATAAATCTACCAACTCATTTAAATTATAACACAATAAATATATATATATATATATATATATATATATATATATATTAATTATTAAAAAATATTTTAAATTAAAAATGAAATAAATGTATATATTTATATTAGTTGATTTTACAACAATTTTCAATTATATTAATTATAAAAATAAATCAATATAATTGTTAATTATTATAATAATTTATTTTAAAAAATATTTATAAAAAATAGGTTATTATATGTATCATTCAAATATATATTAAGCATATTTAAAAATTAATTATTAAATATTGTTATATATATATAATTCGACTTTACAATAATTTTTTAATTATATTACTTATAAAAATAAGTCAATATAATTGTTAATTATTATAATATTTTTTTTTAAAACTATTTATAAAAATTTGTTATTATATATATCATTCACATTTAATTACTAAATCAGAATAATAATAATAATAATATTAAAATAAAATAAATTTAATTATTTATTATTATGGGTTTTATTAAAATTCAAAAAATATAAAAGAATATTTTAAACAAAAAAAATTATAATTATAATTATATATATATTTAAATTGAAATATTATATATGTGTCGGGTAGAGATGATGTAACATAAATAAATAAAACAAAAAATTAAATGAAAAGACTAATATAATGTATTGTAAACATTTTAACACATTCAAAATAAAATAAAATAATAAAAGTAAAAATAACAAAATAAAAATAGAACGATAAAAATAAAATAAAATAAAAATATGGTGCTGGAAACTATTTCATGTGGAATATAGCTTATTTGAAGGGTGATTTTAACTTTGGAACTACAACACATCGAGAAAATCAAATCTCTTTTCCCTCTAAAAGAGGTTTTCATCTAAGAGATTTGAATCTATTATTTGTTACATTTGTATATGTCTTGTTTAATTTTATTCTTTGTATTTCTATGAAAGTATTTTGTATGTGTATGAAACTATTCTTTGATACATTTGTATCTGTCTTGTTTAATTGTATTCTTTCTATGTGTATGAATGTATTCTTTTATGTGTTTGATTCTTTCTTTGTTATATTGATATATATATTATTTATTTATAGATATATGAGTGTAATTGGTATGAATATATTTTTTGAATATTTATTTATATGATTACTATCATTATTTCTATATATAAATATTAGATTATTAAATTACAAATATATTAGTTTAAATATTAACTTGTAAATACATTAGTAGTAATATTTATGAAAATGTTGTTATTATTATTTTAACTTTTTTATTTTTGTTTTTGGGTGTTTTAGTTTAAATTTTGATTTTGAATTTATTTATTAATTAACTTTTTGTTTTTTTTAAACATAATTTTATATACTATAATATTAATTTATCATTTTAAAATTAAAAATTATATACATATTACAATAAAATTAAAAAGTACAATAATATTAGTCTAGAGTACAACTCAATTAATGATTGTCATGTTATAAAGTATTTATGCAAAAACCATTACACTCAAGGTTCAAATTACAAATATATTAGTTTAAATATTAACTTGTAAATACATTAGTAGTAATATTTATGAAAATGTTGTTATTATTATTTTAACTTTTTTATTTTTGTTTTTGGGTGTTTTAGTTTAAATTTTGATTTTGAATTTATTTATTAATTAACTTTTTGTTTTTTTTAAACATAATTTTATATACTATAATATTAATTTATCATTTTAAAATTAAAAATTATATACATATTACAATAAAATTAAAAAGTACAATAATATTAGTCTAGAGTACAACTCAATTAATGATTGTCATGTTATAAAGTATTTATGCAAAAACCATTACACTCAAGGTTCAAATCCATTAAAAAGAAGAAAAAAATTAACATAATATATAGAATAGCATCAATTTGCAATAACACATATTAATTAATTATTTATACTAAAATCGATACAATAATAAATTTTATAAAATTTTATTTCAAAAAAATTAATTATTTTTAATAATTTATAGTTTTAATCGAAAATATGTCTATTTAAAACTTTGTTAACCATAATCATTTTTTAAATATAGTAAAGAAATTAATACTTACTAATTTTAATATCATACAAATTAACTTATAAAATAAATTTAATTATCAACATCATAATATTTATAGTCAATCTTAATCACATGGAACAATAATGTTAATACTAAAGTTCATAGTAAGTGTAGTGTGTGAACATCTCACTTTGTGAGTCAATGTGTAATGTTTTGTTTACCCTATGTTTGTTGTGTACAAGTATGCTAGTGATTGTGCCTCATTGGCAATGGATTTTGTGGATGAGCATCATACCATGTCAATGATGGGTCGTTTTTGGAGTCATATAAGCTTTGACCTTCACTTGATTAACCTTGTTAGTAGAGATTTTACATCTCAAAGCCAAAAAGAGCTTTCTATATAATGATTTTTAATTTATTTAAAACATAACATTAAAGTCAATATATTATTATTTTTTTAATAATATTTAAATAATATTATTATCTTAAAAACATATAAATATATCAACTTAATAAAATTATAACACAATAAAATAAATTTATATATATTAAACCATATTTAAAATTAATTATTAAATATTATTTTAAATTAAAAATGATATATATACATATATATATATAAATTAAATTTACAATAAATTTTCAATTATATTAATTATAAAAATAAATCAATATAATTGTTAATTATTACCATGTTTTATTTAAAAAATATATGTTATTATATTTATCATTCACATTTAATTATTAATTTATAATAATGAAATAAAATAAATCTAAAGATTTATCATTATGTGTTTTATTAAAAACTAAAATATATAAAATGTAATTAAGAAAATTTTAAAAATTAAATATATGTGTGTGTGGGGTGGTAGAGGTGGTGTAACATAATATCTAAATAAATAAAACAAAAATTTAAATAAAAAGATTAATATAATATAATGGAAACATTTTAAGTAAGTTAAAATAAAATAAATAAGGAAAGTAAAAATAACAAAATAAAAATATGGTTTGAGAACCAATTTATGTGGAATATATATAAATAAGGAAAGTAAAAATAACAAAATACAAATATGGTTTGAGAACCAATTCATGTGGAATATAGTTTATTTGAAGGGTGAAATTAAATCAGCTTAGATCCATTTTAACTCAGAACTACAACTCATCAAGAAAGATGAAATTCCCTTTCACTCTAAAAGAGGTTTTCATGGCAAGAGATTTGATTCCTCTAGGTACTTGACATATCCTATGTTAAGATGAAATCTAGGTTGGTAGAAATGTTGTAACATAATGTCTAAATAAATAAATACTTTAATATTTCAAGGGTGAAATTAAAGCAGTCTAAATCCATTTTTACTCTAGAGCTACAAAGCATAGAGACAGATCAAACCTCTTTTCGCTCTAAAAGAAATTTTCATTTCAAGAGATTTGATGCATATAAAGCTTGGTAGATCCATTATTAAGATGAAATCTAGGTTGGTTATATATATAAGTAACTTAGTATGGTAGAGAAGTTGTAACATAATGTCTAAATAAATAAAATAAAGGAATAAATAAAAATATTAATATATTGTAATGTATACATTTTAACCTAGTGGAAAGAAAATAAAAAATGAAAGTAAAAAATAACAAAATAAAAATAAACCTATAAAAATAAAATAACTCTGAAATTACAAAGCATCCACATATCAAATCTCTTTTCACTCTAAAAAATGTTTCCATTTTAAAATTTTTGATGAAATCTAACTTCATTATATTATTTTCCTACTTATCTATTTTTTTACATATTTTACATTTATTTAGCATACCTTTTTAAGTGTTCGTAAATATAAGTTTGGGTTAAAAGGTAGAGATAATTATTACAAATATATTGATTACAATTAATCAAACATTACAAATTGTTTACAAACTTTCTTACATTACATCTACACATCTACCCTTTATACACTTATCTATTCCTATGAAAATTGATTGAAACTAAATAAGGGATGACCACTCTCCACCAAACAGTAAGCGAAACTACACTAATTTTTTTTTACAAACCATATCCAATGTATAATGGATGCTTCACTTAGTGAATAACAACATAGAGTTTAATTTAGTGTACAGAGTATGAAGGAAAAAATCCTTCATTGGCTAGGAAACATGGATGCCACCATGCAAGAAATAAGTGTGGGTTGATCAAACAACAAATATGGCAACTAAGGTCCTTCCCAACATAGAATGAAATCCCTTCCCACTATCTATGATCCCTAATATTCTCCTTTTTATAGTGCTTCACGTGCATAAACACAACCAAATAGCTTAGTTCTTTTTAGTTTATTGGATTAAAGTAGAGGAATATTTCTTTGGTATCCTCATCTAACACATTTCAATATTGGAATTTGTGGTCTAGCTTCCAATATCATGTTTACAAGTCTCTGGCTTGGAATCATTTTATATTTACAAAAATTCAAGTCTCTTTTCTTTGTATAATGTCCCTAGTCACTATAATACTCCAAACTCAACAACATAGAATCACAAAATTAACTTCTTTCTGCTCACAACCATTACTTCATGCATGACTCATGTGTGGGTATTTTAATACCTCCTCTCCCAATTCCTCTTATAGCTAATTATTAGTTCGTAGTTCATATACAACATCGGGTGTCATGAACATTAATTTCAATGAATATAGGAAACATCCCAATCCCTCGTATAATATTTCTAATAAATCTATTCTTGTCCTCATCTCCAACTTTAGCAATTTATAATTATATTCACAAAATATTTACATCAAATGGTTGAGAAAGTCATCCATGCTGGATCTCCAACATTTCCATCTTTCAATTACATTTAAAAAATTTGGAATTAGAAAAAAGGATGTTACAATCCCATCCTCCTTAATTAATAAAAACCATACTTGGTGTTCTACTATATGTAGAACCAAACTTATACTTAAAAACAAAATTGATATGCCTTCTAAATAGCATCCTCTAGTTCCCATGTTGCTTCACCTGGTCCAAAGTTCTTTCGTTGCACCTTGATTTACATGGAGTGTGGTTGTACTCCTTGTTGAGTATCCATTTTGGTTTTGGATATAATTATCCCTTAGATTCCATGTGTATAAAAGTCTAATCAACAATATGGTTAACACCATATATATATATATATATATATATAACACATCATGTTCCTTAATTATGGGGGAATGGTGAGTTTGTATGCTACTAGCCCCACTCTCTTCAAGATATGAAATGGTTCACAGTACCTTGGTGTTAGCTTGGCACAAAATCCAACTCTTAAGGAATTTTTGTTTTCACTGATTTGGGGATACACATGATATCCTTTTAAAAATTCCTTATGTCCTCTATTTTGGTCTACAAAAATTTTATGTTGGTCTTGTGTGACCTTCAATATTTTCCTTGTGCTAGTAACTTCCTATTACATTTTATTTAACACATATAACCTAAGTGTGACTATATCCACTAGATTACCCTAGTTTATTGGTGTATTGCACTTCCTACTATAGAGCTTCAAAAGGGCTCATCTATAAAAATTATTGAGAGCTAATATTATAAGAAAAATCCACCAAAGGAAGAAAATCTTCCCATCTCTTTTCTTGATGCATAACACACATATTGAGTATGTTTTCTAATATTCTATTTAGTATTTCTATTTTTTCCATAACTCTGAGAGTGTTAGGATGCGTTGAATGTTGATAGGGTTTTCAAATATTTTAAATAAAAACTTCCAAAATTTGATGTAAACTTGGCATATCAGTTACATATGATCTTCTTGGGAATTCCATACAATATGAAAATATTTTTCATAAAAATATGTGAGATATCAATTTCCTTATAGGAAGACTTTACAAGTGAGTTTTCCTACTTATATTATCCACTACAACCATGATCACACCATGATTCTTGGTGGTTCTTGGTAATACAGTGATGATTTCCATTGATATCACTTATCGCTTCCATTCTAGAATTGGTATTGGATTTAACCATTTTATTACATACTTGCATTCCATTTTAACTTATTAGAATTCTTAACAATATTTTCAACTATAACAACCATGGTGAAAATTCCATGTAATAAAGTTTAAATAATAACAATGATTGATGGGTCATGTATTCCATGATAAATGTTGGGAGAAACTTCCTAGTAGGTGTTCATTTCGGTTTATTATGGATAAAGGAAATTGGGAAAGGAAATGTCAAAGGATTTGGAAAGGCATGAGGCATTTATTGGAATTTATTTATGAAAATAATGGAAAATAGGAGAAAATGGAGGTGAAAGGTCACAGGTTGCATGTCAAGAGGAAAATGAAGGAAAATAATAGAAAATTGAGAAACTATAGGCATCATTAATAAAAACGTTTTTGAGGATCAATTGGTAAGATTTTTTTTCAGTGTAGTTTTGGAGCTCTCATTATTCTCTCTCTCACTCTCATACTCTTAGATTTTTAGATTTTTATTGGGGCACTCTTGGAGTGTGTGGATACAGGGTGATTTGGAGCAAGAATGCAAAGGAAGAATGGGAAAGCGCAATAGGACATTGGGATCATCATCTACAACAAGTTTTGAGTGCAGGTACCAAGTTGCATGTATGTTTTCCTCACTATTTTTTCCATGCATGGTATTGCATGTGGTTTATTGATTATGATATTTCATTAGCATGGATGATTTCATGGATTGACAGTGGATTTGCCTAGCCTTTCCATTTCCTGGATAGCCATGGTTTTATGGGTTTATTTCCATTGAATGTTTTCTGGTGGGTTCTCATGATTCATTTAGATGTTGGGTTGAGTTATTAGTTCTTGGATCCTTGTTTGGACAAACACTCTGGATCCCGAGGGATATATGTTGGGTTGAATTACTAGTCCTCGAGCCTTGGTTGGAAAAATGCTCTAGAGCTCGGAAATGGTTGGGGTTGAGTTACTAGTCCTCGAGCCTTCGTTGGAACAAACACTATGGATCCCAGGAGTAGCTTGGATAGATACCAATCTATGATGGTTGTGTTGTCCAACCGTGGGGTGGAGTCACTAATTGAGGTTTGAGTTGGTTTGGCCTCTAGAATCCCTAGTTTGATTGCGATTGATATTTTTGATGAGATCCCACATTCATGCTTGGAATATGGCATGGCAGTGATTAGCTAAAGAGATACTTAGCTCAGCCAATCTATGGTTCGGTGGAACATGAAACTCCCATCTCTAGTTGGTTTTTTACATTCAGTAATGAAGAGCTCATTCCTTTGGTATTTTGTATGCAAATGTACTGGTTTCTATGTTGATTTTATTGTTGTTGTATCCATCGTATTTCTGTTGTTATTGTGTTGGTTATAAGCATGTATTTGATCAGTGATGATGTATGAATCTATATATTTTTTTACTTGTAAATGAATGCACAATGTATCTATGGTCAAATAGATTGTATTGCAACTAATGATGTAAGGGAGAAATTCTTCTTAGCGATTCTCAGATAATTATGAAACCCATATGTTTAAATATCTTGTTTACACCTGTAGATTGAATATTTGTGACATGTTTGAAAAAATTCCTGTCATGGCTAGGAGGGGTCCAAATTATTTCTTGTTGATTTGATTACTCCCATATCATTTTACTATGGTTATTTAACATCCCTTAAGTTTTCATGAAGTTTTGTGCAGTGACCTGGGCTATGGGCCTAAAATGGTGGCTCAAATCTTGGATATATAGACACAAAACTGAGATTTTTGGGCCCTAGCCCCTGACATGATGTGTTGTGCCTGCAAATATAGCCTCATAGCCCCTAAAATGTAGTGTTATTCTTGCGCCTATGGATTAAAAGGGGTCAAAATTCCAGTGCGACCCAGGGGTAAGAGGCATGAATGGTTGTGTTACCTAATGGGGATGGTGTAGGTGGTGTTTTCCATCGGTTCCACTTCCTTAAGTCACATGGGAGGTTGAATCTCATTATAGTATACTCTCATCACATGTTTACCATGGTTGGATGGATACTAGGGAAGATGTGGGAACAAGGTGTTATACATAGGTATTAGAGCATGGTTCAACCCTTGGACTGGATGGGCGATGTGTTGGTCATGATTTTTTGTTGGTTGCATATGTTTTCTCATGCCTATGGTGTATGTGTTTTTTTAATCAATGTTTTGTTGGGCATGGTGGTCATGGTGTCACCATGGAAGTGTTGATGGTGTTTTTGTCAACATGTTGTCATGCGTGTATGACTAGTTATGTGTTGCTCATGTTCATGTATTGTTCATGTACGCTTGCTTACATGTTGCTACATGTTGTGTATGCATTACTTGTTTATTCTAGGTCACATATTGGTCATGCTTCTGTGTTTTATGTGTATGATTGCTTATGTGATGTCATATGTTGAACATGCATTGGTCATTCATGATTGGATATACATGTAAAGTGGGTGCATATGGTCAAGTTTGCATTGATTTGGTGAATATTTTTGCGCATAAGGTCATTGTATGTAACTAGGTCATCATGATGATATTTGTATGTTATGATGCTAATGTGTTGGTTAAGATAGAGCATGAGATGCAGACCATCAAAGTGAATCTGTAGCACTAGACCTTGGGGTAAGATCAAATCTCCATACAGGTATGTTACTTAATGGATTGTTATATGAAATGGAGTTACTTATATATTTTTCATTCTATTATTATTATGGTTACATGTATGATAAAATCTAGGTGATCAAGGTAGTCATATGCACTATGGTTATGTGTATGCCTTTCATTCTAATGATTTTATGGTTACATACATGATAGATGTTAGTTAATTAGTGTGATCATATGTACATGCATTTTTTATTCAAGCATGGTATTAACTTGATGGTTATGTTATATGTTGTTGAGGAGCATGTTATATGTTAACTTGTAGTTAGCTCAATGATTATGTTGTATGTTGTTGATGAGCATGCTATATTTTAACTTATTGTTGTTATATGTTAGTTACCTTGATGATTAGGGTTATAAAATTAATATAATGATGTTATATGTATTTTTATAATTTGTATTGGACTATACAGTTGGTTACGGTTATGAAATTCAGGCATGAGTCGACCTAATTATAACAGTGTGTTGTATTATGTCTAGAATGACTATGTATATGTGATTGTATGCATGAATGAAAATTGTTTATGATTTTATTTTGTGAGCATGCTAGCTAGATACTGTTATGGATATAATGACCTTATTTATGATTGGATTGATATGTTGTGAAGTTATATCGTGCTAATATAGATTGATATTGTAGACAAGATAGCCTCCCCTAAGATACATTAAGGTATGAGCTTTATTATGTCGTATACTTTGTACTTGAATGTTTAATTATGTCATCTATTTGGTGTTTGAGTGTTGGTGTCTATTATATCGTCTATTTACTATTGAATGTTTGATTAGTCACATGACATGAGCATTTTTCTATAAAATTGCATGAAGTAATGATCTTGTTTTAATACAGCTGTAATAACATGTATGCGTTAAGACAATTGATTTGTACATGAGTGTAAGTAGGTGATAGTTGTAGAATCATGTACTATGAATGATGATTGTGAGTTTATTGTTGATTATGACATGGTTTTAGAATTGATAAATGTTTATTCCAAATTAATATATGGGTTGTCTTGATATTTGGAACATATGATTGATATGTGTTTGTTTAGTTACAAGGTAGCGTGATTAGTACAAAAAGGTAAGGTAACTCGCATGTTCATTATGGAAGTATGATGTAGGGCCTTTTGTTCTAGTGTATTTGGCGCAAGTGCGAACGAAATACACTGTGCTTGATAGGGAGGTTGCTTTCCTACAAGCAAGTCACAAGTCAAATTGGTTTGCAAACGTTAGTGGAACAAGTTCAACATGTAATAAGCTAAGTTAAGTGGAAACATAGCATGCTACATAAACAAAGAAATAAAAACAAAAAAAACACACACAAGAAACATGCTCAATAGAGAAAACAAACTAACAACTCAACAATGGAGAGCTCTCTCCCTTTATTAGGTGTTGTTGGTAATAGAAGATAGAATGCTAAATCTCTTGTAGTGGATCGTTGGAGCTATGGAGCTCCAATATCCAAGACAAGGGGGTCTCTTCCCCTCAAGCTTTCAGCAAGCCTCTCTTCCCTCTCAAAGGATGGTCCGATTGATAGACACATGGTGAACTATTCTCTCTTGGATTGAGGTATTCGATGGCCAACAACTGAATCCTTCCACTCCTCTGGGTGCTGGAAAACACAAGTTGGTTTTCTTCTGAGCAATTTGGCCACCATAACAATGTGTTCTCATGTTTCTCTTCCCATGGCTATATTTTATAGACAAATTTTAAATTTTCCCTCCCTCTCTTGGTACAAGATGGATGTTGACACAAGAGTGGAGGTATGATTCATTTTTGTGCTGCACTAAAGCCTCAAGGTGGCTCAAAGGCGGTTGTACTTGGCTAGCTTGAGTGAGAATATTTTTCTCCAAGTGTGCCAAGTGGTCTCGGATGATTGCTTTCTGCATCCTCAGGACCGCGTGGATCCTTTAGGAATAACCACGATGATCTTCATGGATAACGAAGAAAAATCCGCAATGATCACCTGGGGTCAGTGATTCCTATGAGCATTTCAATAAATTTTCCTGTTTGACCTTAAGAAAATTTAAAATTTTAAGCTCATGTAATGTATTTCTCCCCTATAGATCTTTATTTGTACCTTCTTCTTGAAATTTTCTAATGTATTTTTCTTGTCCGATTTTTCAGTGTTAATAGCTTCCACCTAATGTATGAGGTCTAGGAAGAAATGTATAGCTGAAATACATTATAGTTTTTTTTTTTGTGTAATCCTTTTGAGAGAGAGAGAGAGAGTAACATGCTTGAAAAATAAGATTGGAGACCCCTTGTCATGAGTAAGATAGATATTGTTCTTTGTTGGAAACCTACAAGAGATAAAATAAATAAAATATATCTACAAGGTGGGCATCTCCCATGCTCATGATGTTTTGACTAGTTAAGCTTATCTAACAGATAGAGGTTATGTGTGTGTCACTTCTATGGTAGTGACATGCTGTTGGTTGATGACGATAGTTGCTGACACCCTCAAGGGAATTTTTTCTTTGAAATAAGGTTGAATGTGATGCCTAGACGCATAATATTGGTATGCCATATTTTTTTACAACAAGTTCACATTGTATGCATGGGTCTGTGACAGTTATGGAACTTCCTGTGTAAGAATTGCTAAAAGAGATTCTTATCAAGTCATGGGTATTCGACGAATTCTGATAGAGTGCAATGGTTATGAAGTATGATACCATATTGGAGATGAAATTTTATGTTGAATTTGAATGTCAAGAGGATCGATGACATGAATGGAAAATGATGACTCCCATAGTGCCATCTGAGGATGCCCCTATTGAGGTGAGAAGCCATTCAAGGTACTATCTCCTTCTCGGAAAATGGTTGCTGAAGTCTACAAGAAGGAAGCACCAACCGACCGAGAGGAGTACTGATGTAAAGGACTAGGGTCTCTGATGTAGCAGGACAGGGTGTGATAGGTTAACTCGGGCATGATGACGAGAAATGGTTGTAACCGATGATGGTAGTTTAGTGGCCCGAGGTCAAAGCTTGTAAATGCAAGTGGTAGCAGTCATAACAATTTCTGGTGAGGAAATTCCTAGAGTTAGTAGGATGTCCAGGGTGGGTGTGTTTTTGTTATGAGTGTCATGGTGGGGTGTGGTAAAGAATGCATAGCTCTGACCAAGGGTGATTAGGAACTACTGCCAGGTGAGAAATTTGAATGGATGGGTCATATTTCTCTCCTAAAAAATATATTTACACTTGCCAAAACTATATAGAATGGGTTTAGATGTATAAGCACGAAGAAGGGTGCCCTTGTAAACATGAAAATAATCTGTCGCTATGGTGTGAGTGGGTGTTTTGCTAAGGTTGGGGGGCCCATTGGTTGGTCTTAGTGCGAGGTTGTTGAAGCAGATGAAAAGTGTCGCAGATGGGCTATGTTGATGGGGGTGTGATAGGCCAAGTGCAAGACATGGTGGTGCGCATTCGATATGCTTATGAGAATGGTAGTCCAGGAATGGGGTTTTATTCCGACATGGGTAAAAATTGAATTGATGTATTATGGATTAATGAACATGATCTACTTCTCAGACTTGGATGTTATGGCCATGGCTCCACATATTTGGTGTATGGGCTACTTGGGTGATGGATGCCATGGAGGGTGAGGCTCTACCGACCTATGAGAATGTTTATCACATGTGAGGTGAGGTGATGATAAACATGGTCGGGTGAATGGAACCTATGGTTGATTTTTGTGGAGAAATTATGTCAGTATATGTAAAACTTCTTTGGGGAGCCTATCATGCTAGTGATAGAATGATACCTTCTCTTATACCTTTAGTGGCTGGGGCAACATGTGATTTGGCGTGCTTGTAATACCTGCAACCAATACCTCAAGTAAAAGCATATTTTCTATTCAAACATATTGAAAATAATATTGAATGGTAAGCGATAAGAGAGGGCATACTTTTCATAAATGAAAATGACTTTTTCTTAAGCGTGGATGTATGAAGCCTACTTTGAACATGATGGCATGTTGATCACTGTGTTTCTTGCGGTTTTGAAATTGGGCGTTCTAAGCTCGAATTATGGGTTGTCGAATAATGAGAAAAGGGTGATATATAGGCCAGTATGACTCATTTCAATTCATTTGTGTCGTTTGAGTGTTTGAAGTCAGAGATAAGCCCTTTTTGTCGAGATTTTCTTACCGTTTCGGTTAGCTTGTGTACCTAGGATTCGTGCCGTCAGTGTTAGGTAGGGCCTTACACGTCCCGCATTTCAATTTTATCATTTTTGCCTGAGGTTGAGCTGCACAAACCTCACAGATAAGGAAAATTTCCCACGAGGTCATCACTCTTGGAAAATATTTTGCGCGATGAAGCATGCATTTGTATTTGATACAGACGCACGTTCATCGCGCCTGTGTAGAAAGCAAATGCAGTGATGGGAAAAAGTTTTGAATTTTTTTGGTTTCCTGATTTTAGCCACTAATTTTTAGTTCTTTTCTCTGGTAACAGGATGTTATGGTGCGAGCGAGATTTGCTCGATCTTCGCATAGTTGTGGTGTAGGACACCAATGTTCAGAGGATATTGGTGCAGTGGGGGTTGCTAAAATTCCTAGAGAACAACATTTTGATATCACATGATATTATTCTTTGTCTCCTGGTCCGCTATTCGAACATGAGATAATGAATGATGGTTTTGTGGCATAGAGATGTTTTTATCCATCCTACTGGGTAATATGAGAATTCGACAATGGCATAAGAATCATTGTGGTGGCAATTCGCTTACATAGGGATGTGTCTGCATTGACTCAGTGACTTATTTAGCTGAGAGTGGAGCCCTGATGATCATATTTCTCTTAATAGGGTCATTATCTCCCAACAGGGCATCGAGTCCTCACATTGGTGTCTTGCACTGACCATGGACTGATCACTTTAATGACTTCACGCACCGTGTTTACGATGACATGGTATCACAAAAGGGGAAGGTCTGGGGTGGATCCTCCAAGGTTTTCACTTATGCGAGTATCTCATGTAGCATCATGTTTGAGAGGGTAGTGATGCTCCTACCTTTTGTGTCAATGCCCATTTGTTCACGTAAGGATCCTCGAATTTGACAGTGGGCATCCATGATGCCCCGTGGTGGAGGAGGGGAGGCTGGTCTTTATTGGGATGTGATCATTAAGGCGTGGTTCCAAGAAAACCCACAGATGTTCCTAGACTATCCATACTCAACTATGTATTTCCAAGGGGATACGAATATGGCTCTTCCTCAACTATGTATGTGGGCCAGTAGGTATGACCTTTGATGTTTTTCTGCATTTTTTGAGGATTTTGTGATGTGTATATTTATATGTCTGTTATGGTGACACTGGCACTATCCTTATTTCTCTTGTAGATGTGGGGGTGGCTGGGCATCCTCTTGTCTGCTTGGTCTGGCATCAACCACCGAGGAGGGGCCCAAGTGGGGATGTTCAGTCCTAGGCTGGGGGGCAGGGAGATGGTGTTGGCCTTCTAGGGGAGGGCAGAAGTGCTGCATCTACTGGAGGGGATTTTGACCTCCTTGCCAGTGTTGATAAAACTGAGGCTCAAGTGGCATCAGTCGAGGAGCATCTAGCTTCTGTTGAGGCTCGAGTCAAGGTTGTGGACGCTTAGGCAACAAATTTAGCCTTCTCATGGAGTTGGTTAGAGAGGTTGACCTAGGGTATGACAACCTGGAGTTTTTTTGAAGACCTAGACGACGCATGGCTTGAGAGAGGGTGCATCGCCCAACATTGTGTCGTGTGGCGCTTGCAGTTTTTGCTATTGTACCTGTACTACCACCAGTGTAGCCGTGGGTCCAGATGATCCACCTGGAGGGGCTCAGCCCTATGTATTTTGTATGATGAGGGAAAGTGCCCATTATGAGGATGCTTCATTGTTTTGATGACATGTAGATATATATTTTTTACTAGAGTTATGGTCAGGGACATGAATTGTACATTATGACTCACATTTTTTGTATATATATGAAAGTTGTGTATTTTTGCAGCTCTTATGATGTGTCTATGGCTATTTTATTGATGGATGTTATGTAACTATGATGGATATCTATTTCTTCATGTTTTTTTCTTTCTATGGATGATGGTGTTATCACAAAATTTCACATGATAGGCTGCTAATCAGACAATCTCATGTAAATTTTTTAAACCAATCTTGTGACTAAAGCTTAGCCTCTTCAGTCTGAGAGGGCTCTCTCAAAGGGTTAATGATATTGAATAAAAATATATTTAGATGGCTAACTCTACTTGGAAAAACAACTTGCTTATGATGAGTGTAGGTTGAAAATAATATCAGTATGCAACCATTGGGCTTATGGAGTCAACACTTTCAGTGATTCAGTAGTGAGTTCAATTGACATGGAAGCTAAGGCAGGTAATATTTTTTATCAGTAGTACACACACACATGAAACAGGAAAATACACAGTCAATTCATCTATAAATGAAGTTAGAGCATTACATGAATGAATTATGAGTATTAAATATGAAAAACAATACAAATGATGCACATAAAAGATATAGATAAGATATGCAGGCATTAAAAACTCAATCAAAATCTTAGTTTGGTCAAGAAACAAGTCTCTTTATTACTGAAACAGTCAAATTACATAAAGCTTCATTTTTGCCAAAAAATTTCCAATGCTTGACAAATTCGACTCTCTGCCCTTTAATAGACTTGTTACATGATGAGATAATCTGCCTCCTGGCTAGATTCATTGAATTTTTACCTAATGACACCTTGCATAACCATAAAACATCTATTTAATGAGAAAATGACAACTATCCTACTTAACAATCCTTTTCCTAATAGGACTCAAACTGTTCATTATTAAAATAACAACCTTATCTCCTAAAAAAATTACATCTTTGAAAAATATGACTTCACATGTTCGAATAGGGTGTGATGGGACTCATCACTACATGACATCTTAATTGACCTCCTGTAAAACTAGAAACAAACCTTGTTTTTCAGGCAAATTGGTCCTTATCTTCAACGAAGGGTTTGGCTGATGAGTCGGCTTCACCACGTGGTATTTAAGCTTTGGATGACTACTGGAAAGATCCTTTGAACCTTAGAAAGTGTCCATCTGTCCAAAAGTGCACAAAAAATTGCTCATAAAGCTGCAAAAAAGTACGCTATGAAAGTATTACAGTTTCGTAGCGTACTTTCTTAGCATTACAAAAATGCCTTTTTCCATAAACTTTCTGTCTCTTTCCTTTGGTATTCTCTTCATCGTCCTTAGACACATATAACATATCATTTTCACCCTTTATAAGCTTCTCAAAATGGTTCAAAAATAAAAAATAAAGCTACAGTAGTTTCGTAGCATTTTCCTAGTCTTCAAGTTTAGGAACGCTACGAAACTGCTGAAAAACAACGAAATTTCCAGATTTTTGTCTAGCATGAAAATGTGTCCTCCAACTGTAAAAACTTTGTTTCCAAGATTCCAATGACCTTTAAAATCATAAACCATCTCACACTATGATTCTTGAGGTGTTTCTTCCTCATTTATGATAAGTTAAGCTATTGGCTCCTCAACTACTATCATTTTAGGCCTTTCTTCTCCAGCTATTCATAGATTAGTTCTAGCTATTCTTGGAGGCCTTTGAATTGGTATTCAACATGCCATGAACCCCCTATTCACGTTATGGACCTCATAATACTAATGAGGGAACACAATCCATCTCACCTTTCAAATTTAAAACCACTTTGCGGATTTTTCTTGTTTTTTTCTGAAAAATAGGTCTTGAACGGAGATTATATCTCGAATCCTTGATGTATTTTCAACAATAGAGGAGGGTTTTTGTCAATATAATATTTGAAGAAAAACCCTCTATTTTTTTGGGAAATCCATATTCAAATTATCCAGAACCTACATTTGAAAAACATGTGAAAAACTAGAAAACTCTATTTTTCGAAAATAGGGTTCAAATAAATCGATGTATCTCTCCAACGATAACACTTGTGAGAAAATTTAGAGAGGGTTATTGTACACTTTTGGAAAAACTTGACAATTTCTAAGGTTCAAGGGATCTTTCAGTAGTCATCTAAAGCTTAAAGACCACGTGGGTGAAGCCAACTCATCATCCAAACCCTTCGTTGAAGATAAGGGCAGTTGCCCTAAAAAGCAAGGTTTGTTTTCGGGTTTAGAGGTTTTCAATTAAGATGTCATGTAGTGATGAGTCCCATCACACCCTATTCGAACATGTGAATTCATATTTGTCAAAGATGTAATTGTTTTTAGGAGATAATGTTGTTATTGTAATAATGAGCATTTTGAGTCCTATTAGGAAAAGGGATTGTCAAGTATGGATAGTTGTCGTCATTAAATAGATGTTGTGGTTATGCAAAGGTGTCATTAGGAAAAAAATTGATGAATCTATCCGGGAGGCAGATTATCTCATCATGTAACAAGTCTATTAAAGAGAAGAGAGTCAAATTTTTCAAGGGTTGGAGATTTTTTTGCAAAAGTGCAACTTTATGTAATTAGCTATTTTCAGATAATACAGAAAGACTTGTTTCTTGACCAACTTGATATTATCGATTGAGTTTTTAGTGTGTATCTGATCTATATTTTCTATGTGTACCATTTTGCGAGTGGTTTTCAACTTTGATACTTAGAATTCATTCATGTAATGCTACAGAGTTCCATTTATAGATGAAATTGAATGTGTTTGTCATGTTAGTCATATGTGATTGCCTGATGCTAAAAAACTCTTACTCACGTCTGACTACTATGTCAAGTGAACTATCTCTTGAATTATTGTACTCCATAAGCCCAATGTTTGTGAGTGATACTATTTTTCAACCTATACTCACCACGAAGCAAGTTGTTTTCCAAGTAGATTTAGCCATCTAAATACATCTTTATTAAATATCATTAGCCCTTTGAGAGAGCCCTCTTAGAGTGAAGAGAGGCTAAGTTTCAATCACAACATTGGTTTGAAATAGCTACATGAGATTGTACGATTAGCAGTCTATCTAGGGTGCAATTTTGCTGATAACAGATGGTTTATACAAGATGAATTCTAGTCTATGATGCGATTAGCTATGCGATCAACTTTACGGTTTTGATTTCTTGGTATATGTGTGAAGGTAATATGATCAAGCGATGACTTAATCTTCATGCATGAAAATATTTCCTAAATCGTTGTGAATCTCGTACTTCATAATCTTGGTGTAAGCTACAAACCACTAGCTGGGAATCAAGGTAGAGATGTAGATGGTGAATTCCTTGGTTGGAGGCATCACTCGATAGCCCAATCATTGCATCTCATTCTACCCGATTGTTTGTGGCTGATCCAATGCATACTCCCATTCTTTGAAGAATAGTGATCGGTCGAGATAATAAATGGCTTAGAAGCGACTGTCTTGCTAGATTTTGAGACCATCACGAGGCTCCATCAACAAATCCAAAATAGTGGATGAGGGGATGATCCATACATGACACCGGATAATTTCTTAGAAAAAATATTTTTGATTATTGTGATCATCCCAAAAAAATTATGCTACATGCATCTTATCCCTAAGTGCAGACTTTTTTTCCCTTATGGGTGAAAGTTTTTTAAGGTGCAGAGCCAATTGGCGAGGTTAGCTAGGCATGTACCATCAGGGCTCTGACATAATGTATGCTCCCTTGAGAGGCAATGTTTTATGATGTAAGTACCTTTCCATAATGTTTCAAACTTCCCGGATCCTAAGGCTTCTTTTGCAACATCGTAGCGGAGTACTAGCTATCCATCTATAAATGGGAGAGAGCGGTGATGTTGCGATCGAATAGATTCTTTTACCCATTTTTTATGTTCCTCATTATGTTGTAGTGACTCTCATCAATTTTCATCGATGAGTTCTAACTGAACCAACCATTTCTCTAAGGGTTGGGTATCATCGAGGAGTTCGATGGCTACGTGTAAATTTGGGGATTTTGCGTTCAATGGGAATAACGGTTTCTACTACGTACATGAGTTGGAAAGGTGTGAAACCCAGTTTGAAGTCTTAATTTCTATGTGATATGCCCATGAGCTGGAAAAAACCATGTGGTAGCAATTTTTCTTATGGTTATTCACTCGTATGTTGTAACATTGTTTTAAAGCGCTTTGTTGATAACCTCTACCTATTTCCATTGGGTGACGATAGTGTGGTGATGTGAATTCATGTGTGAATCCTGAGGTGATGAGACAACTCTTGGAATATTTCATTTTTTGAAATGATTTCCGTGATCGGAGACTAACTCCCCTTAGGCACATTTCGAATCGTGCGATGAGGTGATTGAACGAAACCATGCGGTGGTTTATTTCATGTTGTCATATGTGGGCATGAAGCACGCACTTGAGCAATAGTGTTATTGTTCTCCCTATTTTTCGTTTCCAAACAGTTAGGTTTCAAGTCATAAATTTGATTCCCCACATTTACGAAAGGGACCATCTATGATGACGAGAGATTTAGCAGGAATTAGGAGGTGCTCTTGCCTTGTGGGTGAAGCGTTGACATCACTCACAAATTTGAATGCCTTAATGCAATCATGGAATAAGGTGGGGTAGAAACAACCTTCCGTAGGAATTTTTGTTGGCTGCATCAGGAGGGAGTGGCCATTGTAAGCTCTAATATGACAATTATTTAGGGATTACTCGGCTTATTGTGGTGTGTACCTGTGTCTTTGAGTGTATAATTTATCTTGATAAGAATTATATGAAATATCAAAATTCAAAGCATATAATTTTATGAATCTTATCAGTTGATTGACTTTGGTTCATGCGTGAAGTGTTTCATGTACACGGATGTGAGTGAAATGCTAAATAGATGTTTGTCGGGTAGTGAGTCATTGGTAGGGATCGTTTAGTACGACCTAGGAGTTGAGTGATGAACTTCCGGTTAAAAGATAAAATATTTTTTTCTCTTGGGGGAGCTAAATGCGTGTAAAATTCCTACGATATGACTCCCACATAGTATGTTGGTTCATTAGACAAGTTTGATTGTGCAGTTTATCTCTGGGGGTTGATAGTTGCTACAATTTGTTGTTGTCCATAGGATAATGTAGTGCGAAGCTTTTTGTACTACATGTATAAGGGCCTAGGGCTATTTGGGTTCATATCTTAAGGTAGGGCCCGATAAGTTATTCTTGAAATAATAAATTACGTGTTCTTTACCATTAGGTTCATCTTGGATCAACACACGACTGTAATTGGTTGAATCTTGTGGTATAGGGTGTAATATTTGTCATAATTTGGCGAGGTTGATCAATGGGACTGAAAATATGTGTTGGTGCCTTAAATAATTTTTGGGCTTGATCATCCCATTTAAACAAGATATCTTGACGAGCAAGCATAGGAATCCTTCGCACAAGTGAGCGTAATTTGGGACAAGGCGTCTCAAAAGTTAGCTTTCCCTTATAATATTTGAAGTTACTTGAGGGTTTTGGGTGTTGGAACCTCTTTAATGGCTGGAGATTTGAGGGGGTCCACTTGGATCCCCTTGTTGGCACACAATAAATCCTAATAGTTGACCTACGTTGGCGCAAAATGCACTTGAGAGGGGTTCAAGCGCGCGGAGTTGTAATGTCGGCATGTTGGAATACCAGCAGAATGGAAATCCTCAGAGATGATGAATTTGCTTCTTGGATCGAATGGTGAGGTCATCCCAGTAAGCTAGGATAAGGTAGACTGGGTCATGGAAGATATAGTTCTTGGATCACTAGAAGGTGGCTCCAATGTTTTTAAAACTAGAATCACATAACTGGTATGTGAATTGTGCTGAGGGGTGGTGGTGTCTCAATCAGGATGTATTTTGAATTTGTTTATACCTAGAACCCATCCATGGAGATGAGGTCTCGTGATCGGTGCAAGCATCAATGACTTGGTGATAGATAGAGCGATAGTATCTTGGGACAGAGCTTTGTTTCAAATCTTGGAGATTAGTATAGATGTGAATGGTGCCCTAATTTTTCAGTGATGGGAACATAGGGGTTAGAAGCCCAGTGATGTGTAATTGATTGGGTAGATGAACCCAAATTTTGAAGCTAGTATATTTCTACGACATCGATTATACACTTGCCTTAGATGGGTGAAATTGATGTTATTTTCGGTGTACCGATGGCTATGTCAAGCCGAGATAAGTTAATATAGTGCTCTATCGATAGTTTGGAAAATTCATGTCATTTACAGAATAATCCCATGCAAAGATGTGTTTGTACTCTTGCATCAAGTTTGTGTAAGTGACTAGTTCGTTTAGGGAGCATGTTTGCCCCATTTGAGATTTCTTCGATTTTTCTACGGGTTTTTTCATAGAAATTTACCTTGATGTTTGGTGAAATATTTGACATGTTCCCTTCTTCGAACAGCGTTGAAATGTCATCGGGATGGGATTTTTGAACCGTATGTACCTTCATAGGAGGAAGCCTTTTTGATTCAATGGTGTATATCTCTTGGTTTGTCTGAGGGTTTTTATGACTCGAATGTTTTTTATCTGGAAGAAAAATGAGTGGTGATAAGTGTTGCATCGGACGGACGATTTGATTTCTTCATGGCCTATAGAATATCTCTGCTGGAATGGAACAAGCGCATATGGGGGGTTGGTTTGTGTAAGGTTGTGAGGAGTTGATTCGGGTCTAACGAGAGGAGTTAGTTGACATATTACGAATCAAGATTCCATAGTTGATGTCATGGAACTCAGAGACAAGGTCAGATAGGGTGCGTAGTTGGTTGTTTCACCATCGATGATAGCAACTACCCATTGTAGTTGCTTAGCGATCTTGACACTAATGGACGGATGAGCGAGAAAACAAGAATCAATTCAATTCCCATGTGACATGATGAGATGAATCATATGTGTGTGTTGTGTGTCGTCGATGAAATTGAGATGGTGGAGGAATATTTCCATTGTGGTGGATCATATGAGAGAAAGACAATAGTTTACGACGTGGCGTACTAAGGGGTACTCACACTCTTCTCGGGATTTGGAAGTCGTGCTAGGAGTGCGGAGGGTGCCTAAATGTTTCCATTTGAGGGAAAAACTATATTTTCGAGATTGTGGCTTTGTGTAATGGTGCACACATTCTTAAGTTGCTTATCGAAGTAGATGGTATGAGAAACAACGTTAATAATTTGTGCCCTAGTGGACTTCTCATAGATGATTGGCATTAGGCATGTTTTCCCCTACCTTCCATCTACGAGTTTTTTATTTTGACTAGTCTAGCTCTTTTGTGGGAGTTGAGACTTCATGGCTTCCCTTGTTGCTCACAGCACTTGTATAGGAGGTACTCAAAATCCATCATGTGGTGGAATTTCGATCAAATCCCAATAGTAGTCATGTGATATATCTCTTTATTGGAGAGATTGATCCGTGGGATGGGGGTGACCATGTGAAGATTGATTGAATAAGTTTCTTAAGTTCATGTACATTGATTGACTGCTGGGTCACTTTATATCGCATGACCCTATATGCATCTTTGGTAGTTTTGGGACACAGTAGGATGTTGGGTTGTCTTAGCCTTCCTAATGTATTGGTAATGATGGGGGCATGTTTCCTCGGGAAGGAGTTTCCTTGAAGGGATTCTTAGCTCTATGACCCTCAACTATATGAATGTGTTTGGGTATCCAACAAGCGTACATGGGTGTCTAACAATAGGTCATTGGCTCCTGGGAGATGCAAAGTACGAGTGTAGTCCCAATGGTTTCCTTCGAAAAACCGAGACAAGGCTATCTTTTCACATGGTACTCATATTCATGCTTTTAGACTGCATTGGAGTTATTGGGTAGCTTTTTCAGAAAATGATTACTGTATGCAGGCATTGTGCAATCGATGTGAGTATGCAGCATCTGCACATGCCAAGTTGGTCGTCTCATCCGTGGGAAGGTGGTTGGGGTTAGATATGCCCTTTGTAAGTCATTTTTCAACTGACATGAATAAAATGGACCTGGTCTCACATTTTTCTTGGTCATCAAAATTTTCACCAATTAGAATGTCGAGTCTGAGCTACGAGAGGTGTGTTAAGTGACATAGGGATAAACAAGTTAACGCCTGGGAAGAGACTCTGGAGGATGTAGGACATAGCGATGAACAGCGACCAGGTTACACATACTCACATGAAGACTGACTTGTGCTCATAATGGTGAAATTTCATAGACTCATGTGATTAGACTGGATATCTATCTGAAGACTAACTCATAGTCTGACTTTGGTGGATGATGCGATGATCTCATAGAATGTCTCATTCCGTAGGCATAGCATGATCTGAGGAGAGGATCTGAGGAAATAATGTGGGGGAGAGGTGGTCATTTAGGTGGGCGCACTCTTGCCCCATACTTCTTTGAAAAGAAAGCTAGAGTAGTTAGACCGAGTTCAACCACCCATAACCAATGAAGAAAGTAGCTTATTGATTGATGTGGATTATAGGATATTTGATCCATATCATTATGAATTCACACTTGCTTAAATCTCACAATTGGTGTTTAGAAAAGTTTGTGAGAGTCATGTTAAAGATGATGTATCCATTTGGGATTCCAATTTCCCAGATGTATATAGTCCCTATCACTTATTAGGCTCCGGTTTCATTATATTATGCTGATTGACATAATATCTATCCGAGATCGGAGGTGTATGGTTAATGAAAGATAGGGAATTATTGTTTTATATCAATGTTGATTCCATTAATGCCATGATGCAAATGAGCCACAACCTCGAGAGCAGTGTTTCTCTATCGAAGTTGAGATTTGACCCACATTTCCCATTTGGATTGTAGAGTACTTCTCCTACCAAATTCATATACATGATTGAGGACCTTTTGGCCAACTCATGTTGATATCACCAAAGTAAATCCACCCTATGATACCTTTGATTTCCCTGAGGGTACAAGAAAGATTATCTGTATGCTATCATTTATTCTGGGATATGATAATGATGAATTTACTGATGTTTCCATTTTGGGTTTCATCCCATTATCTTCGCTATTGCCATCAATAACATAATTTTGCTAAACCTCATACACTAATAATTGAAGGAATTAATAAGAGGAGGGGTATTAGATATACATCATATTTATTACATCTATTTTTACATTAGGTACAAAATTTTATTGATTTAATAAAAAGCGGATGTAGAAGCTAAATTACTTTGTGAGTGAGTTCGACATCTATTTTAAGCGATAGACATATAGTCACACATACAAGATCAAATGATTTGTTCACAATACCAGCTATGAAACTTGTTGAATAACAAGAAGGAAAACTGCAATAAACAAGACACCAAAGGACTTGAAGGGCTTTTCCTAGAACTATAAAAGTATGGGATTGTAATACACAAGAACTAATAGATAAAGTGTATGGCACTTCATCCCATACAAATTACCAAAATTTGTTACTACTAGAATCTTTGCCTTGGAATGCTTAAGACAGATATTAAATGCAGATGCAGCAAATTTCATGGCTTCCAAGAAGAAGACCCAATTCAAACTCAAGAATCAGATTGGTCCATTTATAGTTAACAATAGGGAAGCTATGAAAGAGATAACTATGAAATTAAAAGAGTACAAGTTCCAAGAAAGCTTCATGTGGAAGTATGACCCTCAGAGTATTTTGAGCACTATCAGGGTAAAATGCAAGTTGACTCCTTTCCTACATGAGTCAAAGCCACAGATTGAGAAATTTGCCAATCAGATTGAATGGGAGCCAAATAATTTGATTGATGTTGATACACAGGGAATGCAGAATGTTGATACATAGGGAACATAGGTGAATAATGCATAGGTGACTAAAATTGATAAAGCAGAGGTATCTCACAAAAGAAACGGAGAAGAGGTCAACTATATTGCAGAAACCATCACAGGCAAGAAATTTAAAACCTCCTATAGCAAGAGAACCAAATTGACTACTGAAGAGAAGGATAAAGAAATGGAAATTGATGATAATAATGGTCAGGAAACTGATGACGATGCAATAGTGATAGTAACTGAAACACTCAGAGAACTTCAAAAGACCCAAATTGAAACACAGGATAAAGATACAGTGGTGGTTGAAAAACAAACTGATGTAGAAATTCCTTCTTATTCAAAGGAAACTGATAACAGAGATTCAAATATTTAGATAAAATTCAGACAAATCAGTGAAAGGAATGAAGAAATAAAAAAGGAAGTCTATTCCAAATTTCTCAAAGAGAAACTAGCGAATAAGGATAGACTTCTCACTGCATTTGACTATTCTTCCAACAAAATGATAATGTCATTCTTGAAGCCATAGTGGCTGATCCCAAGATACTTGCAGATTATTCAAAGACAGATTTGGAGGTAGATGTTGAGGAAATTCATGAACTTGATCAAATTGAGTTCCATAGAAGCAATACAGAAATGTTATATTCAAAAATAGTCAACAAAACAATGAGTGCTAGCATGCTATAGAAAACTGTGACAAATCTACAAACACAAATGAAACTGGACAAAGCATCTCTGCATGCCAAAGAATTGAGAATCAAAGCTTTAGAGGATTCGATAGTTGAAGCTGGAGCAGATCTAGCTAATGTTGAAATTTCAAAGGCTTTGATAAAACAGAAAAATGAAGATATTGCTTCCCTAAGAAGGCAACTCAAATTACCTTAGAGTGAACATCCCCAGGCAAAAGAGATCCTTCAGAAAAAGATAGAGAATGATGAATTAAGTTAGCTGGTTTTAAAGATGACTGCTCAACTTAAAGAAATGGAAAACCAGACTGAAGCTTTAATAAAGGAAAATGAAGCTTTGAAAAAGGCTAAGAAAGTCATTCCCACAGTCATTCCATTAGTGACTACTGTTGTACCATCCACCTTAGCAGAACATCTAGCACCTAAAGAAAAATTGACAACTGCAGTGTCAATTTCATCAAAATATCTTTCTACTGCTACATCTTCTAACACACGGGTACAAACAGGGACAGAAACTGGAGCCACATATTTAGTAAAATCCCTGGAGGAAATTACTTTGAAGAATGATGAGATTAAAAATTTGAAAAAAGCAAATCATAACTTGGAATCTGCCTATAAAGATGTTATGATAACTTCCAAGGGTCATGAGCAAAGAGTCAAATCTTTAGAAGAAAGGGTGATAATCCTCCAAAAGGAAGTGAATCTCACTGATCAATTTGCCTACATTAAAAATTATTTATGGACCAATATCATTGAAGACATTCACTCACAATGGCCTTCTATTCAGATCATTTATGAGAATAAAGAGTTGCTACAGGCTGCAATTGTAGAAATTGATAAAACAAAGAAAGAACTTGAAAATAAGCCACCACAAGCAGTCCAACTCATAGCATTTTTTAATAGCAAGAACAGGGAAGAATTAGAAGAGTTGAAAATTGCTGAAAGAACAGAGGCCATCCTGCAAATCATAAAAGTCCTCACTAAAAGAAACATTATGAATAATCTGGAAGAAAAATGTGATACTATGAACATATCAATTGGTAAATTCAAGACCAAATATGACCTGCTGCAAAAATCAGGACTTCCAGATATCCATGGATTTAATGAGAAATTAATGGTGCAAAAGGACTATGACCAGAAAATTAGAGCTTATGCTAAAGAGCAGGTGAATAAACCTTTACCACAAGGATCTCCACGTGGTAAAGTAATTTTGCAATATTTTGAGATTTTTTTTTTTTCTACAGAATGAAATCAAGCATATATTCATTGTGAAACCAAATTTTTCAAAATATACGGAAGAAGATGAAAGTTATAGAAAGCTGAAGAATATGAATATTCCTACAGCTGAGTAGTGACAAGAAATCACATATCTGATGTGAATTTGGCAAACCAGTGCAGAAAATTACACATGAAAGCAAAACCCATCACATTCCAAGACAGGTATTTATGGTTAAAGTATCAAAGGAGAAGAAGGAAGCATTGCCTTGTTATTTTTTAATTTACAGAAAGCAATAAAACAGGACAGAATATACTTATGCCAAAACATGAAAGAGGAGGAGCATACCACAAGTTATCCTCCACAATATATTGTCTCTATGTTGTTAACATTTCAAGACAAACAATCAGCTTGATTAGATAAATCGTTTTCATTTTTCTAAAAGAGACATCCTATTTCATCCGTTTAAAAGAAATTGTCCTTCTTAGTTAATAATTCCTATTTTATTCTGGAGACACCTTCTCAAAATTTGAGATATTTTTGTAAACAAATTACTTTTATAAAATAGTTCAATTTTTCCATATTTTGGGTGGAATAAAATTATCAAGACTACTATAGAATTTTTTGTTGAAACATTGGGATTTTATGTGAGTTAAGTTGAAGCAGCAGGCTGGAAACTGAAGCAAATAAACATCATAACTAATGATCCTCGTGCTGATCAGATGAGTATTGTATCTTCTAGTTTTCATTGTTTATTTCTTTAAATTTCATTCATACATCTTGTGTTATTTTCTATCTTAAATGAATAACTAGGAAAGGTATTACATAATCAGTGTAAAAAGCTCTCTGTTCTTACTAGTTTTCATGTTTATGTTTTCTGCTGATTTCCAGACTTTAGAATTCTTAATTTCTCTTTAGTTCTGCTGACCTTCACCTTCTTTCAGATCTATGATCTTTAATTTTCAGCTTTCCAGAGACTACATAGCCATCAAAATAGCCTTTTCAAACCCTCTGAAGATCATCTATCTTTCCCTTAGTATATTTGTTCTTTTGACCTTAGTTTTCTAGTCTTGTTTGCTATAAATTTGATCCCATTGCCAAATGGTTAGGTAGATCATTCTATGGTTTCCCATGTAGTCCTTTATTCCTACCAACATTCAAAAAATCAAACCAAATTTTCCACTCATAGCTAACCTAAAATCCATTACAAAACCAAGCTAAATCTTAAGGAGACATCCCTCTCCGGAACTGAGGAAGGCTATATCCTGAATTCTAAAAGAGGTTCTTGGTTACCCCTGGTTTTCTTTAACTACAAACCAAAATCCCACGAACTGAGAATTACTAGGGTGTTAACAATCCTCTTAAAAGAGTGTGGCATTGAACCATCATCCCTTAGGATTTCCTAAATTATTTTTCTTGTTCCTCCTATAAGGAAATAAATGATGGAAAAACTTGGTGTTATCATCCAACTCCTTTATCTAGGTAGTTATGTTGTTCAACCCCCATTCAATTTCCTCCTTTTCCAATAGATATTATCTTTGATGTTCCATATACCAAATCCATGCTATGCTTCCTTCAAAGAAAGCGTCACTAGGTTTAGCATCACACATAATATTTATAGCTTATTCCACAACCTTTAGATGAGATTGTTATTTCTCCCCATAAAGGAAACACCAAATTTTTACAACATCCTTGAGCCTAGAAATATTTTCTACTATTTAAGCTATACAATAAAGTGGATTAGGATCTATAAGATGGACCCAATAATCCTCAACTACGCTTTTAAATTCATCCTTCTGAAACCAAGAGTGGTTGTATCGAGAAAGCACAAGAGGCTTGTTACGATCTTGAACCATGCAAGAGACAATGTGGAGACGATCTAAAAGGCCACCCAATGAAGCCCACAACTAAGTAAGAAGTTATTAGTTAAAGAGGGCAATAAAAACCAAAAACATATCTACCAATTCGCATATTACTTCATCATAGCCATATGACTATTATTATGGAAGGAATGATTGTTATCAACCTCACCAAATCCAGTTGATGCAAATAAAATGTTAAGTTTATAATTTGTATATTGATGTCATGAATGAGAGTCATGATATCATATTTTTTGTTACTTTTAACATAATGTTATATAAAATTAATTAAATCGATAACATATCTTTTATATTTAACTATAAGGTACCTCTCTTCCTAAGTACTAGGTCTAGTGCGTGATCACTATAAGGGATAATCCTCCTTCGGATTGTGTCGAGAGCACAATGTGTAATAATTTCAAGATAAAGGAATATTTATGGGACTTTTTGGAAGGTTATTTTATGGATAAATTCCTTTTGTGGATAGAAGCAATCTCCCAAGAACTAGTGGCTTGATCAAGAAACAACTAAGACGAAAACTACTATGATCTCCCTAGAGAAATTTGAAATATGGAAGAAATACTTAATTGGGAACCAATGCAAGCTCTCTCCTTCTTCCTGCTTGCAAGCTTTAGCTCCAACTCCAAATTAAAAAATTGGAACCATATTAGGCTTACTCTAGTGGGTAGAAGCCTAATATTAATTTATTTCCCTTTTACCTCTTATTAATTAGTTTTGGTTGTGTAGCATTATAATTATGGCAATTTGTGGGATATTAATTGATGTTTGGTTCTGGATAAAGAACATTGCAAGAGTAAGTACCATAGGTGTAATGATTTACCCTTGTGGTGACTTTAGCATTAGGACCCCAAGAGATATGAATAATTTCAATCTGGTATGGAAGTGGAAGAAGATGAATAATATTGGATTTTTTATGGAAGTGGAGGAAGATGAATACTATTGGTGTGGGTGGTTTTACCTATAGGTGATCCAAGTGGTTAATGACACACACTAGCTTCATAAGACTTGACCCTCCTATGACCTAGTATGGTTGATTATACTGAGTTGTTCCTTTTGTTTCTTTCCCATTTGTATTTAATATTTGTTAGTTTTTTTCTTGCATATGTTCTAGCGTGACATGAGGGGTGGTCTTTGCGGCTCTTATGCCCCCAGAAGACACTACATTAAATTATATAAAGGTTTTTTAAGTTGATAGGGTGTCAACAATGTGTAGGTTTTGTCATTCTCTGAAGTGCCAAATGGGGGTTGTCAAGGTGCATGGCACAAGACAACATTTTTCTCTATCTCTTCTGCTCCATAAACAAGTATTAATGATTTGTTTCTCATCCTCTATTTTGATCAGTTCAATGATTCTAGAGATATCACAATTTTATAAATGGTGGGGATGTTTATGGTTTCGAGTAGGTCATACATGTATTTTGATGTCCCTAGAGTTGGACTCTAGGTATGAAAGACAATATGCCACCAGAAATAATAGAATCTAATCATTGAGGTTTTATATGAAGGGGGGAAGCTAGGGCGCCACAAAATGATTGAATCGTGTGTTTCCCTCACTTTGTAGGTGCAAAACGATTGGCATAGTAGGCTCAAAAACTACTCAATGAAAGAAAACTACAAAATATCCACCATTAAATTCAAATGTTTAGTGGAATTTATCAAAGAGAGGCACCTATAGATATATAAATAACAAATTGTACCTCATTTTTGGGATTAGGTCTTAGACTCTAGGTTCTCTAAGTGTCAAGTCCCGAAAGTCATCTACACTCTCGAATTTTATTAGTTGACCAAGACCCTAGTAGCTATCACTTTAGAGAAGTAATGGAATCATGATTCGAAGAGTAAAAAAAACTAAGAATACTAGAAGCAGAGTTCAGAGTACTGTGCAAGGTCATTTTCAAACATAGTTTCAAGGTCTATGAGTGGGGATTAGGTAAATAGGAAGGTATATTGGAAGTCATGGGAACTTTTCTTGGGGTAACAAATCTAACTTGATAATCATTGAGAATGAACCAAGAAAGAAGCTCTTACAACAAGACAAATGGTTTGAGACTTCTTCTATAAAGGCCCTTCTTAACCCACTCCACCTTGATCTTGTTATTGTTAATCATTCTATATTTTTATCCATTTTTTACTATATTTTTTGTTTTAATATAACATTTATAGTGTAAACTTATATAGAAAGCTTTTGAAAAATAACTAAAGCATTAATTTCCATTTTAATTAATGTTTAATTTAAAAATACTATTTTATAAAATTTATTCTCATCTCAAATTATTAAATTACAAATTAAGTTTCTCCTATAAGTTTTGCATAAAATATGTTTTCACCAAATCCATTTCTCTACCATTTAATAACAAAGTTGTATACATAGAAAGAGAAGAAATATGATATATTTATAATAATTTATTTTCTCTTTTAAATAGCTAAAATGATCATATTTAAATAAATAAAATTCTATTATATTAATTTGTTTTAATAATTTTTATGTTATTTTTAGTTTAAATTTTCAATTGAGAAATTATTTTTTATCTTGAAAAAAATGGTTAAATTTTCAATTTTATCTCAGAAAAATGCTTAAAGTTAAATATTGGTCTAGTGACATTTAGATTGTAGCCACAATAATTAGGGCCATCTACAATCTAAGTATTATAGTTATAATTATAATAATTAAAAACATTAACCATTAGAATTATAATAATTGATCATTATAATTAAAAGAAATTATATTTAAAAGAAATCAGCAAAATAAAATTATCTTTAACTTTTTAAATATCTATAAAATTATATTAATGATATATAATGATATTTTAAGGTAGATTTTTTTTTATTATTATATTAAAAATCGTTGAAAAAAATAAAATTAGATTTATTTTATTTAAAAGTAAAAATAAAATTATGTAGTTTGATTAATTTGTGGCTTGATTAATTATTATTAGTGGGATATTTAAGCCATCATATATGAGATCACATGACTAGATTTTTGCCCTTTCAAAAAATAATAATAATAATAATTTAATAAAACATTGTATTCTAAAAAATAAATAAATTATTATAATAATTTTCTTATTAAATTAAAAAATATATATATAGAGTTTATATTAAATTAATATCATTTTTTTAATTAATCAAAACTATATTAATCAATCTCCAAATCAATTTTTTAATCCATTATGACGGGTCACGTGATTGACCAAAGTTGAACCAATAAATAATTCACAAAATAAATATGTTGCACCAGATTCCTTCTTTGCATTTGATTCTGGTTCAAGATTCCTTCTTTACATTTGATTCTGGTAAAAGCTTCTATTGTTTAAGCTCTGCAAAGCATCATCCAACTAGTTATGGAACGATCTAATCATTCTACGTAAACATTTAAAAAGCTCAGCATTCAGCACTGTATTTGTCCATCATTCTTTAGATCTGTAACCTCAATATGCAGTGAACATACCAACAACGGGTTCCTTCATGAATACCACTCTGTAAATCAAATGAAATCAAATTATACCTAAATTATCAAAGAAGTTTGTAATTACCAAGTAGTGGGCGAGGGTTTGAAGGTAGATGCCAAGTAGTGGGCGAGGGTAACCATGTAATTACCAAGTCGTGGGCGCGGGTTTGATGGTAGATTCCAAGTAGTGGGCGCGGGTTTGTCAGAAGAATGTTTTTTTTATGTAACGTTCAAACCACACCGTAAAAACATATATCCGGTGGACGGTTCCTGAACCTTGAGTTGATCAAACTTTCAAACCACACCGTAAAAATATATATCCGGTGAACTGTTCTAGATGAGAAGCAAGCACTAGAATAGCCGTTGAACTAATTTGGTAAATTTCTATATATATATCTGGTGAACTGTTCTAGATGAGAGGCAAGCACTAGAATAGCCGTTGAACTAATTTGGTAAATTTCTATATATATATATATATATATATGTCGTTAGAAGGTCATTTTACAGCGTTTTTGTCCTCCTCTATCTATGTATGTTCAGATTGGCATTAACCTTTAAAGGTTATTGCAGCAGTGCCTTCGAGTCAGAGTTTAACAGAGCACGAGTCCGACATGTGTACAGGTTGGTCTAAAGGTGCTTGGTCGAGTCATTTCGTAGATATCTATGGTTTGGAGGTATGGTATAGCCATTGGTGTCCTCTGCTTAGATAGAGGAGGAGGGTTTGCAATTTCTGGACTCATAGAGATCAATGCAGATCCTCTTTCAAAATGGTATACAAGAGAGCCATCGATTTTCCATTTATATTCTGTGTATGCACCAATTATATTTCATTGCCATGTATCAATCTTTCTTGATTGTAAATTCATGTAGCTAATGATACAGGTCATTGAGGATGTTATTGATGTTGGTTGAAGAAACGTTTGAATGATACAGGTCATTGAGGATGTTATTGAAGTTGGTTGAAGAAATGAGGATGTTATTGAAGTTGGCTGAAGAATCCCAAATCCAATTCAGGTAGGGTCGTGTAACTTTTCTTTCAAATAATTTAAACATTGCGCAGCAGCTATTTTTATAGGATTTTAAGCTTTGCTGTCTCTCCTGAATAATTTATTATTAGATTTAATTTTACATATCAGCCCCTATGTAGACTACTTGGTTTATTTATTGTGGTGTGTGGAAGAGATCATGAATCCCCAATTTAGCCTGCGTACCTTTAATTCTGCTGCCTAGCTCTTTGCCTTAGATATCCTCTTTTTCTTTTCTGCAATTCTAGCAGAGTCATTTTCTCCTTAACAATGACCAGGTTCAAGACCAAAAGATGAGGGCTAACAAGACTTTCCTCTGTTACCATAGATCTCTTGCAATTCTAGTTAAAAGGGTTCTGTTCCCACGCTCTGTTCCAGCGGTGACAGGGATCTGTTCCAAGATTGTGGAATTGTTGTCTCTGTTCCGACGCTTCCATTGATGGCTTCTTATTGTGGAAGAGCCAGACACCGCCAAAAACTTTACACAGCGAGACCCTACAGTAGAGCCAGATCTAGAAATTCTGAAATCATTCATTCTGAAATTCGAAAGCTATATACCCTAGGGCGCATACAAGATGCAGACCCTACATAGCTAGACTAATGACTTCCGATCCAATGCCAACATAGCTCCCTGTGTCCTGTTTCCATGACGGAGGCGCCATTATTGCAGTGTCGTCCTGCAATGCAACCAACACCGTAAAATATCTGTTGATGCTGTTGCATTCTGACAGAGGATATATTTACAATAAACAAATTTTATGTAGTGACCAGGCCCTGTGACGTGTTAATAAATATATGTTTTCGGTATTTATAAAACTCTTGAAATTAACTTGTCTGGCCTTTCTTTATACTTTATGTAGACGTTACCAAATTTAAAGATTGAAAAGCCAGAAAATAAATAATATATAAATACATTTGACGGTGTTGGATTCATGGCCTGAAAGTGCTCAACAGCGAAGGAACATGGATTATGGAATATAGATTTTAAGATTAGGTACTTTTTAGGATTAGGCTAAACCACCTAAAGAGAGAGGCAGTGGAAGACAAAGGAAAAGAGAGGGGTGACTCAAAGATGTCTGGAAGTCAATATAGAGGTTGAACCAAGAATATGGGGGTTAATCCAGCTGTAGATAAAGTCAAAACAGAAATATGGTGGAGACAACAAATGATGAGCAACAGCAACACTGTAATGATGGAGACAACAAATGATGAGCAAGTGCATTTTTAAAGAAAATTTGCTGCAAGATGCATACAAGGAGAATTCCATACACGAGAGTTTATATATATATATATATGATATGATATGATAGAGGAGACTAATTTGAAGGAAGAGGATCATAGAAATGAATATATTGAAGCAAATTTGCATTAAAAAAGAGATGGAAGAGGTGGATCTGTGGTAGGAGCTATTTCTGGGAACTCTACATTCCCTTATCGGAAAATGAGGCTTGACGCTAACTAGTAGTCGATCAGATTCGATGATGGGATGAAATAGTGAGAGATTCTGCTGGTGGGGCTGTCTATAATCCTGTTTAAATAACTTCTCCACTCCGGATTTACATGAATCATAAAGCCCACTACCAAACAACTTTTTATTTTTATTTTTTTCTGACCATTTCCTTTATTGCGTGCGATACTTAATCACACAAAATGGTGAGAGCTTCTGTTTCTGGGACTAATTATAAGAGAAAGATACTTAAAGATGAAGTAGACCACCTAATATCTTATTAACACCAATAATTTCCCTTCGTTTGCATTTGAATAATTTTCCAGCTAATTTTTTCTTGTAGTTGTTTAAATTTTGACCTGAGCGTATATTATTGCATCAACCTGACCCTAGCTACGATGAAGAAGTCGTACCATATATATGTGACTTATTAGAGAGTAAGGCAAACATTAATGACGGTTCAACATGAACTTATCAAAAGTAGCCCAGAAAATCTGGGTGAGAAAGAATCAATAAAATATTCAACACGACTCTTACCAAAATGTGATTTCCTCTGCGAAATGGATCTGGGAAAATTTTGGGCTGCCTCAATCAGAACAAACCACGTAATTCGGTTATATATGTTCTAAACTATGAGAACATGTTCATTTAGTATTGGAAACAGAGTAATACCCTGGAAATTTCAAAGTACATGGAGGAATATTCTAAACTGTTATTTATGTTGCACACAGGAAGACAAAGGGGGAGTATTTTGGGCCATAGAGAATCAAATTAATAAAATAAAAGTACGATATACCCAGGAGTATGCACGATGATGAATGAGGAGAACATGAAAAACAGAAACGTGAAGTCCGCGAGTCTGACTTCGCTGTCATGTCCGCCAGCCTGTCAGTGCTGGAAGCCATCGTAGTTCCATTTGGGAAGCTCTTTAACGCTACTTCATGTCTCCGTAGACTAAGAAAGGTAAATAATGCAATACAGCTAATAAATCATAATATATAGACAATAAAATACAATTAACATGTGTATGACAATCGCCTTTTCCCAAATTTAATTCAATCTATTGCTATAGATTTTAATCAATAATTGCGTTTGTACACTTTGTTGAGAATAATGCTTAATTGCTAAATTTACGTAAACTCGTATCCATACACAGAATATATGTAGTAATTATTAGGATGCTATGCCTGTAATGATTATGTAGCTTAAGGAATTAGTATTTGACAAAACAGAATTACAATATGTTTATCAGTATAAGAATGTATTTACATAGATGAAGCAATGTGAGATTTACAAGTTGAGCAGTGATCTCATTTGATCTATGTTTTTCTAGTTTTATTGTCTTTCATTGGTTTTGTATATGTCATAATTATTCTAGTTTATTAGCTGGCTTAGAGAGCAGTGGCCATTTCAAATTCTACAATTGGTATCGGAGCAGGTAAAATTGTTTCGGGTTAAATTTTTAATTGTTGGAATTTCGCCAAAGTTAAAAATGTCAAATTCTAACATGCCTATTCTAGAATTTGATGGGAACGATTATGATTATTGGTGCATTAAGATGTTGACCTTTTTGATTGGAAAATATTTGTGGGAGATTTTTGAATCAGGTTATGATGAGCCAGGAGATTGGAATTCCCTTACAACCAATTAAAAAACAACAAGAAAGGAAGCAAGGAAGAAGAATGCTCAAGCATTATTTCACATTCAGATAGCTCTTGATAAGAGCTTATTTACATGAATATCAGGAGCAACAACTTCCAAAGATACCTGGAAGACTCTTCAAGAAGCTTACCAAGGTAGTGATCAAGTTAAGGTGGTCAAGCTTCAGACATTGAAGAGAGAGTTCGAGAATCTAAAGATGCAAGAAGCTGAAAGTATAAGTGACTATTGTGTGAGTCAAAGATGTGGTCAATAAAATGGCTACACTTGGGGAAACTGTAAGTAATGAAGTTTTAATAAAAAAGGCATTGAGATCTTTGACACCTAGATGGAATAATGTTGCCATAATATTAGAAGAAAGAAAGTATTTGACACAATTAAAGTTTGATCAATTGGTTGGATCTCTCATGTCTCATGAAGAAAGATTGAAAGAAACTTTTGAAGTTGTTGAGAAAGTTTTTTTCTCTAAATCACAAATTACACATAATGAAGATGCAAGTAGCAGTAGTGCCAAAACCAATCAAGATCAAGGTAAATGGCAAAGCCAAAAAAAATTTAGAGGTAGAGGCAGAGGTGACTCAAGGGGAAGAGGTAGTTTTAGAGGAAGAGGTGGAGGTAGATTTGATAAGAGAAATGTTCAATGTTACTATTGTAATAGATATGGCCACTTTGAAAGAGAATGCAGATTGAAAGAAGGTAAAAATGCTAACTATTCTCAAGAAAGTAATGAGTATCCTCCAGATCAGTTATTTTTATCTTATGCCAAAGGTGAAAATACTAGTAAAGATGTTTGGTACATAGATTCTGGATGCTCTAACCATATGACAGGGAATGAGAAATTGTTTTCAGCCAAGGATGGAAGTTTTAAATCTCAGGTCAAGCTTGGTGATGATAAATATTTGGAGGTTACTGCCAAAGGAGCTATGGAGATCCAGACAAAAGAAGGTATAAAGAGTATTCATGATATTTATTATACTCCACAATTGAAGCACAATTTTTTAAGTGTTGGGCAGCTATGTGAGAAAAATTATAAAGTAGTCTTTGAAAATAAGACATGTACTATCTATGATAAGAATAAGGGAAATAGGGTGATCACTGTTGTGCCTATGACAAGAAATAAGATGTTTCCCTTAAGGTTTGATGAACATAGCAACACCTTTGCAAATATGGCTTATGAGGATTCAAGTTGGCTATGGCATCTCACGTATGGGCATTTAAATTTTCACAGTTTGAAACTTCTAACCTCAAATGCATTAGTTTCTGGTTTGCCCAAGGTAAAGGAGCATAAGGAGGTTTGTGAAGAATGTGCTAAAGGCAAGCATGCAAGGGAAAGGTTCCCAAAGGGAATTGCATGGAGGGCTCATCATCCACTTTAGCTTGTTCATTCAGACATCTGTGGGCCTATGCAGACTAATAGTTTGGGTAAGTCATCATATTTCATCACTTTTATTGATGATTACTCACGAAATTGTTGGGTATATTTTTTGAAGGCCAAAAGTGAAGCCTTGGATACATTCAAAAAGTTCAAGGCACTTGTAGAAAATGAGAAAGGGTCCAAGATCAAATGTTTGCGGATTGACCATGGATGAGAATTCTGCTCAAAAGCTTTCAAGAGTTATTGTGATATGAATGGTACCGTATAAATATACATGCGCACACACACCTTGTGTCAGCACTATGTAGCTGAACTGAAAGAATCGTAACTGTGGTTGAAATGCAGGCAGCATGTTACAAACGCAAGGATTGAGTAACTTAGATTGGGGAGGTAGGATTTTCAAGTCCACATCCTGAAATTGTTTTTCTCGTTCTGTTTGATTATTTGGAGTCGCAAGAAAACAAAGATTGTTTTCCATCCATGTATACATATGTTGCACTACTTCGCAGTACATGTTTCTTGGCCTGTAAAATTTTTTTGAAGAACGGAGAGAATAACCAAATTTTTACAATGATTTATTGTGATAATGTAAGTGCCATCAAGTTAGCAAAGAATCCAGTTCATCATAGCAGGACAAAGCATTTTGAAATGAAATATCACTTCATTCGGGATTTGGTGCAAAAGAAAGATGTTGAATTGAAGCACATAAATACTAAGCATCAGCTAGCAGATATCTTCACCAAAGCAGTTGCAAAATATCAGTTTTTGGCACTAAGAGATAAGTTAGTAAGCCCTCATTAAGCATTAAGGGGGAGTGTTGAGAATAATGCTTAATTTCTGAAATTTGTCAGCAAATTTTGTGATTCTATGTTATTAAGAATTAGTGCAGCAAATTATTAGGATGGAGTGCTCAGAATGATTGGCAGTAGTCAGAATAAATAATTAGTATTTGATAAAATAGAATTAGTAATAGGTTTACTATATAAGAATGTATTTACATAGATGAAGCAATGTGAGATTTACAAGTTGAGCAGTGATCTCATTTGATCTGTGTTTTTTTAGTTTTATTGTCTTTCATTGGTTTTTTATATGTCATAATTATTCTAGTTTATTGGTAGAGCTTAGAGAGTAGTGACAATTGATTCTACTGTGAAGCAATATTAATTGTGTTCCACTCAATCCTACAATGTAGTAAAAGTAGAAAGAAAGCACAAAAAATGATAAAGAATAAAAAAATAAGATATCTAGGTTATCTATGTTTTGTGAGAATAAACACACGTGGTTTATATGCTTAGATTGTGGAAAAAGGTCACTCATACAAGTTTAGAATAGGTCGCGAGAATATTGATTTACCCCAATCAGGGCCCAACATACAAAGGTGTGGTGAATAAGGGAGATACTCTACTTAGAGTGAGTAGATACCTTATCTCTATTGTTTAAAATGAAGAGGTTGGCTTCAAGTGAGGCTAGAAATATTAGATGTAAAGAGTAGAAAAAGAAATAATGAAATAATGCATTTGAAAGATTAGAGAAAAAGTCCCTTTTATTTTAATAATAATTCTCTGAAGTTAATATTCTATGCTAAGATATTATGACCATATGTTGATTTAAAATATGTTTTCATTCAAAATAAGTATGGAAGACATTAATTGGCTAAAATCAGGTCAAATTTGGTTGTGCATTTGAAAAAAATTGTCAACTGGATGCAACAGTAAATCTAAGAAAAATTCCTTCAGAGACCCAATAGTATGTGCCAAACCTTATTGGATTTTGGAAAAATGTTTGTGTTCCAACTAAACTGGACGATTTTTCACAAAACTCATGTCTCTAACTTTTTATGTTCATTCTCGTTTTGCCCAAAAATACAACACAAAATGGTTACTTCTTATCTAATGGATTTTTTAGTAGCCGACTTGACCATGAACTAGATCTCAAATTTGAGATATTGGTTGGAAATTTGAGGTTGAAACCCATGTTTGCAGGGACTAGTTGAACACATGTTGCAAAGAGCATAAATTTATACAAGTTGCATTAAAAATTAGCAACAAATATGTGATGAGATAAAAAATTGGAGAGAAGATTAGAGTGCAAAAAAGGATGACTAGTTGCAGATTCTTAATGCCAAAGAGAGAGAATGACAACTAGGGGGAATACTAAACTAATAATTGTTATCAAATATTCCCTATCTAGTGCGAGGGTTGGTGTGGATGGATGAACCATGTTTATGGCATGCGATTATGAGATTTCATGTAATATGTGGTTGACATTGAGTATGCCAAAAACATAGTGATGGGAATTGGAATGAGTTGAGTAACTCTATAAATATCGCTCGTGTATATTTCATATTTTCAATATTATTTTTAATACAATTTAATTAAAGGAAATACTGGAATGATTTTATGTTCCTCAATGTATTTTTAAAAATAGATGTCAATATATTTTCGGTGTTCCTCACCCTAATGATTCACGGATCTATGATCAACTAAGAGATAAATTACATCAAAAACTCATTGGTTAACATGTTAATGATTGTGAATGTGGTTTTTATATGTACCACAATAAATATAGAAAGGCATATAGGTGAGTCCTAATCAAATCCATTATGTTATGCATTTTTGACATCAAATACATATCACTATAGGAAAATCAAGATTGTTTGGAAATTTCCTTGAGGAGAATAGACCATTATCAAAATAATTTTTTGATAATTACAATCAACTAATTTATTTGTTATGTGCCTCCTTGTTGGAAAACTTTGACCATGATTTTTTTGTAGGATGTGTACTTAACATGTCTAAATATCCATGCTGAAACTAGTTTATGAACATGGAAGTATCTCAAGGCATTGAGCAGAAAAACCCATGTCCTATATTTACTTCTTAAAGCCTACATATACACCTAACAAAAAGATAGGTTACAAAATTCTAATAGAAAGTAATTAAAGTCCTTAATCTCCTAATTCAATTAAAAAAATATGAAAACTACTAAATTTACAATATAATTACATTGTAAGTTTAAAATAATATTTATATAAAAAAATATGCTAACATTAATATAGTATAAATAAATAAATAAATAAAAATAAAATAAAATTATATACATGATTAAACAAATAACTATGAATGAAAATAACGCTTCTCAAATATTTGAATCAATGAAGAATATCACTTCATGGATGGATGAGATATTGGAGATGAGTTTATTAATTGTTAGCTTATTATAAGTGATTTTAAGATTTATTTTTTATTAAAATAGGTGCAGCTAAAATGAGAGATTATGTTTTGTAACTGCACATGGAAAATAATTCCCATACAACCCAAAATTAACAAAGGTCCTAACTTTCAAAATTATTATTAATATACCTTTAAAAACATTGAAAGATATTTGACCAAAGGCAAAGTCATTTGGACGAGAACATTCCTTCTTGCTTTCGATGGACTAGAGTGAGTACTGAGGTTTTAATAGGAAAGGACAATGGATCAAGTGATATATACAAAACAATGCAAGATGATGGCAAGGGTATGGTAATTATGATTCCAACATGCTCTTTAGGAAAATAAATTTGAAATCAAACACTAAATGCCCTCCCTTTGTAACCATGCGATGAAAAATTCGCACGATTAACGTGATATACTGATCTCATTTACATTTATATATATATATATATATATATATATATATATATATATATTCATTCGAGGCCTACATGATCATAGCTTGCCTAATTGGTTTATATATTTCTACTAATATTCGCTTAAGTTATCCCAGAGATATTTTTCACCATAATAGCTCAATAGCAATAGCAACAGTAGAAAACAAACATCTCAAGGCCGAATACGTGGAAATATTTCCATGAAAGATGCCACAAGATGAATTTTCTCCCACAAAATGAATTCGAAGAAGAATTGGCCCAGCATGTTCATGAAATCGAACTCCTCAACATCAGCAAGCAACCAAATCACTGAAATGCCTAATTATTCATCCATGAGGCTGTCATATCCTGAAGGTCTGCAAAATGTCTCCACCGAAACCTGCGATAGAGATAAAATTCTATTTTTTTTCAATTAAATAGGGCACTCCCCATATGGAAATGATTGAGTCATCCTGATACTTTTTCAATATATGAAATAAAATGAAATGATATTTTAAGATTTATTAGACTAAAAATAGTTTATGGCATTGGAGTTTATTGTTTTTAGTTTTTTTGCATTTCAGTTTTTTTTTATTCAAATTGATGATGAGCTGGCCCAACCTACCAACAATCTCATAGCTGAAAAGACAATGCCAAGAAACTGCTGCTAACATATTGACATAGCTTTCTGTGATGTCTTTGAAAGCATGCCATACCAAAATGAAATGTGTTTCCTATTCCATTGCCTCAAAAGTGCAAAATGTACACACCAGTTCTTCCCAAGTTTCTTTGGGCATTTTCAACAGTGCTGTTTCACACCAAAGCTAAAGCTAGTTGTTTCTTAATTGAGGAATAAGAACCTTTGCAGTCCACTGAATGTTACCTCCAATGTACTCTCTTTTGTTGGAGATCATACTTAGGGTTGAATTTTTCAATGTAGTACTTCTTCCTTCTATCCATCTCTTTTCCCTATACCTGTTTAAGAAACTTCTGCATAACAAAATTCCTTAGCTCCTTGCTATTTGTGATGCATCTAGGTGTAATTTTGTCTTATCTGTGTTTTATTTCTTTCACTCATGCCTTCCTTAAAAATAATAAGCTATTAAACTTAATTAAAAAATATTAAATAAATTACTGAGCTAATTCAAAATTCCAATATATTTTCCAAGTCAGCAATCCAGATAAAACAACTATGAATAAAATATGCATTCGCACAGGTTATATAAATATATTCATAGCTTTCAGTAATGTTTACATGGGTAGAAGTAATACAATTTTAAAACTGGTGTTTATTACACCTTTGATTTAAGACGTCATATTTTTTATTAATTTTGATGATGATAGTTAGAAACGTCAATATAGTAACTAATATTAGTGTGATAGATCAGGAAACAAATTAAACACAAAATACAAATCAGAGAAATAGCAAATCTGAATTGTTTAGATGAGCAATACAGGGATTTATGCTTCACGTGAATGCACAACCCTTTTCACAATATTATTGCATTGCGCCAAGCCAATATCGAAACAAAAAGTGGCACCCTCCATGAATATCAAGGTTTCAAGTTTTTCGTTGGATTTTGGATTTGGTGTTTTTTGGTTTAGTGTTTAGAATTTAAATTTGTGATTTCATAAATAAATCTCTATTAAATTCTAATTTGATAGTTTGATATACTATGGCTTGATAATTCTGTTCTGCCAAGATGAAATTTACTTTCATTCAAATTTCAAGTAAATAATCGTAGCACCGACTCACAGTAGCTAATGTTAAACTCCATAAATGATTCGCAAGCGTCTAAGGCTATCTGTCATTTATATCAATATATCATGTTATGTGCATTATTTTTCATAATGCAAGCAGTACTATAAGGCATCCGACTAGTTTTTTAAGGGTGGTTTTAATTTATATATTCTCCATGTCGTCGAGCAGGTGGATCATCATATAATTATGAGCTGAAGAGGGAGAGCAGTACTCCCAAACCAAGATCAAGATGGAATCCAAAGCGAGAACAGATTCGAATCCTGGAAGCTATATTCAATTCTGGTATGGTGAACCCTGGGACAGAAGAAATAAAAAGCATCAGAGCGCAGTTGGAGAAATTTGGAGAAGTTGCGGACGTGAATGTGTATTATTGGTTCCAGAACAGAAAATCCTGAGCAAAACGAAGGCAACGGCAACTGCAAGCTGCTGCAGAAAGATCTAAATCTAGCGCAGAGACTGGTGCCCCATCTTCAACTTCATCAACATCAACAACGTCAACGTGAACATCTGTACAGTCTAAACCTATGACGGAGTTTCATAATATTCCACCGGCCAAAACCGTACACAAAAACACTGGAGATCAATATCACTCTTCTCCTGGCCCTGTTTCTTCGTTTGCCGGGCATCATTCTGATTTACAGACCATCTACAATGAAATTGGTAATTATAATGAACTTAGTAATATGCAAGCAATAGGAGCTGCAGGCGCAGCAGGGGTAAAGGAATATCAAATGCAGGTACATATTCTTCTGATACTACGGCAACATTAATATTATTATAATGTCTTAGTTCAAGTTGCCAATATGCATATTCGCTAATCCGCTGACGTCATGTATAAAAAGTTGTCTTAGCCATGTCTAACATTTATCTTGGTTTGCATGAGCAGGAGGAGTGCAGGAGTCAATCATCAATGCCAGCCCATTAATAACTGTATTCATCAATGACAACCCAATTCAGGTCCCTATGGGGCCAATAAACTTCAGGGCTTTCTTCGGGGATAATGTATTTTTGTTCCATTCCTCTGGGGAGTTGGTGCTAGTGAATGAATGGGGATTCACATCGCAAGGTCTGCAACATGGAGCTCATTATTTCTTGGTGTGCCATATATATTCCCTCCATAATTCAAAGATAATCGGTTTCAGATTTATTAATTTCCAGAAATTCAATTTAAAGGTATGTTCAAATCGGAGTTTCATCTCCATGGGCATTTTCGTTTTATTTTTTGCAGATGTAAAAGCTATTCTGCGAATGGTTTCGGACAGGTTCTAGGACAGCCGTTCGTCGTACTTCTGAAGAGATTTTTTATGTCGGCTTCAACTCTATGCCTTTATATTTGATATATTGCACGCCCATTATATTTTATAAGTCCATATTTAATACATTGTGTCAGCATGCGTGGAAAGACCGGATACTGCAGGTTGTTCTTACTGAGGGCGTGGAGATCGGATGGTTTACATACTGCCCTAAAGTTTCACAATTCTTTGGATTCTTTGTATTAATTGGCAAGCATTTGTAAACAATCACATAATGTTCAGTCATAGTCTCTTGCAACTCTCATATGGCAGTTCAATCTGAGTTGAGGATATGTCGATTTTATTTATTCCCGATATGCCAATTTTGTTCAGTGATATTTTGAATTTAAGGGATACCAGTTCCTTTATATGCCGTGACGGAATGGTTTTCTTTTGTATTGATTGGTATGGATATGTAGACATAATTTAATTTCTCGATGATATTATTCATTAACATTTTTAATTTGAAGTGTACAATTCACTTTATATGCATTGAAATAGTTGTTATCGGTGCAGTGCTTTAGGATAAGGTTGATATTTTTATCATATTTCTTTAAAATCATTTGAACAATATCCCCTGAAACAATGGGTTTATGCCATGGAGGAAGCCGTTAAGTATTTTTTTCAAGAAGTTCAAGGAAAAGCCTTTAGAGATTTTGCATTTGCATATACCGGCACCGCTTTGACAGATTAAACAAGTATTCTGGGTCCGTGAATTTCCAATGGCTGCAACATAGCATATCCAAACTAATTTGTTTGTCTTCAATTGGGAGGCTTGCAAGCAGACGAAATATAATCACTCGACATCCTAGTTTGTACATAGTTTCAGAGATCATCAATATTCTGTATAATCCCTTCCACCTTATTCATCATGATTTGAGAGAATCTGGCTAATACTAACTATGGCATTTTTCGGTTATATTTAAAGAGACATAAATCTGTTACTACGTACGGTTCAAATAATGCATCAGCAGCATGAACAATA
>JAXQQM020079547.1:0-15412 GCA_034641835.2 Pinus albicaulis
TGGTAGAACTCTACACGCCGTTCAGAGAAACTTGGAGAGTTTGACTCACCAAGTGCCTATGTCTGCAGGAGAAGACTTACCAGAGGCTATCCAGAGATGGGTAGTCGGGGTACCGCGAGACTGGGTTCAGTTATTCCGCCGTGTGGCTACTGCAATTGTGTTCTATAGGAACACGAATGTTGGACAGGGATCATAGATTTTTTTGGATGATTGTATTATATTTTTGAGAGTGAACATGATTGGGCATAAGCCCTAATTTTGTAGGACAGATGGGTCCAAATTTTTGTATAGTTTTGTACATTCTGATGATATATACATATATACAACAGTTTATGATGCGATGAAACAAATATGTGAAAATGTATGATGATTTTGATGATTTGATTTAAAGTATTGAACGAATAATATGCCAGTCAATTGCTTGATTAGCTAATGAATCTGCCATGTGATTGTTAGCTCGAGGAATGTGAATAAACATTATAAATTGAAATTATCTTTGCAATAAATGTACCCTAAAAAATAATCGAAACAAGAAATGATTCCAAACCCGATATATATTGTTCAATTGTGACACCACCAATTGGGAGTCCAAGAATACTACCAACGAATCAACACCCGAGGATATTGCTTCTGAAAGTAGATAAATGACTACAGTGTATTCTGCTACGTTATTGGAAGCAACACCAATGCAAACCCCTCTTGAAACTAACAGTTCACCAGATGGATAACAAAGTACCCAAGCCGCGGAAGCTAAGTTCTGGGTGTGTCTACTAGCGCCATCGGCGAAACCATAATGACTCATGATATCCAATACAACCTGCCAAAGCAGATCAAAAATCATCACCATAACCTCATAGACCGAAAACTTAGATATGTAAAAACACAAAAACAAAAATATATACAAAAATAAATATGCTAGGCCAAGGCCTAGGCATAATACCTTTTCAAATAGAGCCCATTTCTGGGCTCTGCCAGCTCATTTCCCTCAAAATCGACCAAGTTATAAGCTCCTTTTTTAAGGACATTTTTAACGATGAAGGGGCCATACCACATAGACTTGAATTTATCTGCCCCTAGGGCATCCTTTTCCTCAACATAAACCAGAACAAGGTCGCCTTCGGAGAAAACCCTAGGTTTGACTACTTTATCGTACTGAACTTGGACCCGTTTCTTATGTGCTTCGTTCATCGTGGTGGCATTCTGACGCTGCTCATCAATATGTTCTAGATGAAGGAGGAATTATTCAAGACTCGAAGTGTTAGGAAGAAGTTCTACATCCAACTTAAGAGAAGGAATCTCACACTCAATGGGAAATATTGATTCCAACCCTTAAGCTAGTTGAAACGGAGTAAAACCAGTTGCAGTCTTGACTGACATCCGGTATGCCCAAAGCGCAGGATACAACATAATGTGCCAGTTAGATCTAGCTTTATCAATTATCTGTTGAAGAATGGTCTTCAAGGATTCGTTCACGACTTCCACTTGCCCATTGGCTTGAGGATAATAAGGAGATGAATGCTCTTGCCAGAAACCCAATTTGAGAGCTAACTTAGCCATCATGCTGTTCTGAAAATGACTGCCATGATCAATGACAATCTCTTTAGGAATACCAAAATGAGCAATAAGTTGATTGAAGAGAAAAAGAGCTGGTGTCTCACCGTCATTCCCAAAAGTAGGCATAGCCTCGACCCACTGTGTGAAGTAGTCTACTGCTACAATAATGTACTTGTGACCTTTAGACGAAGGCGGGTTACAAGTAGTATAATCAATACCCCACTTTGTGAATAGACCGACATTGACAACTGGGAAGAGCAGAGCTGGATGAGCGCACATATTTTGAGTATGCACTTGACATGGATGACACCGTTTGACCGACTCAATACAATCTTTGAAAATCGAAGGCCAAAAGTATCCAGCACGCAAGATATTTTGGGCTATAGCAAGCCCGGATAAATGACCACCACAAGCTCCACTGTGGCAATCATTCAACACAACTTCAGCTTCTTCGAGAGTTAATCAATGTCTTAGGATCGAATTGACCCCCCGACAGTATCAAGTATTACCAATGATCAAGTAATTTTTAGCCAGGTGACGTAACTTACGGTGTTATATTTCAAAAAATTTTAAGGAAACTCCATAGTCTGAAGATATACAATGAGATCCCCATACCAAGGATCCTATGAAGAGATGAGAAAAATATGCTCATCCGAAAAGGATTCAACATAAATTATATCCTCTCCACATGGCAACTCAGAAATTAATTCTGCGAAAACTAATGATTTCTTTGACTTGGCAGACATAAAATCAAGATCAAATTCCTACAAGATCACAATCCACTGATTGTATTTGCCCCCAATCACTCGCCTGCTGAGAACAAACTGAAATGGATTGACTGCTGCCAAAACATAAGTTTTTCGAAGAAGAATATAATGTTTGAGCCGCTGCACAGCATGGACAGCTGCTAAAGCGAGTTTTCTTATCGGAGAATACTGGAGTTTATATCCTACCAAACCTCGAATAAGGTAGTATATAACATGCTTAGCAAGAGCATCATCCTCCTGAACTAGAACCACACTGATAGTAGATTTCGCTGCTACGAGATACAAGAGGAAATCCCTATTGTAATCAGGTGGACTCAGGACAAGAGTAGAGGTCAATTATTTTTTCAAAGCATCGAATGAGCGTTGAGAAAAGTCATCCCACAAAAATGGAACTCTTTTCTTTAATAATATCATGAATCCTCTTGTGATCTCAGCATAATTTACGATAAATCTCCGTAGAAAATTAGATTTTCCTTGCAAACTTTGAAGTTGAAAAATGGATGACAGGGGAGGAAATTGAAGTATTGCCTCAACCTTGAAGGGATCTACCCTAATCCCTTGCGTAGACACAATAAACCCCAACAACCGATCGGATGTGACCGCAAAAATGCACTTGTTCAGATTCAACCATATTTTGTAAAAATGACACCGTTCAAATACTTGACGGAGGTGAGAAGGATGATCAATTCTCTTGCGAGAACGAGTAGCTAGATCATCCAATTACGCCTCAATAATATGTTTGATGTCATGGAAGGCATATAACATGGCCCGCTGAAATGTTGCTCCAACATTTTTAAGGCCGAAAGGAATTTTTTTGTAAGCAAAGGTACCCCAAGGACAAATAAAGGCATTCTTATGCTGATCCTCAAGACGGATAGTAATTTGATTATATCCAGAAAAACCATCCATGAAGGAGAAAATTGCATTTCCCACACATTCATCGATAATCTGATCTATGAATGGTGTGGGGTGATTATCTTTCGAACATGATTTATTAAGATTTATGAAATCAATGCAAACACGAATTGTTCCCTGTCTTTTTTCCACTGAAACCCATTCAATCAAAGGAACGGGTAAAATGAATCCTGCCTTGAGCAGCTTCTCTACCTTAGCTTTGATAGTTGCAGCCTTCCTAGGGTTGACCGGATGAAGCTTTTGCCTTACAGGCTTAGCATTCTCATAGATCTTAATCTCATGCTGGACAATAGATGGATCTATACCAGGCATTTCTTCATAAGACCAAGCGAACACATCCCTAAACTCTTTAAAGAGATCGGTGTAAATTTGAATATCTTTAGGGGAACATTCAGCTCCGATGAAAACATTATCGATAACATTGGGATTCCTGGAGATGTTCACCGGGATAGTCGCAGAAATCACAACCATGTTCCCTTCAGAAAATACCTGTGCTGGTGCTAAAGGGTTCATAACTGGGTGAACAGGACCAGAAGACTGAGGACTTGGAAAAATTGACTCAACTTCATTCAAGTCTGGTAGAAAGTAAGACCGATGATGCAAATCATCGCACGGTCTATCTACACCAGTCATAGCTTCCAAGATAGCCTCTTCAGATGGAAGAGTGGTATCTAGGAAATCCTGGGAAGAAGAAGAACTAAGTGTCCAAGCCGGAGCCACATCGTCATCTAATTCCTCTAGTGAAAGAGAAATGGGATTCTGTAGATTCAACAATGGAACTATAAGCAATCTTTGTTGCAGACATCAGAAATGCCATTCCACCCACTTGACCTTCTGCTAATGTGGAAGTAGGGGAAGGTAAGGTCCAAGGGTCTGAAAAATAATGAGTTCAGAAGAACTCTCTTCGAATAGGAGCATGAGAGGATGAAATTGCATTTATATGAATAGAAGGAGGTGGAATATCGAAAGTACCCATCAAAGAAGAATACATTCCAACCTCGAGATTCTCAACAGACGACTTGACATTATCCACCAAAGGGATACTTGAGTCAGTAGATTCATTCTGGTCTACAGGAGAACAATCCAGTTGGTCAACTATGACAATCCTCCCTTCGTGAGGGAAACAAACAATACGAAACAAGAAGGATGCAATAGCATCCATCTCATAAGTCCAGTTTCGCCCCAACAGAAGGTTGTAGTCCAATCTTGCAACATCTATCTCAACCTCGATATTTACAGTTTTTCCCCCAACACAGATGGGCAAAGCCAGGACAATACCATGCGGCCTATGAGAATGACCATCAAACGCAGTCAGAAGAGTGGTCGATGGAACAGCTGCAAGAGATCTGATTCCTTTCCAGCATGCGAGAGACATCACACACGTGGAAGCACCCTCATCAACGACCGTTCGAAATATAGTGAATCTTTGATATGAAGATCTAATATGGAAATCCATATGATGTGGGAGTCTCTTCTTAAAATTAGTCATATCAAACGTAATCATATGAGAGTTTTTTAGATCAACAACTCCAATAGTAGTAAGAAGAGCACTTCGCTGAGCTGGACAAAATTGGAGCACCTCAAGAGCAGACATAGCACAAGGACTCTGGGCCATATCTTCTACAACAAAGTAGTTCTAAGCAGCCTTGGAATTTGGATTAATTGTCGTTCGCTTTGTAGATGCTTTCAGCATCTAAGGTATGTGCTCAACAGTTGGCTTCGGAATGTGAAGTGGTTCAGTAGTATCATAAGTACTCTTAGATTTTTAAGACTCAGCTGCACCATAATCACGAGATCGTGTAGTGATATATGCGTGAGCACTCATCATATATATGTTTGATGGAGTTTCCCCTTCCTAGGTGCCGCTAGAGGAAAACCCAGTATTTTTATTCGTGCCAACAACTAATTGTTGCCCTTGGGGAAAATGGTTTGTTAACACAGCTTGGGAAGTAGAAGATCCTGTTGAGCTAACAAGAATTGTGCATCCTAAATTTTAGGACACAGGTGAGTAAGATGATCTCCAATACATAACTTGCATGGAAATTTCACTTTCCTTTTATCCTTCTGTCCTTCACCAACATGCTCATTGGATTTATTTGCATCGTCCTTCCCATATTTTCCCTTCTTTCTATTATTATTTCGTCCTTTCTTCTTCCCCTTGGATTTTTTATTTCCTTTGGGGTTTGAAGTCTGGACATCATTTATCGACAAAGCTTGAGAAGAGGTTGGCACTGAAGGTAAAACCTGACCTGAAGAAGGAGATTGTATGGACAACTGCTGCAACTATTTAAGCAGGTTAGCTGCACCAATATCGATCGAACCAATAAGTCCATCACCATGAGGACCAGGTTTAGTTTTGGACAAATCCAATTTGGAGTGAGGAGCATCAGGCAAGATTTTATTGAGGACTCCAGACTGAGAATAAATCAGTTTTAATTGCTGGACCCTGAAAATAGCCCGTTCTTCGGAAAATACCCCTGACAGGGATACATCCTTCAAAATATCTAGCTGCAATGATTTCAAAAACCATTCTAGAAGGAATTTGTTCAGAATGTAGGCTTTAATGAGCCGCTTCCTTCTCCGTCGTTGCTGAATATGATCAGAAATGTGGGTTGCCTTGTCCTGCTTAAAATTAGCCAAGAGTTTAGTCCCGGCATCATAACGAATAAGCAACTGAAAGTGATTTAAAAACATGGTAGCCAGATCTCTAAAAGTGGAAAAATTTCCCCCAAGTAACTCAATATACCACTTAGTTGCATTTCCCGTCAAGGTGCACTGAAATAATCTCAACCTACTCGAATCATCGATCAGGGAGTTTGATGAACACGAAATATGAAAAGTGGTGATGTAATCTGTCGGATCCTCTCCATTCCTTCCTTCAAATTTTGGAATGTCTGAAGGTAGTTTGGTAGGGACCAGAGGCCACCCTGGACTATACCAAATTGGATCATTAGTTAATTTCGACAAATCTGGCAAGTTTAACATTCCTAGAAATGGTAAACGAGGAGGAGCTTGAGAATTCCATCCTTGATAGGACCAATTTCCCGCATTCTGAAAATAATACCCTGGATTTGATGAGGCACCAAGTTGCCAGAAAAAGTTCGTAGAAAAATTTGGGCCATAGGAAAACCCTTGTGACCCAGAATTCGGAGAAGGACCCCCTTCCAACATAGAGTTACTATAAACCAGACCAGTTCCCTCCACTGAAGTAGTGAATGAAGAAGAAACCCCATGATAAGGGTTCCAAGCATTTGAAAAGGGAGAAAAATCCTAATAAGCACTAGATGAAGAGATAGGAACATTCCCTTGGTGACCAGTGAGAAACTGATTCCCTTCCCCTACTGTCGTAAAGATAGGGTTCCATCCTGTGAAGGTAGTATAACTTTGACCTCCAGACCATGGATTAAAATTCTGAGTCTAAGAAGTAAAAGGAAAAGATCCTAAGGAAGGATTCGAGTGAGGAATATGTCCACTTCTAGAGGGGAACCCTTGAAAAGAAGCCAATCCGCTAGCCATAGAGGAGATGGGTGCGGATGTAGTTGCAGCAGTAGAAAAGGAAAACGGAGGAATTCCATTAATGGACATTCCAAGACAAAAGGGACCAAATTGAGAAGCCTGTGCTTGGGTATTGTTAGGGTCCCGTGATTTGGCCGATTAGTGAGCCAAATGATGATGTAACATCAAACCAAGCTTTGGAGCCCAAGGACCTAGCCTTCCTGGACTCAGAGAGGGCTCTCTCTATTATATGTAAAAGATATCGATGTGTTTGCTTATGGTGTTCTGATATTAGGCTAGTTATGAAGTGAGTTTTTGATTTTTTTGGTTTTTTAAGTTCGTGAGGGATAAAACTAATCAAAGATATAAACTGGGTAACAAGATGTAGATAAATTGGGCTATGGGGTCAAACAGGTCAAGGAAGCTATGAGATGATGATGTAAGGTTGTTGTAGGGCCGATTTGATTCACGGTAGAAGGGATCTTTGGGCAGAATGGAGTAAATGGACATCAAGCTTGTGAAAGACAAGGGATTTCAAGTATAACTAGTTGATAGCAAACATAAACATGTTATAGCAAGCCATTAATCATGCTAAATGCAACTATGAGCTAATTAAAACATAGAAATCAAACATTCCAGCCATACATAGAGGTATAAGACCCTCTAACTTCGGGAAATGGCTATCAGACTTTGGGGAAAACACATAAGAAGGACTAACAACTCATAAAACTATGCCGGAATGCCTAAACACAGTCTTTAAGTTATTGGGCACTTGGACAAACAAGCTTTCATAGTTTTAGGCAAAGGGCTAGATCGGGACTAGGCCTCCTTGGTTCAACAAGATGATAAACTAATCAGTCAAAGAGATAGTTTCATGGACAGAACTATGGACAGCTTATAGGTAAGCAGGGCACACCATACATCCTACTCAACATGCATAGAACTTGTGAATAAAACTAGCAAACATTATCCTTAAGTTACTAAAGAGCAGTTAAGAATTCTTTATCATAACTAAGGAAGAAGAAAACATCAAGCTATGAAGATTCAGGAATTTTGAGGTGCCTCCATGGGCATATCTCAAAACTAATCTCTACTGATCTATAGCAGCAAGAAGCATGTATCATGAATGAAAACTAGAAGACAACAACAAAGCAAGAAAAACTATACCATTCTACCATGTCATGGAATCCATCAACAATCCTTCATCATTCCTCAAAAGCATCCAAGAGGCAGTCCAAAAATCATAACACAAGTATGTTCTTAAAAGCTCATATGACCAATATATTGATTCTTCTCTCAAGTTCAACCTCTGTTTTACAATGAAGCCTTGTGGAATAAATAGGCTTGAGAGAGGAAAACCTCATGGAGCAACTAGCTATCCCATTGGCCAAGTCAAAATATCTAAACTTGTCCTTGAGGCTTTGCAAAGCCCAAGGCACAAAATATCCCATAAAATATCTAAAAAACTGCTAAAAACGGAAATTATATTGACTTTACATCATTTTCCAAGTATAAAAATAGCTTAACGCACATTTGGGAAAAGCAGATTTTTGAGGTTCAAAAATTACAAAAATACTTCATATTTATGTCTGAAAAAGGTCCCCTGACTTGCTGGAGGCAATTGGCAGCCTTCCCGATGTCAAAACGAGGCTCATGATAGCTCATTGGAAAGCTCTCTGTGTCTACTTTCCAGCGCAACTGAAATCATCTCAATCTGAGGCCTGGAAGTTACCCAAAATTGTACCTGTGTGTAAAAAACCAGGAAATAGCAGACTGCTGATATGGCGGGCAGAATGTGCAAAAAGAGGGCATTTTTCGCCAATTTGAGGGGGCGAATGATCTCCAAATGCTCTGAAAATCGCTGGGGACCTGCTCATAGAATTATGGCATCCATCGGTATCATCCTTCTCCCTTGGAAAAACCTCAAACTGAAATGGCGAAATTATGAGTTTTTGACCAAAAACCCAAAAAATGCCAAAAAACAAAAAGTTGTCGAAATGGGCCCAAACTTGGCACATATGACCCTCAGGGGTCCATAGCAACATGCTCTGAAGCTGAGGCCAAAATATCAAGGGCTGATATGCTTTTCCCTTCTTTCCGTGCTAGGTGCTTCCCCTTTGCCTTCTTCAATTTCTCTTGGGCTGCCTTTAGTTTGCGCCGGGCAAACTGATTTAGCTTTTGGAAGTGATGTGTCCTCTTCCTTTGCAGCTCTAAATCTCTATTCGCCCTCTCAAGCTTCATTTCCAAATGCTTGTTAGCTCTTTCAAGCCATGCTTCTTTGTTTTCTTCAATTTCCTGCTCCAGGAGTGCAGTGAGAGGAAAGGCTTGGAGATGAGCTTGTTCTTCTGCTCTCTGCTTTTCTAAGGCTCTTTTAAGCCCGATGGTCCTAGGCCTCTTCCGCCTAGGCTGGTCTTCCTCTTCCTCCTCATCAAACTCCCCAATGAGCTCTTCTATTCTCGCTTGCGCCCTAGCTGCCTCATTTTTATATTTGATCGCCCGTGCCTCATGAACAGCTGTGTGCACATTCATCTGTTTGTTTTCAATCTCCAAGAAGTGGTTGAAATTCCTTGCCCTTTGAAGATCCTCCTCTAATGCCTCAATTTTCCCTTCCTTATGGATTAGGATATTTTCAAGAAGGCGGGCCTCATTATCACTGTCATCGCTTTGGATAGGGATGACAGCTAATTCACCTCCATGCTTTGTACTTTCTCCAACTTTGCTTTTACCTTTGAAAGCCAATCTTGCGCTTTTCCTCCTTGGCATGCTAGAAGGTGTCCTTTTGGGCGATTTCCTCTTGCTAGGAACAACCTTTGTCACTGTTAGGGTGGCAGCTTTAGCCCCTCTTTTCCTTGCTGTGCTGAGTTTTGTTCTTTTGGGAGGAGGAGTAACAACTGATTTACCTTTGACATCTTTTTGAATTGGCTATTCTTCTTGAGGCTGCTGGATGTTTTCCTCTTGCTGTTCACTTGGCTGCCCCTGTTCGCCAACATTAGCTTGCTGTTCTTCATCAATGTCTTGTCCAATTTGTGGCTCAAGAGGTGTCTCAATTTCCTACCCAACCTGTTGTTCTTCATCTTGCACCTGCTGTTGTTCCTCATCTGTTGTCTGCTGCTGCTCCTCAATTTGTACCTGCTGCTATCCCTCAATTTGTACCTGCTGACCTTCACTTTCTATTTGCTGTTGTTCCTCATCATCTATTTGCTGTCCTTCACCTTCTATTTGCTGTTGTTCATCCCTTTCCTCTTGCTGCTGTTTACTACCCTCTCCTTCCTCCTGTTGACTTGGCTATCCAGTAGTCATTCTGAGCCTTCTAAGAGTAGGCCTACTGGACAAAGGTACCGGGCGATGGATAGGCTGAGTGGGAGACACATGAACAGGAGGGACAGTAGAGAAATCTGGATGGCTGATGAATAAATCCCATGGAACCTCTTTCTTCTCTAGCTGGTATAGGAAGATAATCTTGATCAAAGAATGATGAAAAAGAGACGGGATTTGCTGAGGTGGGGCCTTCTTTTGGACAGTAGATGCCATTTTCTCTATGCTCTTGGACAAAAAGTAAGGGAGGTTTAGTTGCCTGCTTCTAGTAAAATGCATCAATAAACGGACATGGTAGGCATAAATTCGATTAAACCTCCCTTCACAAGTGAAATATTTCATTATGGCTTTCATAAGCGGAGCATAGATGTCAAGGAGATATGAAAAAGGGAAAATAGCAGTGACTGCATCTCTACGCTCAGGCTTGATGAAAGGTTTGTAATCTTCTAAGTCAAGATGAGCCTGTTTAAACCACTTTTCGCCATGATACGGGATCTTGGTGGCCTTGGACACATACCTTGGAGAAATTTTGAAATCAAGACCCGCCACTTGGAAGTGTTTTTCTTTGAATCTCAGGGCGCACAAGTGTGTTAATGGTGAAAAACTCTTGACTTCTTCTATCTTCTGGCAGAAATCAAGGCAGCTTACTTCATGGAAGTTGAAAAGTACAGATGGATGAGCATTAATCTCTTCTGTAGAGATGGGCTCATATATTTTATGTGGACCGCTCCTGTTGTCTTGCCTTGGAGGCATTTTAACCTGAATATGCTTTGGAAGAGGCAAACTGCCTTCACTGTGTGTAAAATGCCCTGCTGGAATCAAACTGTGTCACTTTACTGCTTTGACAATAAACAATGTGATTTGGATGGTTTGCAACAAGTTTTTTTATAATACACAACCTCTTCTCTCTTTAGAAAATGACCTTCTACCTTGAATATATCTCAGCCAGGCAGATATCTCAATAGGGCACCATATAGTAAAAAGGAGGCAGACTGCTGTGTAAATTTCCTGTACACAGTGTTAAGAAATCACTCTTCTTGTGAATTTTGTTAGAGGCCAATCAACACACCTGTATCTGTGAATATCACAGTCAACAACCTTTCAATATGATGTAATATAGTGGAATAAAGGACAGACTGTATGAGGCAGGATGTATACAATGTCAAAGTTTCCCTGCTTGGTAATTTTTGGAAGTTAACAACACATCTTTGTATTTTGGATCAATATTGTATTTTCCAATTATTCCAAAACCTGCCTTGTCTAAGTGTGCCAACAGTCAACCAACTTGCATATGTGAAAACAACCCCTAATGCAATTAAACAGTCACTGACATAGTCCTAAGCCAAGATGATAGATCTTTTAAAAGACTACAAAGTTTTTAGGCAGAAGCTATGTGAGTTTTCTTTTTAAAACAATCAAGGGCCCCTTATACATGTAACCCTAGCCTTTGTAGAAAAAATCCTTTGTTCCACCTAACATCCACTTATCAAACAAGCATGAACACCCAAAGTCAATCAAGCAGCTACACAGTGAAAACTGTCTTTGTATGAGGAGCAGGAGCAACCTTACCCTGTGGTCTTTCAACTTATAAACAGCTCTTTGTCAAAAAACCCTTTTTCTGAGTGCACTTCACTGTTTTAATAATGTGGCAATGTTTTGAGAACAGTGTGAAATTTTTTTCTTTAGACCTAAGCCCTGTCTCTATAACAAAATCTTCCTCTTGCCTTTTTAGAGGCTTCTTTTGAAGTAGCAGTTAAGATCTCTCAAACAAAAAATTTCTTTAAGCAAAACACTGCTCTTATTTCCATCATATATTCTTTCCTGTAGGTGTTTTAAATGACACATCCAACAGTTTATTACAGCTTTACACCTTGAAAACTCACACAGCAAACAATCCTATTTTTCTGGTATAATGACAGAGTTTTGAAGTTCTGCGTGCAGTGTTGTGAAAATTTGTAGCAGTTTTAACAGTGAATTAAGCTTTCCTTAGATCAAAACATCAAACCCCTTCGTATGCAGCTCACCAAAATGTGCATGTCAGTTAATTTGAAGTTTGCCTTTAACAATAGGGTTCTGATCCAAAACACCCCCAACTGGATAACACTGCTCTTTTGCTAAAAATTGACTGTTTTTTTAGGATAATACTAGGTCTTAAATAACAAGAAGGAGTGACCTGTTTGGATAGGCCTCTGTTGGTGAATATGAGCTATCCCAAACTCAGAAAAGTTTTATCCCTTCTTGAATGCAAACACTTAACTTAACTTGTTTTCAAACCTTATTTTTGGCTTCAATCATCGACAAGCAGTCACAAAATTTAGGGTCAAAGTGTGCAAATACCTCAAGATACGAGGCAAAACTCTTGTGGAGCGTCGGAGGCAGCTCTGGAGGTCTTCAAGCATGCGCAGAACTTTTCAAGGAAAGAGTGGCACACAAAAACACCACCCGGGTGGCCTGTCGGGTCGGGGGTCGGGCGCCGTGTACAGGCGCGTCGCGCAACTGTACAGGCGCGTCGCGCCTACACTAACTGCTCATTGAAAAACGCTCCCAGGCGCGTCGCACGGGTTTCCAGGCACGTCGCGCTGTGTTTAACGGTGCAAACTTATGAAAATCTGACCCGAACTTCTTGTTTTGATGCTAAGGGCGATATAGAGCTCTGTCTGCAGTTTGAAAAATGAGAAGATAACCCTCGACCTTACTCCCTTAACATGTTATTTCAAATTCTCCAACGGTCACTTTCATCGTTTACTTGCAATGCAAAAAAGAACTCACAGTTGGCCTTTTAACACAACAAAGTCTCTTTTTCAAACAGTGGTATTTCCTTCCAATATTTTTTCTTTATTGAAAATGAAATAGCAGGGTGTTTCGAATTGTTTCATGGGGAAACTACCGTCTTTAGTAATATTGAACTTATCATTTCAATAACCTTTCGACCATCTTTGCCACTGTGTTTAATGGTGCTGGTGATATTTATGATGCAAAGCAACCCCTCTTTAAAACTGTCAAGAAAATACATGAAGACTGACTTGTTTCTGAAAGGACAGGTTTGTTTTGTCAACCTGTTTTGACAGTCTCAGTCTTTAACAGCTTCTTCAACCTTTTCTCTAATGCAGGTGTCAAACTTGTTGGTCTTCTTGGACTTGATCATGGTCCTCTGTTTTGAGAAAAGCGTCTCCTTTCAACATAATTCTTTGCTTATATCATTTATGAGATCTCTGTCCTTTTTTGAATAATGAGAAAGCTGCATTTGTTTCAAACTCCCAAACACTGACAATCTATCAAACCGCTTCTTTGTCTATTCATAAACTGGTATACTTATTTATAATGTCCCTTTGGGAACAAAACCTGAAATGCTTCCCATCATTTGTAATGTATATTCTGAAAGGGAAACTTATGAAGCAGGAAAAAACAAGACTTCTTTTAAACACAGTTATCAGTTCCTTTTAAGAGTGCAGTGATCTTTCTTTGTAATAGAACCATTCCAAAGCTCAAATCTGTCCACTGTTTTACATTTTAGGTGATATTTTAAAGAAAAATCACTCAAGATCTGTTGAAGAGCTTTGAAGGCTATTTTTTCATTCTTAAAAGGGAGGTGGTCTGTCTTTTCCCAACTGGGTTGACAGTCTCCGCTTCCAGGTGATCCATAAGTTTCTTCTTTGATTGTAAGTGCTCTGTTTTGGTTGCATCCAGTCATACCATAATTCTCTGTTTACTCAAAAAGGAGCTCTTTTAGACTTCTTGGCATGTGACAGTAAAGTGACTGTGTGGCCACTTCTCCTAAGGAAACTACCCTTTTTGTATCAATGACCTGCATATATTCAATATTTTCTCCTGTCCACTATAGGTATAGTTTGACAGACATTTCCATTTGAATAGGAAAACCAATACTTTTGAATCATAAACACTATCTTTTACCTGTGTACAGATTTTTGCTTTCTTTCTTTGTCTCTTTCCATTGCACCTTTTGACCAATCAGTTTTTAACAACCCTCAATGCCTTGGCCATCTACTCATAAATGGAGGAGGCCCTTCACTTGGCAAAGTATCTGAAGGTTATTTGATAAGGCTGCATGACAAGGGTTTTGCTTGGATTATGAGGGTAAGCAACCAACTTGAAAAACATCAATACTGGCACCTCTGCTTGCAATCACCACTATGCTTCAGAACAACCCTAGTCAAATTGTCACTGTCTCACTGTACTGCTCTGAGGGGAACTGAGATGTCATCATTTGCTTTGGTCATCTTATGACAAATTATTTGAAAGATAGTCTCTGTGACTATGGAGGTCAGCGCCTTTTGAAAAACAAACACCTTTTCTTCTGCCTGTGTGATGACATGATCTGTCAGCATCTCTTCAATTTGGTCTTGTGGGAAAGCAAACTGCCTATGATTAGAATTGTTTTTACTCATGATATGCCTTTCTAAAGTTTAACAATTCACATGATTTGAAAACTTCTCATGACTTCCTTTACAAGACCAAATTCTGTTTTCCTTTGAACCTGCATACCTCAGATTCTATCTCTGCTGTGATTATCACTTACACTCAGAAAACCTAGAATCTCTGTTTCACTGTTCAGTAAAAAGCAAACCTGGACTTTTGCAATCCTCAAAGTCAATACTGGCCAGCGCCCTCTGCTTGTAGATGAAGGAGGCGCCCTAACCCTCTGCTTGTAAATGAAGGAGGTTCTGGGCCATGACAAATTACCAGTTTGCTGTGACAGTGGTGTCTTTCTCTTCCTGTGATTTTCATGCTGGAAGGAAACTGCAAGGTCTTGATGAGTGACTCTCTGTTTGCAGATATATCTCAGGCTCATGTTACATTTAGAAGCAGCTGTTCTTCTAACTGTAGATTCAAGCATTTCCTCCTGAGATGAAGTTATATTTCCTGTTCTTTGCAGAATCCATAAAACACTGTGAAACACCTAATAATCAGCTTGAGACTGTGGTTCATGCAGTGCTGAGACCTAGGGGTATAAGTGGCGCGACTTAGAGTTGTTTGTCAATTTTATTTGCAGAGTGGGAGGTCAGTCATGGTTGGTCTGTAACAGATGGAGGCTTTTTGGCTTTTTGATGATTGCCAAGGGTAAAATGTCTTAAAGCGCCACTTCCTAACATAGGGGAGACTTTTGCAACAGACTTGGACTTTTCCTTTTGGAGCTGATGGGCAGACAAATAGGGCTGAAGCTAGATAGGATAGTGATAATGAGGTTTTGATTTTGACATGGGTGGACTGAAAAGTAGAAAGGCGAAAAAAGTTTTATGAGGGTTTTTTAGATGACATATTGACATAAGGAAATCAGTTTCTAGAAAACTCAGCTGTAGATATAGTCATCACTAACATGTAAAAAAATACTGATGGCTAGCAGTTTG
>JAXQQM020086441.1:0-10000 GCA_034641835.2 Pinus albicaulis
AAAGACAGAATAGTCTATACTGCGACTTTTTGGAGGTAGATGTGACATGTCTATTGATGGGCATGCATAAATAACCATGCTATGCATCCAGAGGCAGCATGTGAGATGTGACTGGCCGTTGTTTGTTTTCCGATCGATCCATCTTTCCGAGGAGGGGAGACGTCGTAGTTGATGGAGTAAATTTGGGTAGATGATTAGACATCCGTTTAATGCCACCTGCCCACCCCATTTTAAACTCTGTCACCTTCCCACAATATTTGTCTGTCCAGTTAATGCGATGGCGATGTTTTCAAATTCAAATTTTCGATCCAGTTCCCCCGTCGAAGGAAGGCAATGCTCTCAAATTGAAATTTTCAAATTTCAGAGGAAGAGTGATGGTAAGAAAATATGTTTTCCAGAGCTCAAAGGCCAGTATTTAGTTCCTTGTCCGACGTATTTCTAGGTTTCTCAATGCTGCAAAGTAGGTCGAGCGGGTTGGAGGAGCACCAGTTTACCTCCACGTGGTTCTCAATCCTTCGCTGAACGCTCATGATATGTTATCTGGTTTACGGAAAGTACTCTAGAAGCAACAAGGAGTGTGAAGCATGCTGGCCAGAGGCATCTTGGTTTCCAAGCTCGCGATGGCCCATGGATTGAAGAACAATGGATTCATGGTCATGAGATACCTTGTAGTAACAGAATGCAGACATCTAGATCATGCCAGAGATCGTCATCTGCCGATCTTCTGCTTATTGGGATTCCAGATTCAACAGCTATTTTCAAGCTCTCAACTCTGGAAGGCCTTCATGTCAGACGTGAAGAAGGTGCAGGATATGGAGGTCCAGACTTTCTGCGGGGTCGACATTTACAATGGTCATCGAATTAAATTACTATTGCGCGGAGAACGAACCCAAGACGATGCATAGTATGGTTATTTAGGGTGAAATGTTTTAGCAGTCCTACTCCCCCATTATCCCATAGATTTTATTAGATAGGTGACTTGTGAAATATTGTTTGAAAGTTGCAACGAGTTTAGCGATAGCTTTATTGATATTATGACAACGTGTATGAAACCGTAGAAAAGATATAGTTTGGACTTCACTAAGCCATTCACACAAAACTACATACGCATGTTGATGTGTGTGGTTATGCATGTCTAGAATTACCATGAATCCATAAAATGCCTTGTTGTTTCTGGTTTTTCATTAATGGTTTGGCCTTTTTATTTTTTATATTCGATAAATAATAATGGAGACCATTGTATTGTACTTTAATGAAATGTTTTGTCTGTTATTTTTATTTGATGAAGTTTACATCATGGTATCTTAACCACACATTTCTCTATCTATGCACAACAAATTGCACAGTTGTGGGAGAAACGACCACCTGAGCTTTATGATATTATTTTTTTATGAAGACTTATTTTTGTGTTTTTGCATTGACTAATGAAAAGAAACTCGTATTATTTTAAATGGGTAAGAATTGGGAGTGAGAGAGGAGTTGGCATGGTATTTTCTCACTGTGCATTACTCTATTACACGTGAAAATTTATAATTTAAAACATATATTTTCAAATTTTTGCATGTTGTTATGGAGTGAAACATATTTTTTTCAAATTTTTCAATGTTGTTATATAGTGGAATATAATTATTTTAAAAGAATATTTATAAACTTTTAGATCTTATTTAAAACGCATATTTTCAAATTTTTGCATGTTGCTATGGAGTGGAACATAATTATTTTAAAAGAATATTTATAAACTTTAGATCTTATTTAAAACATATCTTTTCAAATTTTTGCATGTTTCTATGGAATGGAACATAATTATTTTAAAATAATATTTATAAACTTTTAGATCTTGTCATTGATTGTAAAAAATATTATTTAAAAAATATTTTTTTAAATTTTACATATCTATATGTGTAATGGAAAATCAATTATATTTGAAAAATAATAAAAGAATATTTATAAATTTTCAAATCTTGTCATCTCTTACAAAAAAATATTATTTAAAAATTAACTTTCCAAATTTTATATATTTATATGTGTAATGGAAAATCAATGATATTTGAAAAACAATAGAAGAATATTTATAAACTTTCAGATCTCGCCATTAATTTAAAAAAATATTATTCAAAAATTATTTTTTGAAATTTTATATATCTACATGTGTAATGGAAAATAAAAAAGTATATTTGAAAAACATTTTTTGTTTTTTTGTTTTCATTGAGGTAATGTGTTTGTTGTGGCATCCTACTGAGTTTAGATTAAACTTCCTACCTTGTCTAGTTTGTAGATTTTTTTTTTCAATGTTATGTAATTCTCATATGTCATATGTTGGTCCTTTGTCACAAGGTAAAAAGTGTGTGTTTAGACCTTCACATTTGATAGATTTATTGGATAAATATTTAATTCTCCCTGCATGAGGCATTAATGAGCCTTATTTGGATGCTTATTTGCAACTTTAGGTTAGCACAATATTATTTATTATAGTGAGTAATGAGTATAATTAACACATTTCTAACTTTCACCTTAAAATCTAATTATTCATTACAAAATCATAAGCTTTGTCCATTAATGTTCTTCATATCATCATGAATTCTTTGGGCTAGTAACCATACAAAATCTAGATCTAGTATTAAAGCTTTAAGGCCTATATGTTAAGGTCTAATAAGTATTAAGTACTAGTTCGTTTGTTATATTAATAGGTATATTAGAACATTTCATTATAATTGAACTCCTTTTGTGTGACCTAATATTAGGATCATCACATTTTGTCTTGTACATTGGATAGGAGTTATGTCTCTCAAACTGAATTGCATTCGTTAACATTTTATTTTTTCCAAGCCCTTTGAATCATAAGATTTGGTAGGTCAAAGTTTTTTTTCTCCTTTAATCAAGACATCATCACATTTTTGCTATAAATGTGTTTTAGCAAGTTGTAGAAAACAAAATTTTGGGGAGACTTGCATAAATAGTGAAGTACATGTGGTTAAGTTTTAAGTTTTAATTTTCTATAGTTTTAGACATAATACTATGGAATTATGGTTTGTGACTAACATTGAGATTAATCTCAAATCATTCATCTTTATATTTTCACATTTGGGAAGTTTGAGATAGTGAAATTTTGCAGAGAGAGAAGAAATATCATAGTATTAGCGATCAAAATGTCATATTTAAGTTCGTTAATTTCAAAATACATTCTATGGAATATAGGTTTTGTGACTAATTCTAAAATCAAGACGTCCTAATATTTTTTCTATAATATAGTTTTGGTATTTAAAATTTCGAACTTTGAAATTTTCAGAATCCTGAGAAGACATAGAAAGTCACATGTGGAAAAATTGTGAGGTTTTTGACATATTATGATTTATGAGATATATCTTGTGGAAGTTTGAGTGATTTTGAAATCTTTCTCTCGCATTAACAAGTTTCTTTTTCTTAAGAAATATTTTGGTCTCTTTAAGAAACATAGTTATCTATCATTCAATGGGTGAAATTGCAATAGAGAAATAATACATGGAAGAACTACACATGCTTTTAGTTTGTTGGAAACTTGTCTAACCCTTGCTAGAACCTTTTCAATTAATGCCAAATAAGATTGTACCTATATAAATAATACCAATTCCATGTACCTTTGGGTATATATGAATCTCCCTAGGTTGCGCATGTTGATTGTCAGTAATAAGTCGAAGTATACAATGATTTTGTGTTTCCCGTAGAATGGAGCATAAGGAAAAATTAGCAATGTAATAAATCTTACTAAAAGGGCTAAGTGTAACAACCAAAATATTGCAGACTATTGACATTTCCAAATTTTGTTGAACACATTATCTTTTTGGCCATCAGGGGTGAAAATGTGAAGTTGGGTTACACCTTTAGCCCTTTTTTGAGAGAAAACTTTCATTTTTTTTGGTTCTTCAACTTTCTGCAAACTATAACAATTTTTCTGTTTAGAATTTCATTTTGCGATAAAAATAAAAAGTTTTCAGAAATGTTTTTAGCTTTCTATTACTTATTTTTTGGAAATTTTTTATGCACATTTGATATGTCAACTTAGCATTTCTTTGAGTGTGTGTTTTTTAACAAACAAAGGATTGAGAAGAAGTCATGTTAATACACAATGTTATATTCTTTGAAAATTTGCGTTTTTGAGAAAAAAAAATGTGTTACAACAATCTAGACATAGTCTACTTCGGTTTTGTCATATTTACAAAGCCAATGGATGCATATCATAATTACTAGAATTTTTTGAACAGGTCCAATATGAAAAAACTGCATATTTTGAGTATGTTTCAGGACGCAAGAAATTTCTTAATATATAAGTTATAAACTAAAAATATAAAAGCTATGCATTAGAGACAATGGACCAATGTAATGCCCCATAATTTTTTCAATTTTTTTTACAATGTATTTTGGGAGATACAAAATTTTGATTTAAATGAATCACAGTGACCCTCAGAAATTGTTTGCACATGTTTTATTCCAAAATTAATTAAAATTAGTAAATATTTATGAAATTCCATAAAATTTATATTTCATGAAAGTAGATTCAATTCTAAAAATGCTTGTCTTGGTTTCGACGGTTAATTCAGAATGTTTCATGGAGTTTAAACTGTCCAAAGTTGCAGAAACGTATTCAGAGCTTGGATCTGCGTAACTGGTGACACGTTAGTTCGGCTGAACTTTGAAAAAAAGTTTGGCCGACCTATTTTTTGTGCAAACGGGCCATTAAGTGTCATGCCTTAATAGTTCGGCCGAATTTTTTTTCAAAGTTCGACCGAACTTCTACCTTATTTTCCATCGGCCGGAAAATTTCACGGAGCCCCTCCAAAAAAATATTTCGCAACAATATAAATTGTCCCGAAATCATTCATAATTTTCACACATTTTGCACATTTGGTTTGAGTTTACAAAGGTCTTGGTTTGGGTTTAAAGAATTTTCTTGGAGATTTTGGTTTAAGGACATTTCTTGGAGGCAGTCTGATTTTGCGAAGAATTGTTTTGGGTTTAGGGACTTTTCTTGGAAGACATTTCTTGGAGGCGGTCTGATTCTGCAAAGAATTGTTTTGGGTTTAAGGAATTTTTTTGGACATACATTCAAAGGACATTTCTTGGAGGTATGGGATACATTTTTTTGGATGTTTTTGTTCTTCATTGTTTTTGAAAGTATAGATTTGGGCTTAATTTCAAATTCTTGGAGGCGATCTGATTTTGCAAAGAATTGTTTTGGGTTTAAATACTTTCTTGGAGGACATTTCTTGGAAGCAGTCTAATTTTTCAAAGAATTTCTTTGGGTTTAAGGAATTTTCTTGGACGTACATTCAAAGGACATTTCTTGGAGGTATGTAATGCATTTTTTTGGATATTTTTTGTGCTTCGTTTTTTTTGAAAGTATGGATTTGGGCTTAATTTCGAAAAGGCATTTTCTGGAAATATTTTTTGAAGTATTTTTTAAAGTGACGTTTTTTTTTTTTTTTTTTTGTAAGTTGGAGGCATTTTTTGAAGTGACATTTTTTTAGAGTATGTGTTTTGAGTTGAAGTAAGTTATTTGAGCTTCGTTTCATTTTTATAAGACATTTTTTTCTCGGACTTTTTAAAGTGAGTGTTTTGGATTGGAGTATGTATTTTTTGCAAAATTTTTATAATGAATTTTTTTTAAATTAAATCTTTTGTGATGCTTTTTCTAATTGAGTTACTATCTAAATTTTTGAAGGAAATTTTTTGAACTTTATACTCTATTATCATGGGAAATTGAAGGAATTGTGTGAGAAAATATGATCAAAAAAGAGACCCTGAGGAACGTAGAGAAGAGACGAGACAATCTCGCAAAAGGAAGATAGAAGCACTCTCAAATATTGAAGGGGAAAATCAACCTCAACTAGAAATTGAAGCAGGTATGTAAATTTAAATATTATGATTTATTGATATATTTAAAATTTTCCTAGTGTGAAATGTGAAACTTAATTTTTATTTGATGAACTAATTTGAAAAATATTTTGCAATGTAAATAGAGAGATATTCCTCAAAACATTGATGATGAGATACAAAATTTTGAAAGAGAAATTGAAAGAGATATTGAACCAATGATTGAAGATGGTGAAAATATTGAAAGAAATTCAAGTGAAGAAATTGAATCACAAGGTATATATATATATATATATATATATATATATATTGAACACGTGTACATATTATTGAAATTTTACACATATATTTATTAATTTAGTTATTTATTGAATATGTAAACTTATTATGTACTATTTATTCGAATATGTACAGATGAAATCAGTGTCGATGATGAGATGTTAGAAAATGTTGACACTCACACATATGGAGATAAAAAACCTGACCATTATATACGATATCGTGTTAACCGCATTTTTGAAACGTATTTCATAAAGGAGCAGGGGACAGTTCAAGCTCAAATGTTGAAAGGTCTCCTATCATTAAGGAAATTAAAAGAAGCTACGACACTACTGGGTATTCGAAAATCAACCAAAGATAAAAAAATGAAGGAAAATGTGATACAAAATATAAGTAGTGCTATAAATTCAATTAGGAGATCTAGACAGAAAAATGTTTCAATTGTATGTAGAGGAATACATATGGCAGTGGTTTCATCAAGTACTAAAGAGAATCATTTGGTAACATCTATGGCACGAGCATTAGGAACATTGCAAAAAAAATTGCACAAACATCAAAAATTTCGGCTGCAAATAGATGTAGATGATGAACTTTCTTGTTGGAGAGCTACTTGTAGGCAACCATACAAAGATAGACTTCGAGAAAATGTTAAAAAAATAACATATGAATATTAGAAGAACAATTCATGTGCTTTTCCAATTGCAAAGCATGTGATGCGAAGAAGAATAGCACGAAATCAGTACGAAGAACATGAAAAATATTTCTTGGAAACCACTCAGATAGAGTTATTCAACAAGTTCAAAGAAGAGAATCATGAAATTCATGTTTCAATCAGTGCTTTCGTTCAAAAAAAACACTGATATGTAAAACCTATCACCGTACGCGACACTTGTTGTTGTCGTTATCATGTGGAATTTGAGTTATATTATGACACATTCCTTGACTTTGGTAGAACATTATGGAAGGATTCACCTCCTCCTTCCACTATCCGTGATTTCATATCTCAAATTCTTTGTGAAAGAGAAAGAAATAAACTATTTTACAAAAAGAAATGTATTGGTGGTAAAAAATGTGATGATTGTGGAAATTTGACTAAATTTCGAAACAAATATTGTACTGATATAAATGATCAATCATTGTCCAACATGAAAGTGAAATGGAAGAAATATGAATATATCCATACATCGATTCAAGGTGAAAATAGTGTTAAAATAATTGAATTACGAGAAGACAAAATTTTTGTGATAGAATTTTTGAGAAAGTTTGAGGCAGAAATTTACAAATACACGAAGCATTCCCATAGAGCTCGATGGCAAGACTTGCAATTCAAAAAATGTCGTGAATTTTTCCACCAGGGACCATTTTTTTAGTGATTGATTTTGCAAAAAACTACACATTTGTTCCACAAAAAGAAATTCAGAGTGAATTCTATCATTCTGACCAAGTCTCCATGCGTGTACATATTCTATATAGACATGCTGAACAAAACATCGACCATATAGAAAGCACGAGTGAAAATCGACATATCATTAAAGAATATCACTTTTATATCAGTGACGATCGTACACATGATACATATTTTGTACAACATTGTTTTGGAAAAATTTATGATTCCTTGAAAAATCATGGAATAAAATTTAATGAACATTGAATATGGTCAGACGGATGCAGAGGTCAATTCAAATCTGCACGATCATTCTTTTGGTTGTGTTATCTTCATAAGAAAACATGCATTAAAAATTGTTGGAATTTCTTTGAGACTGGCCATGGAAAAGGAGAACATGACGATGCAGGGGCATGCATAAAACGAGCACTTCGAAGATATGAAATGAATCCCTCTGCAAGCCGACTTGTGGATGCAAAAGAAGTTGTTCAATGGTGCATCGTTGTAGTAAGCCATGAGACTAACCCATCAAGGGAAGTGCGAAGGTACATTCAATTTAATTTTTATTAGAAATGTAATTTTATCGTGCAATGATTATCTTTGATTGTATTTTTATATCATATTTACATTATTCTTTGAATTTTGCATATAAAGGTTTTTTTGTCATATTGGGATCGAATACGTGGATAGATCAATTGGAAACGACGTTGAAACAATAAAAGGGACTCGAAAATTGCATTCAATTAAAACAAAGTCGTCCAGAAATGTGTTTGCATTGGATAAAAGAAAATATTATTGTTTTTGTCATGTTTGCATAGACAACACAAATTCCAGTGACGTTTGTGAAAACAATATGTATGTAAACGATTGGAAACATACAGAGCTAAATACAAAGGGAAAAATTTCTGTTGCAATGTTTGAAGAAATGCAATCAGAGGAAACTACAATATCATCCGATGGTGATCAAGTTTCTGATCTTGTTAGAGAAGGTAACATTTGAATTTCTTTCTAATGATTTAAAGATCGAGAAATAAATTTAAATATGTATAATTTTGTTAAGTTTGTTTTATTGTGCAGGAGATGTTTTTGTTGTAATTGCACCTATTGACAATGATGAAAATGTGAAGTATTATTTGATGCATTGCACTGAATGAAAAATGAAATTATTAGAAAACTATAATGATCACAGATTTCAATATGAAAGAGGATCTGTTATACTGAAAGGTTATTTTTTCAGACAAACTAATCAAAGTGGGGATTTTGTTTACTTTGAAGACTATTGACCTGATTTCATAAGTTGTCAATATAGTCACTTGGTGTGTGAAGCACTCATAAAGTTGATAGAGGTTCAATCAAAGAAAAAAACGAAAATTAAGAAATGGAAAATTTCAAAATCCAATCATGAATGGATTATTAAAGATGGCATTCCATTGGAATTTTTTTTATTGAACTGCCCAACAATTTATTCTCTTTGGATTAAATATGTTTTAGAACTTCCAGTACTCAACTTGTTTTGGTACATGCATGTGCTCTATTATCAATTGAAAGTAGCTTTTCTATATATGTGCATTGATGAAAAATGTTACATGCATTGGATATATATATATATATATATTATAAACTTCAATATATTATATATATTTTAAAAGGAAAAGATATATTAAATTATGTTTTAATATATTATATATATATTTCATAAACTATATATATATTACATATTTTAATATTAATATAGTGATGCTAAAATATATATAAAGATAATTATATTTATATTATAATTATCTGTATAATATAATATTAATACTATAATGTAATATAATAATATATATATTATTATATTATTAGTTATAATAATATATATATTATAATAATCTATTTTAGTAACTATAATATAAGATATAAGTATAATATAATATAACTATAATTACCTAATATATATAATAGTTATAAGTATACTAATAATATAATATTAGTTAATTAGTTAATTATAAATAAACTAACTAATATTATATTATAGTTATATATATAATAGAATATAATATATTATATTATATATTATATTAAAATAATATATAATATTATATTTTTCTATGCATGTGCATTGATGAAAAATGTTACATGTGTTGGATATATATATATATATATATATATATATATATATATATAAAGTTACTTCATATATTTTGCATGCTTTAAATATTAAGAAAATTAATATTATAAACTTCAATATATTATATATATTTTTAAAAGAAACCCTATATATATATATATATATATATATATATATATATATATATTTATTTACACGTTATATGATGCTAAAGGTATATAAAGTAGAATTATATTTTATATTATAATTTTCTAAATATATATTATAAATATTATATTTATATTATAAAATTAGAATATAAAAATATATATATATATATATATATATATATATATATATATATATATAACATTATTTATAATATAATAATTAATATAATA
>JAXQQM020086441.1:12500-21324 GCA_034641835.2 Pinus albicaulis
ATATTAATATTATATGTAATATAATATTATATATAATAATATTATATATTATATATATATATATATTATTAATATTATATATATATATATATATATATATATATAATATTAATATATATAGTATATAAATACAAAAATACAATATATATATATATATATATAAGTTTATCATACATTATATATATATATATATATATAGATATATATATATATATATATATATATATATATATATTAATATATAATATAATTCAATACATTATATATATATATATGAATAATAATATATATTATAATATATATATTATTATAATATTAACATATAATTTAACATATAATACTATATATATATATAATATATTATATTATAATATATATATTATTACTATTTATAATATTAATAATTGTAATAAGTAATATTATATTATATAATTATTAATATTATAATATATATTATTAATTATTATAATATATATATTAGTTATATTGTTAATATATATAATTATAATATATAACTAATATTAATATAGTTATATTATAATTTAATAACATATATAATATAATTAATATTATATATTATTAATAAATATGATTACTTATAAATAATTAACTAATAATATAATTAGTTAATTATTTATATTATATTAATTATAATATTAGTTTATATTATATCTATAGTTATATTATATATATTAATAATATTATAGTTATATTATAAATTATAAATATAACTTATATATTTAATATAATATAATAGTATAATATATTAGTTTATTATAGTTTTAGTTATTATATTATATAAAACTATTAAATATTTTATATATCTATATATATTATAACTTAATATATATTTATTTAATATATTAAGTTATTAAATATTATATTTTAAATATATAAATATTATATAAATATAAATATTAATTTATATATATATATATATATATATATAAAAGTTAATTTAACTAAGTTAAATTATATAACTATATATATATTATTAATATAAATATATATTAATATTAAAATATGTAAAGATAATAATTTAATATATATATATATATATATATATTATAGTATAATATTAATATTATATTAATTTAAACTATATTTAATACTATAATATAAATATATTTATATTAATAATAAATTATATATATATATATATATATATATATATATATATATATATATATTTTAATTATATATTATTTATATAAATATATTAATATAAGTTATATAATATAAGTAATTATATAACTTATATAATTACTTTAATATAATATATATAGTTATATATTATATTATATTTTAATATACTATATATATATATATATATATATATAAATATATTTTAATATATGTATATTTTATATTATTAATATATATATATATATATATATATATATATATATATATATATAGTTATTCTGTATAAATTCATATACTAAAATATAATATATTAAATAATATAACTATATTTTAGTAAATGGTTTACATAGATAATATATTTTAATATATTATCTTATATATTTAATATAAGATAATATATTAAATATATTATCTGGGTTTCTTGAACATATATATATAGGTTTCTTGATGTTTTAATATATATATATATATATATATATATATATATATATATATAGAGGTTATATGGGGGGAGGGGAGATACTTTAATTTAATTCCTCTTTTTATTAATTGAAAGAAACTTTTATATACATGTGCATTGATGAAAAATGTTACATGTATTGGATATATATATATATATATATATATATATATATATATTTCTAGAATGCAATTAATTGTTCAAGTAGTTTTACTATGTGCATTGATGAAAATGATTCACGACTCGATATATGTTCTAGAATGCAATTAACTGGAACTAGTTTTTCTATATGCATTGATGAAAAATGTTGCACGTATTGGATACATACAGGAATTGAATATATGTCTAGTTTTTAGATCAAAACATTTAACACTAAATCAAAATTAAAGGGATTTACATTTATCTACTTCTTTATTCTTTTTTATTAAATCAAAATAATACTTCACATGGGAGTCTTTCATAGACCAAATGTAGATTGAAACCATCCAAAACTTAAAAAAGGGGACCTGAAAAGGGGGTATAAATAAAAAAAACAGAAAAGGGGCTGCCCATAACCCGGAAACCAACCCAAAAGATGCTGCCCAATATCAGGAAACTAGTAGACATAGAGTTTTTAGAAGCACAGTGATTGCAAAACATGACAAAAGTTCAAAAAAGCTAAAGAGGACCTGACATCAGAAGTATCGATGTGTGTAGGAGGACTTCCTCCACAATTGGAAACTCGTAGTCCTTCGAGTCATCATCTACTCCCTTGGAGTGTCAGGAGCTCTCGAAGTGAAAGAGGAGCCAAAGTCATCTTTGTTTTTCTCCACACAAGCCGAGCCGGTTTTGCCATCGCCGTTGGAGCTCGGAGCCGATTTGACTAGAAGAGGCCAACTTCCCGTGTCTTCAATGGGTTGGGATGGTGGACTTTCTCCCACACTTCCCGTAACCAGAGGCACCTTCATCTTGCGGCTCCTCCGAAAATATAGCAATGGTCGTGTAATTCGAGGTCCAAAGCACCGTGAAGTGAAATTCAGCGACACCGCTGAGGAGGGGGATGCCCGTGTCATGGATTGAAAGAGGCGGAAAGAGAGAACACTTACCCTCCACCCCTACCCCCACCTCCCCTTCTGCAACGCATCCGATGTTTATGCATGGGAGTCTTCCATAGGCCAAATGTAGATTGAAACCATCCAAAAATTAGATCAAAACATTTAAAACATTTAATATTAAATCAAAATTAAAGGGATTTGCATTTAAAACATTTAACATTAAATCAAAATTAAAGGGATTTACATTAAATGTAGATTAAAATGGTATCTAAAACTTAGTTTTAAAAACTTTTTGATTATATCGCAACATTACTTCACATGATTAATGTACTTCAACCATCCAAAACTTGGGTTTTAAAATTTTTTTGATTATATCACAACATTACTTGACATGCCATCCAATTGTAGTTCAACTATCCAATAAAACATTTAATATTATATCACATGTGCCAAATGTAGATTAAACCATCCAAAACTTAAGTTTTAAAAACTTTTTGATTATATCGTGCAACATTACTTCACATGTCATGCCAATTATAGTTCAACTATCTAATAAAAACATTTAACATTATATGACATGTGCCAAATGTAGATTTAAACCATCAAAAACTTAAGTTTTAAAAACTTTTTGATTATATATCGTGCAACATTACTTCACATGCCATGCGAATTATAGTTCAACTATCCAATAAAAACATTTAACATTATATCACATGCCAAATGTAGATTGAAACCATCCAAAATTATAGATCACAACATTCCTTCACATGCACGTATTACTTCACATGCCATGCCAATTGTAGTTCTTGACTATCCAATAAAATCATTAAACATTTAACATTAAATATCATATGCCAAATGTAGATTGAAACCATCCAAAACTTTCGTTTTAAAAACTTTTTGATTATATCATACATAACATTACTTCACATGCCATGCCAATTATAGTTCAACTATCCAATAAAAACATTTAACATTATATCACATGCCGAATGTAGATTGAAACCATCCAAAACTTAACTTTTAATTTAACAAAAAATAATAGATCACAACATTACTTCACATGCCAAATGTAGTTCAGAAACAAAACATTAATTTATAGATGACAACATTACTAGTAGTTCAATTATCCAAAACTTAAAAGTTTTAAAAACCAAACAAATTATATAACAACATTACTTCACATTCACATGCCAAAAGTACTAAAACCCTACAAAACTTAACTTTTTGGAACAAAACAAATTATATTAACACTGTAATAAAATATGTCAAAAAATTGTAGATCTCATAAAATATGTCGAAAAATTGTAGATCTCACAAGTATCAATATATAATATATATATATATATATATATATATATATATATATATATATATATATATATATATATATATATAGTGCATCTAGATAATATATAAAAAAAGTAAATTCAAGACTATTTAAATCTTGAAATCAAATCTACAAATCATGTCCATCAAATAGAGATGGATGTAGCGTCTTTCCTATCAGGGTCTCAATCCGCGCACTACCATGCGAAGCATGGGAGAGCTGTACACAATGCACATGTACTTGAACATAAAAATTTGATGTTTTAAAAATGAGTGAGAATATATATATATATAACTTCATGTACAAAACAAAATATATAAAAAAAAATAAAAAAATCATTCAATACCTCATGAGGTTCCTCCATTTGTTCACCCGCTACAAGCCCCCCGCCATGGGAACATCTCAAAAGAAAATGTACAATATACATGTACATATATATATATATATATATATATATATATATATATATATATATATATATATTAAAACATTTCAAATTAAAATGCACGTACATATATAAACTTATTTTCAATAATATTAAAAATGTTAGACAACATGTTCAAATGGTTGAAATGGTGTGGATGTTCTTATCTCCATCGCTAGAGTCCATGGATTAAAGAAATCTTCTATAGGAACCTAAAATTCAAAATTTTAAAGGTATAAAATAACTCAAGATCAAAATCTCAATTTATTAAATAAACAACAATTTACAAATATAACTTAATTAAAAACACACACACACACACATATATATATATATATATATATATTTATTTATTTAAAATGGAAAAATTGAATACTTCTGCAGGTGAATTTGGGACATCTCTTAAGAGAGGTTCCAAATGAAAATCTCCAAGAACCTAAAATTCAAAAAATTTAAAATAACTCAAGATATAGATATATATATCTCAATTTTTAATTGAAAATTTTGAGGTGGATATATATATATATATATATATATATATATATAACACTTAAACATAAATTTTAAAAGTGAAAATTTTTCCATACTTCTTGTGGATGTGGCACATCTCCTAAGGAAGTAGAAGGTACATCTCTCAAGGAAGAAGAAGGTACCGCCATCCCAAAAACAACGGACGAAATCAGAATCTTTTAAAACATTTTATCATTATATATACATACATGTACATGTGTGCACAATTATTAATTTTAAAAATATCACTTAAAAAACACTAACATTTGCCAACATATCTTGATGGTGAGACCCATCTGCATTGTTTGAACGAGAGGTCCCGAACATGATATTAACATTTTCGTCACTCATCTTGCGTGACAACTGCAAATGGTGTTTTAACATATAATGATACATTTTTGTTAGATTAATGTACATACAAATAAATGTATATGTATATGTGTATTAATTTACATACACATGTATTTATTACAAATTGCACACATGTATACATGTTAAAATAATTGAACCCTAAGGTCATTAACACATACCATTCCTGTGCCGTCTTTCTCATGAAGAATTAGGTCTTAAAAATCATTGTGACAATTCTTTGCATATATTCAGAGATCTTCAACATTCATGTTGTCAATCTCTTCATCTGTACAATACACAAAATTGGCACGTGCATTTTCATGTACTCTTTGTCAATTTAGACAAACATCGACTCCACCCAATCCACTGTAAACATTGTCGATCATGACATCCCTTGCTTCTCGACTTATTTGAGAAGTCGCATCCATTTCTGACTACAGAGTTTTGACCTGAAAAGTTCGACTCACCAATGGCGGCTCAGGGCGAGGCAACACCACATCTCACTTAACGCCCTTACGGTCATACAATTGACCTTTCCCCGGACCAAAAAATTCTAACATAAGGTCATTGTAGTTGGGTTTCATATTAAAAAAAAATCTGCGTAAAACAATTGTGAAAAATAAACAGGAACCTCTTCGTTCCATGGGAGCCTTTCATAGGCCGTAAGGTGCCTATCATAGAAATAGCGAGCTATATTTGGTGTTATAGCATCATTTTTCACCCTTATGTGATTCATGATTGTCTCTTTGGCCTTGGGCACCCATTCCCACAGACTTCAATAAAAGTTCATGAAAAACAGTGTTTCAAATCCCATACGTGGGTATGCCCAGACTTTTCTGCATGTATACGCGAGTCCAGAGATACTTTTCCGCGTATGCCATTAAAATCATTAAAAAATATATAAAAATCCCTATTTTCGAGGTTGGGTTGATGGTTATTCCAGTAATTCAACCACTGCAGCCCGTGGCCAACTGTTTCCAACTGATTGAAACTACTTTGAGGGAGTATAAAAGCCCCTCATATGCATGGCCTAAGGGAGAGAGAGAACATTATAGACATTATACTCTGTTGGAGCCCAATTCAAGTCTGATTTCCCGTGCCTCCTGCACTTCCCAGTTTATTACAGGAAACCCTTGTTTCCTGGAGATGTTCATCAGTTTATATGTCATCTCGTGTGCACAAGCCTTGGAAGAATCTTAGTGAGGCAAGGGCAGGACGGATCTGGACGATGGTATGTTCGAAGATCGTGGAAGGATTCAGGTGATCTCTCCACCTTTCTATTATTGTAAATGCTATTTGTAATGAAGAAGAACCATCTTGTTCCTGAATTCACGTGTTAATATCTGCTTGTATATGTGAAAAGATTGTTAATTAAACACTTGTTATTGTTTATATGATATTTCACATGGATTACACTGACATTTAGGAAATATATATGTTGTACAACTAGATTTCTGTGCACGTTTCTTCTTGATTTTCAGGTTGAAGAGGAAGAAAGGTTGCTGGGGGTTTGGACCCCGCGGGATCTACATCAAACGTAGGATCTACGGATGAGTTATACAATCGATAATATCTAGTTTATAGTGTACAAGTTTAGTTGTGTGAGTCCTTCTTGAATAACATGCCCTGATCTATGGAGGTTTCTGACCCAATGACCTCTAGGGAGTTATTTCTCGAAACGTTTGGGTGCTTGAAATATTGCACCTTTAGCATTTTTCTTTTTGGCCCTTCCTTGAAATTAAACATTGATTTCGCCATATCTTTTGTAACTCTTTGTTTTACATCCTCCCATTTATCGGGACCCATCACTTCTACAAATGTATCAGTTGTTGGCCCAATATTTTTGTACACATTTACAATTTCACCCAATGAATGTGTAACTATTTCGAGGCTTTGCTGACTCTCAGCAGGTGGAGTGAAAGCCACGAGATCTCTCCGCAATTTTACATGAAGCTGTTGACACCTTTGTAAGGTGCATTGTGTCATGTTTCTTTCCCATGGTATATCATAAATGTCAGCTAGATAAGTTGTGGTGGGTAGACAACCTTCTTCTTGAATGTAGCGTTCTGCGCTGCATCTATTTTGACCAATATTTAGAACATTTTCAGCCTTTGCATCAATATATATAAAATTTTGTATATTAGAAAAAACACATGTAAAAAAATTTGTACAAATTCAATGAAAAAAATATTGAAATTGATGGCAACCTCGACGTGGTTGGTTAGCATCTTCTCCACCCTGAAACTATTGAGACCCAGAACGACCCTGCTGAGAACCAGACCCAGAATGACCCTGTTGAAAACCAGCTCCACTAGCCGTTGATTGGCCTCCAGGGGAATAAATATCACCACCTTCACGCAACCTGATACCACTCATTGATGGCCCTCTAAGGGGATTTGAACCACCACTAATGTCTCAAGACGAGAGAGAATACGAATTTATAATCAAATACGAATTTATAATCAATTGAAAAATACATTAATGTGTACATATAAATACATGTACATATTCATTGATTAAATTGTGTGAACCATACCATGACTGGGTGAACGATGGGCATGCCGCATGGATGGAGTAGAGACCCTTCTCCTCTTAGGTCTTAAAAAATAAAAAATGAAACTTATTAACAACTAATTTAACTCACAAAGTTAGTAAAAAATCAATTCCCTATGTACACACATGTATGGATATTTAAGATTATATTTAAATACCATGAACATCCCCCGATCCTTGATCCCCCATATGGGATTCTATTGATCTTCGTCGTTCATCCTCCATGATATATATATATCTATTGGTGGACATTTACACAAAATAAATTTCAGAAAATTAATGTAATTTAGTGCACGCAAATTATGTAGAACACAACTTTCAAAGCACTAATTGATGTGTGAAACTCAATTTAAGCAAAAAAAAAATTATAAAAATGATAACTTCACCAAATTGCGCTTTACATGGTGGGAGCACACTTGTTATAAAATTGAAAAAAACACATGGTCATTAAAAAAGAAGTGAAATTGCATTTAAACAAACTTCATTTAAACAAAAATTTGTTAAAGTCCCCACATTTTAATTTTATAAAAATGTGAAGTTCACCACTTGTTGCAAATGTGAAGTTCATCAAGTTGCGCTTTACATGGTGTGGTGGGAGCACACTTGGTATATAATTTTAAAAAGCACATGGTCATTAAAAAAGACACATTTATAAGTACACAACATACACATATCCAAGATATGTTACAATATCCATCAATAAATCTTAAAGGAGAGCGTCTCAACACTAATTCATCTTTCAAAGATGAATCTTGAATTTTTGAAGAAGAGTATCTCAAAACCAATTCATCTTTGAGATATGAATCTTGATTGGAATTGCTCTGTATAAATCTAATTCATATTTGATAGATGAATCCTGAATTGGCATTGGCCCACGCAATAGATCAACATACATCTTATTCACATTTGTACAATGCCTTATACTAAAACATTAAAATTGGCTAACAATATTGTTTGCTATTCCATGTAGTTATTTTAGCCTCTCCTTCTTAACTTGGCACACGCCATTCATCTAG
>JAXQQM020064886.1:0-61954 GCA_034641835.2 Pinus albicaulis
CTTACAATAATATCCCCAAAAGGGAATAACCAGTAATAAACAGAAATACACCAATACGGATATAGAAAATATAATACTGAACCAGATCACTGAATCATAGCACATGGAATACCAGAAACTGAGCCATTTTATTAATCAGAAAGTACATAGAGAGGATTACAATAAATCAGAGTAAGTGCACCTATCCTTGCCCTAGGCAAGTGGAGACCCTCTCAACAGAAAATGGCTGCAACAAGGACAGCGTCCTAGCTGCTCTGCAAGCTGAAGATGAACTGCGCTGGTACTGGGGCTGGAGACTGATAAATTTGCCGATCTCCAACTGCAAACCCTCCACAATGAAAAACGCTGTCTCTGCTAGTGACAGCGCAGCTCAGTGAAGCAACGGCACAGAACTCCAGACGAGATAGATCGGCCTGCGAAGAAGCTAGAAAGCATTGTTGAGCTGTCTCTCCCAAATCTGCTCATCGGATCGGCGTCTACCCGAGTGGATCGCGCTCCTAAACGCACTCGAATCGGCAGATGCGAAGTCTCCAAACCGGATCTGCGTCCTTCCTTCCTGATCTGCGTCCTCCCCTATCAGATCTGCCACCAAACCTTCAGATCTATGCTAGATATGACAATATCTCTTCAGATCTACAGCCTCTAGGGCTGGATCTGATGTTAACCCTTCAGATCTGGACTAGATCTGCCAATATTTCCTCAGATCTGCAACTCCCCAAGATGGATCTAGGGCTAAACCTCCAGATCTGCAAGATACAAGACTGGGTCTGCAAGTGGCTGCTCAGATCTACCCTTTCCAAGATTGGATCTAACAATAGGCCTTCAGATCTGCAACCCTTCCCTTCAGAAATGGACAGCGTCCTCCCTTCCAGACTTGACAGCGTCCTCCTCCTCACTGGACAGCGTTCTCCCTTGTCAGAACTGGACTGCGTCCTTCCTAGGACAGCGTCCTCACCCTCCTGAATAAAACTGCGTCCTCTCTCTGGATGAGACAGCGTCCTCTCCTCAATGAACTGCGCAGCCACTAGAGGGCTTCCTCTCCCTCAGATTTGCTTCAGAAATTGCTGCTGCTCTGCTACTGGAACTGAAAGATAGAACTCAGGATAAACCTTACTAGGGCGGGCACTCGAAGTCCCCCGAAGCTAAGGGTGAAACCAGAAAACCTTACCAGGGCCGGCACTCGAAGTCCCCCGAGGCTAAGGGTGAGATCTCCGACCAGAGACACTCGTGCACTAAACAGTGCTGCAGACCGACTAAACAACCGGCGTGCGGAAGCAGACAGAAGTCCAGCTATCAATAATAATATCAAATCATGAATGATCCAAATGAGGTGAGAACCTCTCCTTTTATAATGCCAAACTCCCTCCAAAACTTAACTGCGTCCTTACTCTCCTCTGACCTGCGCAGTTAACCTTGGGTCAGCCTGATGCCTCCCCTCATACACATGTGGACCCCCAAGGCCCCCTCTTTAAGTTATAACGTCAATCTACTAGGAAGAACACTTTATTTTATAAAGTGAGGTGACTAAAGTGAGGTGACCCCTCTTACTTCTCACTTTATTTATTGTTTCTAGCTAAAGCGGCAAAATAAAGCAAAAATGAAATATTCCAATTAGCAAAGCTAATTGGGAATATTACAGTCTCCCCCGGCAAAACGTTGCTTGTCCTCAAGCAACTGAAGTGATGGATGCTGTAAAGTCTGCTCGCTCTCCCAAGTGGCATCCTCATCCAGCAAAAATTGCTTGTTCTCAAGCAATGCTTGAACAAGCCTACTCTCTAGCTGATGCTCCCTGCCGATACTGCAAAATGTGCCTGGGTCCCACTGAAACCTCTCTGTCTCCTGCATCACCCCGATATGAAGGGATATCTCAATGCCAGGATCCCAAACTGGCCTCTCATGGTACCAGCCAATCAATAGTCCTCCCGGATCCCATCGCCACTGTGGCCAATAATCGCCCAAGTCCCATGACTCGGACTGCTCGGCATGAACACATTAATAGCAGTTTGTGCATGGGCAGATTTGGGGCTGTTTCCTCTCTCCACTCATGACAAGTGTAGAGTCTATGCCGATCCTGGGCTGCAAAATCATTGCCCTCCAATGGCAAAGTGAAAAACAATCCACCATAGAAGGTTCCTCCATCAATGAAGAACAAGCTGGCCCAAAACAAACCATAGTGCAGTCTCATCCACTGCAACCTCAGAAAATCACATGGCAAGCAATGTACAAGATCCAACACATCTACTAATGGATGAGTCTATGCCGATCCTGGGCTGCAAAATCATTGCCCTCCAATGGCAAAGTGAAAAACAATCCACCATAGAAGGTTCCTCCATCAATGAAGAACAAGCTGGCCCAAAACAAAACATAGTGCAGTCTCATCCACTGCAACCTCAGAAAATCACATGGCAAGCAATGTACAAGATCCAACACATCTACTAATGGATAGCAAATGGCTGAATATGACAACAACATAGGTCCAAACACTTGCCCATGGCTGTAAATATCAATCTCATGGCCCACATCAAAAGAGAACGCATACATAGTAGTGGTGGCTATGCCTCCTCCCATGCTCCCATTAGAACATGTAGTGCAGAAATTGTGAGAATTTTTCCCACTCACGGACACATCCAGCTCATGTGTCTCCCTCATAATCAAGCCTCCCATACAAATCTGATATATATCAGCAAATGAAGACATGATCAGCAGCAAATTGAAGGAAATGCCGAAGGTCTCATGTGGTGCAAGAAGATAATCCTCCTTATGCTTGGAAACCCAAGTCAAGAAGAATAGGCCATAGATGTCTCTATCATCATTACTTCTTGTAAGTGCAACAAATATGAAGTGATCCTGGGACCTATGGGTTATAAATCCACCATATCTCTGCTGCGCATACTTCCTCCATAATGTTCTGCTCCAAGGTGACAACGCTGTGAGCTCATGCAAATGAGTTCCTGTCAGTACAAGACTCTGTTCTTTGACATGCTCCTTGTCAAAGACTCCTCTAATAATGCTACAATAAATATGGAATACCTCCCAAGGTGGAAGTGCTTCCCAATCAAAGACCATGGAGATTGTGCCATCTCCTTCTCCTGCAACATCATACAAAGTGTGAGAGCAAATCTGCCCTTGCTCTCCTAGGAACAACCCAAGCAACAAGACATTGTGTTGCCTCTCCATACCTCCATCAAACAACTCATGTGATGAAGACACAATGAATGATATGAGTAACACACCAACACCATGCATCCATACTCTATGCTGCTCCATGATGCAAGTATCCATCCATCTTTTCCCCATCCCCCTACTCTTAGGAAGAGTGTTTGCCAAGGGATGGCCAAACTCTTTCAAGAGTAACCAGCGCAGCCAAGCCTCCTGCTGCCTGGTGTCATAGATCTGCAAATAGCCTCCTAGCTCCTTGCTCATCAACCACATCCACTCAATACATTGTGGATGCCTCCTTCTCCTCATCCTGGTACTCCTCCCATGAGGGCTACCATCTTCCCAAATCAAATTTCTGATTTTGCACTTCATGGGATTTTGAAGTATAAACTTCTCAAGGATCAATGAGACCCTATCAAGAATCAAATAGGTGGTAGGCAAAAACCTCCCATCATGATGTGTGTGGCTCAAGGGATGTCCAACACAAGCATGAGAGATGTTATCCATCCAAAGATGTCCCCCATCTTCTATCTGCTCTTGTGAGAAGGGAAGAAAGTCATTGCACCCCATGGTGTGTCGAAGTGCATCTCCAGTAAGATCTCTCCTTGAGACCTCCCCTTCATCCATAGTCTGCTCCACCGAGTACCAACTCAAAATCTCTTGCCATCCAATCTCAACACGTGGCTGCTGTACCCTGTGCAACTCTGATCGTCTCATACCACTATCCAAGTCAACATATGAGACCTGACTAGGTGGCTCTGCCTCTTTCTCTCCAACGGGAAGAGATGACCCAACAATACTGCTAGTCCCATCCATACATGCCTGAAGGGGAATGATCTGACGCTCCCTCGTGCCCTCTGGTTGTACCATCAGGGAATCCAGCTGTTCCCCAATGCGGACCAACTTGGCCGCCGACTTGGCACAAGTCGCTCTCATACCCTCTAGTTCCTGGTTCTGCAACAAAACGGTCTCCCGTACTGACGCGGCCTTCTCCCTCAAAACTCGAAGGTCCGTCCGAAGCCGATGATACCGCTGTCTGCGATCATCGTCCAATACCTCTGTATCTCCTAGTGCCTCATCGATAGTGGATATATCTCCTGATACCTCACCCATCTGTCGTGTGCTGCTACCATCCGAAGACTCAGACATGGCTCCAGTCATCACCTCAGTGGATGGCTCTATCGGGGTAGGCTTTACCTCCTCTACTACGATATCAATCGGCACGGTCAAGGAAGTCTCTAATGATGGTGAGTCCTGTGTCTCACTAGGTGCATCCTCGAACTCCCTGCAATCCTGTGTGTCCTCATCCTCTTCTCCACTTCTCTCGGAGAAGACCTCAATGAAGTGTGCCTTTCCTGCCGCACATCTGTGTCCTGATGCCCATGGCTCCCGGCAAGTGAAGCACACCCGCTTCTTCCTCAGCTCTCTCCTGGCCTCATCATCAAACTGCCCTCGTCCAGGATTCGCCTTGGGCGGCGGAGTCCTCGTGTCCTTACCCTTAGGCTGAAAGGCCTGTCTCTGGGGATAAGGTGTCCGAGTCCTGGGTAAGACATCCTGTAAGTCCCGAATCCTGCTGATGGCATCCTGAAGGGTAGCCGGTCTGTTCGATAGGACTAGGCTACGAAGTGGCTCTGACAGCCCTTCCACAAACAAGCCAACCATCCGAGTTGCAGATAAATCAGGTACCATCACCGAAATCCTCAAGAAGTCCGAAATGTATGTCTCTGCACTCCCAGTCTGTTTGAGCTTGATCAGTTCACCAAAATACTGATCCGGATCCCTCCTGTCAAAGTGCTCTACCACCCTGGACTTTGCCGAACTGTTTGATGAGCCATCAAACCTGGGCAAATGAAATCCACTAGCTGCACGGTGGTCATCACGGTAGTATCTGCGCCCCTTGTGCTGGTGCTGCTCAGGGGGTTTGATTCCGCATCGAAACTGGAGATATTGCTCAAAGGGGAGAGCATCCATGAATGCCTGACCTAGGCTCTGCCAATCTGCAAAAACGGCTGCATATCGAGCTGGACTCACATCTCCTGCCATACTGCTGCTTAACTTCGACCTTCGATTTACCCACTGAAAACTACTCGGAAAAATTCTACGAATTTGGGAAAGTGATCCTCGTCCAAAACCCAGAAAAACCCAGAAAACGTTTTTCCTAATTCCAAACTTCAAAATTTGACCCTTTTTATTTTGGCCCTTTTTCCAACTGCGTTTCTGGAATTGCAACTGCTATTGCTCTGTATGATCTATTTTCTGATGTCATAGACCACAGGCTGAGCCAGAATTATGCTTTGATACCACTGTAATATCCCCAAAGGGAAATAACCAGTAATACACAGAAATATGCCAGACAGATATAGAAAATACAATGCTGAACCAGATCATGGAACAAGTACACATAGAATGCCAGAAAACTGAGCCATTTTATTAATCTCAAAGTACATAGAGAGGAGTACAATAACTCAGAGTAAGTGCACCTATCCTTGCCCTAGGCAAGTGGAGACCCTCTCAACAGAAAATGGCTGCAACAAGGACAGCGTCCTAGCTGCTCTGCAAGCTGAGGATGAACTGCGCTGGTACTGGGGCTGGAGACTGATAAATTTGCCGATCTCCAACTGCAAACCTCCGCCTGAAAACGCCGTCTGCTGACAGCCACAGAATGATAGAGGCACTACCACCAAATCTCCGTACAAATAGATCGCCTTCGAAGGAGCCCGTGAGCCCGGCTTCTCCAGCCCCGCTCATCGATCGCCGGGCCCTCGCTCAAGTGGATCTCGTTTCCGAACACTTCGGGATCCGACAGATTCAAGCCTCCAAACCAGATCTCGGCTGCCCTTCCCTTCCCCCCTGACCAAGGCCCCTCCCCTATCGATTCTGCTGTTTCAACCCCGTATCTATGCTAGATCTCATTAACATTCTTCGTATTTATTGCCTCTAGGGTCGGATCTCGAGTTAACCCTTCGGGACTGACTAGATCTCGCCAATATTTCCCTCGTATCCGCACTCCCCAAGGTGGATCTAGGAGCTAAACCCGTATCCGCAAGACATAAGACTGATCCGCAAGTGGTCGTCGGGATCTACCCTTTCCAAGATTGGATCTAACAAGATGAATATACGTATCTCGCAACTCTTCCTTCGAATTGGACAGTCATTCTTCCTTCCGTGACTTCGACAACGTCCCTCCTCATCGGACGTTCTCCCCTAAGCGCGAACCGGGATCAAGGCTCCTTCTTAGGACAGCGTCCTCACCCTCCCGAATAAAACTGCGTCCTCTCTCTGGATGAGACAGCGTCCTCTCCTCAATGAACTGCGCAGCCACTAGAGGGCTTCTCCTCCTCAGATTTGCTTCAGAAACTGTTGCTGCTCTGCTACTGGAACCGAAAAGTGTACTCAGAACAAACCTTACTAGGGCGGGCACTCGAAGTCCCCCGAAGCTAAGGGTGAAACCAGAAAACCTTACCAGGGCCGGCACTCGAAGTCCCCCGAGGCTAAGGGTGAGATCTCCGACCGGAGACACTAGTGCACTAAACAGTGCTGCAGACCGACTAAACAACCGGCGTGCTGAAGCAGACAAAGTCTAGCTATCAATAAGAATATCAAATCATGAATGATCAAATGAGGTGAGAGCCTCTCCTTTTATAACGTCAAACTCCCTCCAAAACTTAACTCTCCCTGGATCTGCGCAGTTTACCTTGGGTTAGCCTGATGCCTCCCCCATCATACTCAAGTGGACCCCCAAGGCCCCCTCTCCAAGTTACAACGTCAATCTACTAGGAAAAAGAACACTTTATTATAAAGTGAGGTGACTAAAGTGAGGTGACCCCTCTTATTTCTCACTTTATTTATTATTTCTATCTAAAGCAGCAAAATAAAGCAAAAATGCAATATTCCAATTAGCAAAGCTAATTGGGAATATTACACTTCTCAACCATATTAGAGAGTGCTTCCTTGAAGCCAGTGATGTGCCTTGAGGCACCACTATCTATCAACCAGACATCCATAGTGTCGGGTGGAGATGCAACAGAGAGGGCAGATACAAGAATGAATTCATTTCTTTTATCAACAACATTTGATTCCTCATACCTGGAATTTCTTGACCTTTTGAAAGGTTGATCATTTTCGCCGAAGGGAGCCTTCCTCTTTCCCTTGAACCTGTTGTTCCTTTGATTGTCATCACCATTGGGAGAATCCTTCTTGAAAGGACATTCTCTAGCATAGTGACTTGGCCTATGACAAGTGTAACACTTGCCCTTCTTTCCTTGTGCCCCTGCTCTTCCTTTGATCTTTGGACCACCAAAGTTCTTCTTTCTAGAATGAGCAATGTAGGCAGCATTCCCTTCATTTTCATACTCCTTCATTCTTGTCTCTTCTTGAACGCATCTCGACAGTACCTCGTCAAAGTCAGGTATCACATTATTATTGAGAATGGTAGTGTTGAACACATGCCATTTGGATGGGAGCCCTCCAAGTGCGGTGAGTACCATCTCTCGATCAGCTATTGTCTCCCCAATAGCCAGCAAATTGTTCCTAATCTCGGTCAGCTTCAGAAAGTATGATTGGACAGACTCATCCCTGCCTTTCTTCAGATTCTTCAATTGATTCTTGAAGAATAGTACTTGATTTGCATTGTTGGCCTTGAACATGAGGATCAATTTATCATACATCTCTTTGGATGTGCCCAACTCAGAGATGTAGGCCACCAGACTTTTATGAATGGATTCCCTGATCATCAGCTTTGCTTTTATCTCCCCCTTCTTGTACTTTGTTTTGGCAGCAGCAGTAGCAGTGGATGGAGGTTCTTGGATTTTACCCTGATCATAGTCCATGACATCTTGGTCTTTCGACTGAAGATCCAATATCATCTTCCAAGCATGGAAGTCATCCTTCCCAGTCAACTTGTCATCCTCCTTGAAGCCATAGTTTGTGGAACCCATTTTCTTCTTCGATGATTGCTATAAATTAGGGCTTGTCTTCACCTCAGCTCTGATACCATGTAAATTTATGTAGATGTTCTATGCTTGATGCAACTTTACTTTTCACCACAGCAATCACATAAACAATCAAGTAAAATGTTGATAGAACATACCAGTGGATCTATAGAAGACAAACCAGAAACAGAAAAAAGTGGTGGTGCATTACGACGGTCAACAGGATGCTTCAACCAGCAAAGTCTCCTTGGTCAGCCAACCCAGCATGTGTCACAACAGCCCTCAAAACAGGCACACGGTCAACTCAAAGTCAACCCCAGAAAAGTCAACACTGCCCCAACGGCAGCAACACCAGCAACAAAGGCAGCAACACCAGCAACAACGGCAGCAACGACAACAACAATGGCAACAACAACGTCTTTGTCCTTCTTTCCCACATGTGAACTGAAACTGCCTCCAAGGAGCTCGAACCAATCAGAAGAGGAAAGATGATGTGTGAGGATGAGATGAGTGAAATGTCCTCCAACATTGACTCTATTTATATCAATCACTGAGGTGTGTGACACATTTGCTGGGGGTGTAAAACCTTTAGGCCGACCTGCACATATTTGAAATTATTAAAAATAAATTCAAAATAAATGTTCTGCTCATCAGATTAAGATCAATTTTAGATCGATCTTACACCTCTCCGAAAGAGGAACCCAATACAAATATTGGTATCTTCATCTCAGCATCACAACATGGAGTTTGACCCCAGTTGTCCAATTTTAACCCTTGCCTTTCTTCGATTCTTCAATTGATTCTTGAAGAAGGACTTGATTCGCATTATTGGCCTTGAACATGTGGACTAACTTATCATACATCTCCTTGGATGTTCCCGTTAGCCATCAGTATTTTTTACATGTTAGTGATGACTATATCTACAACTGAGTTTTCTAGAAACTGATTTCCTCATGTCAATATGTCATCCAGAAAACCCTCCTAAAACTTTTTTCACCCTTCTACCTTTTCAGTTCGCCCATGTCAAAATCAAAACCTCATTGTCACTAGCCTATCTAGCTTCAGCCTTCTTGATCTGCCCATCAGCTTTAAAAGGCAAATCCACATCTGTTTCGAAAGTCTCCCCTATGTTAGGAAGTGGCGCTTTTAGACATTTCACCCTTGGCAATCATCAAAAAGCCAAAAATCCTCCATCTGCAACAGGCCTACCATGACTGACCTCTTACTTTGCAAATGAAATTGACAAGCAGCCCTAAGTCGCGCCACTCACACCCCCTAGATCTCAGCACTGCATAAAACCCAATCTCAAGCTGACTATTAGGTTTTTCACAGTGTTCTATGGTTTCTACAAAGGCAAGAAATATATTTCATCTCATGGAGTAAATGTTTGAGTTTACAGTTAGAGGAACAACTGCTTCTAAATGTAACTTGAGCCTTTAGATATGTCTGCAAAACAGAAAGCTACTCATCTGGACTTTACAGCTCTTTCCAGCATGAAAATCACAGGAAGAAAGGGATACCACTGTCTCAGCAAACTGGTAAATTGTCAAGGCCCAGAACCTCCTCCATTTACAAGCAGAGGGTTAGGGCGCCTCCTTCATCCACAAGCAGAGGGCGCTGGCCAATATTGACTTGGAAGATTGCAAAGGTCCAGGTTTGCTTTGTATTGAACAGTGAAACATATGTCCAGGTTTTATGAATTTGAGTGATGGTCATAACAGGAACAGAGTTTGAAATATGCTAGGAAAAAGAGTCTGGTTTGATAAAGGAGGTCATCCGAAGCTTTCAAATCATGGGAATTGTTGAAATGAAGAAAGGTATGTCATTGATAAAAATTCCAATCATAAGTACCCTGCTTATCCACAAGATCAAATAGAACAGATGCTGACAACAAATGCCATTACCCAGGCAGAAAGAAAGTTCTTGGTTTCTCAAAATGCACTAACCTCCATAAGTCACAAAGATGATTTGACAAGTAATCTGTCATGAGATGACCAAGCCAAATGATAAATATCTCATTCACCCTTAGAACAGTGCAGGGAGACAATGTCATTGTGATTAGGGTTTCTTCTGAAACACAGTAATGCTTGCAAGTAAAGATGCTAAGATTGGTGTTTTAAGTGGTTTACTTACCACCACATTCAGAGAAAGGTTGTGTCAAACATAATTGTCAAAAAGCCTTCAGATACCTTACCTGATGAAGAGCCTCCTCCATATATGAGCAGATGGCCAAAGCCTTGGACATGGTTGAAGACTGATTAGTCAGAAAGATGTAGTGGGAAGATGCAAAGGGAGAGAGCAAAGGTCTTTTACATAGGTAAAAAGTGGTGGTTATGCTTCAAAATGCATTGCCCATAGTAAAATATCTCTCAAAATACACATCATGATGGACTGGGAACATTATGATTATATATGCTATTGATGTCAAAAAGGGGCAGTTTCCTTAAGGGAAGGGATCAAAAAACAATACACGGTCACATGCCCAAAGTCCAGAAGGCGCTTTTCAAGAAAGCAGAGAATTCTGATTTAAAGGGAAATAGCCAAAGGATAGCACCAACATTGTTAAAAACAATAGCAGAGATAATATAGATGTGCTTGGGTTATTTGTCAAAGTTTAAAGGCTCGGAGTCAGAGTCAATGAGCGGGTGTATATATTCAAATAACAAACCCACTGTTTTAAAACAAACAGAGTTAAAAATCAATGTTGCTTCCAAAAGTTTAAATGACCATTGGAGAGTTATTGTGACATAACATCAAAGGGTAAGTATGATGTAAAGATTTCATTTTCAAAAACTGAAGAAGAGCTCGCGCCTCTCTAGCACCAAGGCAAGAGAATCTGGTCGAAAATTCACAAGTTTGCACTGAGAAAAACTGCGCGACGTGCCTGGGTTCTTGCGCGACGTGCCTGGGCGGAAAATTGCACGGGCCACCTTCGTCGGAGCGACGCGCCTGTACAAGGCCACCCGACAGGTCGACCCGACAGGCCACCCACGGTGATTTCTGCGCGACGTGCTGACTGCAAAAGAGTGCCGCACAGCTTGTGAAGATCCCTGGTGCTCCTCCGGCCCCACACAAGGGTTGTCCATCAATTTTAGAGGTATTTCTCACACATTTTACCATGTTATTCAAAGCCACCTCAAGGTTACAGGGGAAAACTGTTGATTGACTGCCTTATATTGATCGAAACTTATTGACAAAGTTGCCATCCATTCAAACAAAGGTTTTCACAATATCACCAGAAGGTTGCACTTATAAGGGACTATTTATTGTTTTAAAAGAGAAAACTCATATAACCCTTGTCTTAAAGCTCTACAGTCTTCTAAAAACTCTGTCAGGTTTTGCTCCAATACTGTGTATTGACAGTCTAATCATATGTGAGGTAGTTTGCTTGAGATACAAATTGTTGAAGGATGGCACACTTATACAGGGTAAGGTTTTAATGGTTGAAAGCCTCCTTGAGCAAGGAGTTTTGGTATGTTGGTTAACATCAAAGATTTCAAAGAACAGAGTGACTGTTGGCATTCTCTCACAAGCACACCTTTTAGCAAACTGCCCCCCTGTTTCACTGTATTTTGTCACTACTGTGAAGAATTGTTGAACAGAGATTTTCCAAAGGTGCAGGGCCACTTTCTACAAGACAAAAGAAGGGCAGAGGTTGTTGATGGTTGAATTCTAACATTGGAGACAGAGGTATAGATGTATTGATAGATCTTTTGAACTCATAAGCAAAGGGTGTGTTTTCTAAAAAGCATGGTGCACTGATATGTCACCTAACCTAGCTCTGCCTTTCTTTCACTATATGGTGTCATTTTGAAGGGCTGTTGTTTGTAATATTTTTCAAGAGGAAGGTCATTTCTGAAGAACAGGGTTATCAAAACACTTATCACAACAAGCCCCTTCTAGCAATCTGCCCCTATTTCACTGTATTTCACTACTGTAAGTTTGTTGGCAAAGAGTTTCCAAAGGTGAACAGCATATTGAAAGACAGAGTTGTTGGTGATTGCATTTAACATTGAGACAGAGGTACAGGTGTAGTGTTGACCTTTGAAATTCACAAGTAAAGAGGTGGTTTTCCTAAAAGCACTATGCATTGATTTTACACCTAAGCTAGGTCTGCCTTTTCCTTGCACTATATTGTATCATTCTGAAGATTTGTTGACAGAGAGTTTCCAAAGGTGACAGCACATTAAAAAGGCAGAGTTTGTTGATGAGAAGTTAAACATTGGAGGCAGAGGTACTAAAGAGCAGGGTTTTAATATTGAAGATTGGTCTTATAGATGCAAAATGCAAGGGTTGGTTGATCTCTAACAAACTCACCAGGAGGAATGATTGCTTAACACTACATACATGAAATTTATACAGCATATTGTCTCATCTTTATTGATGGTTTCCTATTGAGAATTTTACATGGCTGAAGTGCATCCAGAGTTGAAGGACTGTTTTTAAGAAGTGCAGAGGTGGCTTATTCAAAGAAACATTGTTGCATTTTATTCAAATCCACAGTGTCCATATATGTCCAAACAGTATAGTCGCCAGTTTCAATCCAGCAGGGCATTGTTCATACAGTAAAGACAGTTTGCCTCTTCCAAAGTTTGGTCAAAGTCAAAATGCCTCCAAAGCGAGATCACAAGAGCGGTCCACATAAGAGATATGAGCCTATCTCCATAGAAGAAATCAATGCTCACCCATCAATGCTTTTCAATTTCCATGAAGTAGGCTGTCTTGATTTCTGCCAGAGGATAGAAGAAGTCAAGAGTTTTTCGCCACTTACACATTTGTGCGCTTTGAGATTCAAGGACAAACACTTCCAATTAGCGGGTCTTGATTTCAAAATCTCCCCAAGGTATGTATCCAAGGCTACCAAGATCCCGTATCATGGTGAAAAGTGGTTTAAACAAGCTCATCTTGATCTAGAGGATTATAAACCTTTTATCAAGCCTGAACATAGGGAAACCATCACTTCTATTTTTCCTTTTTCCTATCTTCTTGACAGTTATGCTCCGTTGACGAAAGCCATAATGAGGTATTTCACTTGTGAAGGGAGGTTTAACCAAATTTATGCCTATCATGTCCGCTTGTTGATGCATTTTACCAGAAGCAGGCAACTAAACCTTCCATACTTTTTGTCCAAAAGCATAGAGAAAATGGCTTCTACTATCCAAAAGAAAGCTCCACCTCGGCAAATCCCTTCTCTCTTTCATCATTCCTTGATCAAGATTATCTTCTTACACCAGCTGGAGAAAAAATGGGTTTCATGGGATTCATTCATTAGCCATGCAGATTTCGCCACTGTCCCTCCTGTTCATGTGTCTCCTACTCAGCCTGTCCATCGCCCAGTGCCTTTATCTAGTAGGCCTACCCCTAAAAAACTCAAGATGACCACTGGGCAGCCAAGTAAACAGGGAGAAGAAGAGGGCAGTGAACCCCAGGGAGAAAAAGAAGGCAGTGAACAACAACAGCTAGATATTGAGGGACAGCAGCAGTTGGAGATTAGTGAACAGCAGCAACTAGAGTTTGAAGATCAGCAGCAGGTACAGGAAGAGGGACAACATCAGGTACAGGAAGAGGAACAGCAGCAGACAGTAGTTGAGGAGCAGCAAGTTGGGCAAACAGTTGAAGCGCCTTTTGAGCCACAAACTGGACAGGATGTTGAGGAAGGACAGCAAGCTGAAGCTGCCTCCTTGACAGTGATCAAAACTGTTCCTAGAAAGAGGAAATTGCCCAAAAAGACAACTTCTAGCTTGCCAAGGAGAAAAAGCGCTAGATTGGCATTCAAAGGCAAAAGCATAGTTGGAGAAAGTGCCAAGCATGGAGGTAAATCAGCTGTCATCCCTATCCCAAATGATGACAGTGATAACGAGGCCCGCATCCTTGAAAACCTCCTCATTCACAAAGAAGGGCAAATTGAGGTGTTACAAGAAGATCTTCAAAGGGCGAGGAATTTCAACCATTTCTTGGAGGTTGAAAACAAACAAATGAAGTTTCATGCAGCTATCCATGAAGCAAGAGCAATCAAGTATAAGAAAGAGGCAGAAAAAGCGCAAGTAAGAATTGAAGAGCTCATTGGCGAGTTTGATGATGAAGAGGAAGAAGATCAGCCTAGGCGGAAGAGGCCTAGGACCATCGGGCTTAGAAGAGCCTTGGAGAAACAGAGAGCAGAAGAACAAGCTCATTTCGAAGCCTTTCCTCTCACTGCCCTCCTTGAGCAGGAAATTGAGGAAAACAAAGAAGCATGGCTTGAGAGGGCTAACCAGCATTTGGAGACAAAGCTTGAGAGGGCAAATAGGGATCTTGAGCTACAGAGAAAGAGGACTCTTCACTTTCAGAAGCTAAATCAGTTTGTCAGGCGAAAATTAAAGGTAGCACAAGAGAAATTGAAGAAATTGAAGGAGAGGCGCCTAGCACGGAAGGAAGCAAAAAGCATATCAGCCCTTGATATTTTGGCTTCAGCTTCAGAGCATGTTTCTATGGACCCTTGAGGGTCATGCATGCCAATTTTGGGCCTGTTTCGGAAACTTTTTGTTTTTTGGCATTTTTTGGGTTTTTGGCCAAAAACTCATAAATGCGCCATTTCAGTTTGAGGATTTGTCAAGGGAGGAGGATGATACCGATGGATGCCATAATTCCATGAGCAGCTCTCCAGCGATTTTCAGGGCATTTGAAGATCATTCGCCCCCTCAAATTGGCGAAAAACAACCTCATTTTGCACATTCTGCCCGCCATATCAGCAGTCTGCTATTTTCTGGGTTTTTGCACACAGGTACAGTTTTGAGGGACTTTCAGAGATCAGATTGAGGTGATTTCACTTGCGTCGGAAAGAAGACACAGAGAGATTTCCAACGAGCCATCATGAGCCTCATTTCGACACCGGGAAGGCTGCCATTTGCATCCAGCAAGTCAGGGGACCTTTTTTAGGCATAAATATGAAGTATTTTTGTAATTTTTGAACTCCAAAAATCTGCTTTTCCCAAATGTGCGTTAAGCTATTTTTATCATTGGGAAATCATGTAAAGTCAATATAATTTCCGTTTTTAGCAGTTTTTAGATATTTTATGGGATATTTTGTGCCTTAGGCTTTGCAAAGCCTCAAGGACAAGTTTAGATATTTTGACTTGGCCAATGGGATAGCTAGTTGCTCCATGAGGTTTTCCTCCCTCAAGCCTATTTATTCCATGGTTCTCATTGTAAATCGGAGGCTGAACTTGAGAGAAGAATTAATACATTGGTCATATGAGCTTTGAAGAATACACTTGAGTTATGATTTTTGGACTGCCTCTTGGATGTTTTTGAGGAATGATGAAGGATTGTTGATGGATTCCTTGACATGGTAGAATGGTATAGTGCTTCTTAATGTGTTTTGTCTTCTAGTTTTCACTCATAATACATATTTCTTGCTGCTATAGATCAGTAAAAATTGATTTTGAGATATGCCCATGGAGGCACCTCAAAATCCCTGAATCTTCATAGCTTGATGTTTTCTTCTCCCTTAGTTATGCTAAAGAATTCTTAGCTGCTCTTTAGTAACTTAAGGTATTGTTGCCAAGTTTTGTTCATAAGTTCTATGTATGTTAAGTAGGATGTATGGTTTGCCCTACCTACCTACAAGCTGCCCATAGTTCTATCCATAAAACTTTCTCTTCGACTGATTTGTTGATCATCTTGTTGAACCAAGGAGGCCTAGTCCCGATCTAGCCCTTTGCCTAAAACTATGAAAACTTATTTGTCCAAGTGCCCAATGACTTAGAGACTATGTTTAGGCGTTCCGGCGTAGTTGATGAGTTGTTAGTTTGTCTTGTGTGTTTTCCCCAAAGTCTGATAGCCTTTTCCCGAAGTTAGAGGGTCTTATACCTCTATGTATGGCTGGAATGTTTGATTTCAATGTTTTAATTAGCTCCTAGTTGCATTTAGCATGATTAATGGCTTGCTATAACATGTTTATGTCTGCTATAAACTAGTTACACTTGAAATCCCTTGTCTTTCACCAACTTATTGTCCACTCAATCCATTTTTCCCAAAGATCCCTTCTACCGTGAATCAAATCGGCCCTACAGCAGCTTTACATCATCACTTCATAGCTTCCTTGACCTGTTTGACCCCATAGCCCAATTTATCTACATCTTGTTATCCAGTTTATGTATTTGATCAGTTTCATCCCTCGCAAACTTAAAAACTAAAAAACCAAAAAACACACTTCATAACTAGCCTAATATCAGAATATCGCAAGTAAACACACCGACATCTTTTGCACTTATAGAGAGAGCCCTCTCTGAGTCCAGGAAGGCTAGGTCCTTGGGCTCCAAAGCTTGGTTTGATGTTACATCGTCATTTGGCTAGCCAATCGACCAAATCACGGACCTCTAATGGGGGCTCCTAGCTCAAAGATGTAGGCAACCAGACTTTATGAATTGAGTCCCTAATCATCGCCTTTACTTTGATCTCCCTTCTACACTCTTATACTTTGTTTGCAAGAAAGGGCCATGTGGGATGGAGGTTCTTAAGGTTCTTGGATTTTACCCAAGTACATAGTCCATGACATCTTGGTCTTCCAAGTTAAGATCCAATGTCATCTTCCAAGCATGGAAGTCATCCTTCCCAGTCAATTTGTCATCAGCCTTAAAGCCATTGTAGTTTGAGGAACCCATCCTCTTCTTCGGTGATTGCTATAAATTGTAAATGGCTCACTGGAAAGGCCTATTTTATATGTATCAAGATGATAATCCTCAATCCAGCGATCATAATGCCATTAGTAGACAAGAGGAGTTTGATGCCCCTCTTTGTGAATCTCTTTGGAGCCATGACATTAAGGAGCCCCCCCAATGCCCTTAAAGGGGGTTGTGGTTCTTCCCAAGATATGATGATTGTAGTCCATCATGTTCCTTCCTCAATAATCAGGATAGTGTGATTGTGGATGTGTGTGAGTAATCTATCTCTTTATGCCATGAGGAGGATATGCCTGATCTTGCTATCCATCATATGTTTATGAGCTTGTTTCTTGAGTTCTCCATATTCTCGTTGCAAGAAAAGTTGCACGAGTTGGATTCCTCTTTTCCCTCCTCATCAATAACCCTTGATGCATGGTCCTCAAATATTCCCGCCCCCCACCCTTACCATTCATCAAGCAAATCTTGGAATGGGAAATCTGATATTTGGGTCCCCTGCCTCATAATGGTTCATAAGGGAAATTGTTTTTATATTGATCAAATGATGTATAGTTGCATTTGCTCTATGACTACACTTAGTATTAGCATAATGTAATATAGAGTAGGATGCATTTCATATTCATTTTCACATTAGAACTAACATCATATTATGTTATCATGCTAATTTACATTGAAATTGCATTTAGAATTAGATTTTCTTTCCTGTTGATTTTTTATGGCCCAACAAAAGCATGGCGATCATAGAACACCGTAAAAACATGTTGCCTCGTGTGCTTAGCCTTTGATGTGCAGGTAATAGGTCTATGGTCCGAAGAGATTGTTGGTGTTCTCATGACCTCCTCGTTCGAGTACATTTGTTCAATATATGGAAAGCTCATGTCCTAGTTGGAGCCAGATGTTACCCACCACTGTGGGTGACACCCATAGGAGACTTTTTTCTCCTAGATTTGTCTTCAGTTGGCAGACAGCAACCCCTTGTAGCCATTAGATAGCTCGATGTGCCACTATTCTCTGCCACTTGAGCTAGCCATTATGTGCCCTAGCCCATCTGTATGATCGTATGTTTGAAGGTGGTCCTTCCAACCCCGAAGGTATGGATTTCATTATGTAATTGGGTATTTTTGCTTACTTATCATGGACACATCTGAACATGGACTAGTGGGGGGACTTGGCGGAAAGAATGGGCTTGGTCTATACTCTTGTCCCTTTGTCCAACTTGGTGGTTAGTCTTGTATCCTAGTCTTATGGGATCTCCTTTATTGGCTACTAGCTTTAGGAGTGGCACTACATGGGAAACCTAGGATTTTAGTTGCGTGGTCCCACTTCCCAACACCGCATATATCTCTCCTCCACTCATTATAGCTCCTTTTTCACATATTTCCCATTCAGGTCCACATTTGTCCATTGGGTCCACAAGGAATTAGCTTCCCCCTCCCCTTATCCACACTTTGGGTCGGGCCTAGAACGATGCCCCGGAGGTTAATACAACTAAAAATAAAGTTAAAAGCATAATTTGGCCATTTACAACAGGAAATGTACCATAAAATGCAAAAGATGGTTGGGACGTAAAATTTAGCACGTGGGAAAAAGCCAAACATGAGCTATACCCCTATCATTATGGTCATCACCCTCGTTCCCAAGGCCCCTTATGTGAGCCTTTTGCATCATTAAGGAACCCATGATTGTCCCAACCCCTAGTGGGAAATGAACTGCTCTACCCTAAGGGGGTATCCACACCTATATCATTCACATCATGTCTCATCATTCACATTCTGGGGTTACGTAGCCCTCTCCAGGCCAGCGCAGGGGCACGTAGAAGCTGAAGAGACTGACGCATGGGCTTCAGGGGCAGCGCTGGGGTTTCTAGAGCTAGATTTTGGCTGAGTCTTGTAAATCCCGTTTGAAGGTGTGGATCAATCAAGGGTTTGGTCTTAGAACAACAAGTTAGCTACAGATCTATATTTTTCTCTGTCGGGTTAACTAGTGTGGTGCCTAGATTTGTTGTATTCAGAAAACTACTTAATAGTATATATTATAAACCCTCCAGCAGCTAGAAGACCGGTTTTCCCGCTTTGGGTTTTTCTGGGGACAATTGTCCAGAAAATCTTGTGTCACTTTGTCTATTGTGCATGTACTTTTCTGTTTTAGATCTAAATCAGTGATAGTTTGTTATGTGTTTACTTCGATGTTAATCTGAATATTTCAGCATTAATAACTTATTTAAGTAGAAGTATAACCAGATCTAACAGTAGATTTCTGCATAAAGTAACTTTCAGAAATTTGCACAGATTCCACATCTTGAAGGGGGGATTCTTATACTGAATCAATTTGTGGAATCGTCTTCCGAAGCACTCTCTCCCCCACATGAAGAACCAACCACGGATGACACCTTGAATGATGTGATTGACATAATTGGGAGACTGAATCTTGATTCAAACCCAACTTAGTCAAATGAGCAACCTGGGCCATCTCAAAAAGGTCCCCCAAAATGGCTGACAAAGACATTGGAAAATGTTCGTCCCGATGAGGTTGGAAAGACAGGAACAAAAAGTTCCACCAGGAAAAATGGAGGTGATGTAGATGATTCTGATTCACCTGTTGATATGTATGCTTCTTATAATTATGAATTGAATTTGTCTACAGATCTTGAACCAAATTCCTTCAAAGAAGCTGCTTCTCATGATGAATGACATGAAGCGATGCAAAAGGACTCTGATGCCTTGATAAAAAATGGCACTTTGAAGCTGGTTGATCCTCCATGAGGAACCAAACCAATTGGTTGCAAGTGGGTCTACAAGAACAAGTACAAAGCGGATAGCTCACTTGATATGCACAAAGTCAGGCCTGTGGCAAAAGGTTTTGCACAGAAAGAAGGGATCGATTATGAGGAAACTTTTGCCCCCATAGCAAAATGGGCTACCAGCCGAACACTCTTTACCTTAGCAGCTCAGAATGGTTGGAAAATCCATCAGATGGATGTAAAAACTGCCTTTTTGAATGGAGATCTAAAGGAGAAGGTTTTTATTTCCCAGCCAGAAGGATTTGTTGTGAAGGGCCAAGAACACAAAGTATGCAAGCTTATAAAATCCTTGTATGGCCTCAAGCAAGCACCGCGAACCTGGTATGAGAAATTAACTGAGCATCTTCTGAAACTCAACTTCAAACATTTTGATCTTGATGATGCAACTTTGTTTGTCAAAAAAGTTGGAAAAATAGTTGTATATCTTGTGGTGTATGTAGATGATCTTTTGATGACAGGGAACAATGAGAGTTACATTGCATCCATAAAGAAGGAATTGAAGAAAGGTTTTGAAATGATTGATTTGGGCTATGTTCACTACTATCTTGGTATTGAAGTAACTCAACATCCTAAATTTATATTCCTCTCTCAGAAGAAGTACATTGGAGATCTATTGAACAAGTTTGGCATGGTTGAATGCAATCCTTTAACCACTCCAATGGAACAAAACTTGAAGCTCACATCCATTGAAGGGAAAGAATTTGAGGATGCAACGAAGTATAGACAACTTGTAGGAAGTCTCATCTACCTGATTACTACCAAACCAAACATCTCATTTTCTCTTGGAATCCTCTCCAAGTTTATGCAAAAACCTTGTGAAGGACATTGGTCTACTGTAAAAAGAGTTCTAAAGTACTTGAAAGGGACTCAAGACTTTGGACTCAAATATACACAGATGGGCAACTTCAGCTTGATTGGATACTCTGATTCAAACTTTGATGGACACAAAGAAACTGGGGTATCTACTTCAAGTTATACTATGAGTCTTGGATCAAGAGTTGTCTCCTAGAGATCACGCAAACAGTCAGTTCCAGCAAATTCCACAACTGAAGCAAAATATGTGGCAGCAACTGAAGCGACAAAGGAAATTATGTGGCTCAGGAAAATCCTAGAACTTAGAAGATTTACAGATGACCAAATGCATTCAACTCCACTCATGATCGACAACACTAATGCAATAAAGTTGGCCAAGAACCTAAAGTTCCATGATCAAACTATGAAAATTTCTAAATATTACATATGCAGAAACCCTACTGTTAAATCTGGTTATACTTCTCCTACTTAAACAAGTTATTAATCAAAAATTTCAGCATTAACATCGAAGTAAACACATTAACAGTCTACACAGATACAGATCTAAACTAAATACACGCACAATGACAAAGTGACACAGGATTTTCTGGACAACTGTCCCTGGAAAAACCCAATGTGGGAAAACCAGTCTTCTGGTTGTTGGAGGGTTTATATTATTAAGCAGATTCTAAGTACAACAAATCTGGGTACCTTACTAGTTAACTCGACAGAGAAATACAAAGTCTGCAGCAATACCTTTGTTCCGGAGACAGAAAACTGGACTGATTCACACCCTCAAACGCGATTTACAGAACTCAACACTTTTCAGTCTTCAGAAACCCTAGCGTTGCTAAAAAGCCCTTTGCGTCAGCTCTGCTAGGCTGTGACTGCCCCTGCGCTGCTCATGAAGGGTCTGCGTCACCCCTGACTGCGTTACACTACCCTAGTTGGGCCTGTGTCAACCTTGTTGGCCTCCTGCTGCATCTGTGCTGCCCTGCGTAGCACTGAAACCCTCTGCGTTGCGCAACTGCTGCTCCCTCTGTGCTGCTCTGGTTGCTGCTTCTTTGCCTCTTGCTGACTCTTGGCCTGGGATCAGATCATCCCTCTCGCCAATACTACCCATCGCTGCAGCTGAAACACTTCTGGAAATTTTTAGCAAACCACACCCTAGAATTCCAGCTTAGTCGCAGTGCTTTGCCACTGTGTGTATCCTCCAACTGACCCCAGGCCTTTCCTTTATACTTTTCTCGTTGGAAAACCAACAGTCATGATCTAATCTTGAATCGATGGCTAAGATTAAAAGAAAGCTTGATTCGTGTGACTTAGGTCATTTCCATTACATGTTTAAATTAATTATCTTTAATCTTTTAATTTTCCTAAGTTAGACTTAGGGTCCTTAATTAAAAAGATTAATTAATTAATTTTCTCTTAAACCGGATGGAATTTCTCAAATCCCTTTCTGGGTCTTGGAGATCTCATGTAGTCTAGTCCCTCCACAAAGTTTGGGAGCTAGAGCACATTTGATGCTACCCTAACACTCAAAAATCTCAACACTCTCTCTTAGCGAGGAATTTGCTCTAGCACAACACTTCACCCCGAAGTTCTGCACTGATCTCTAGTGTGGGTCTCTGCGCTAATGCTTGGCTTGCTGCCCTTCATCACTGCGTTGTTGCTACTCTCCCGTACTACTACCCATGACGCTACCACATCTGTACTGCATCTCCCTCTCAATATGCTGCGAATTGTTGCACTGCAACTCAGTTGCTGAGAGAAACAATTGAAAACTCCTACCCAATCTTTGACAGACACGTCAGTTGGGTTGCATCCTCATCACTGAAGATCCATAGGTTGCTGCTTCGTGTTGTCATCTGGAGATTGTTGCACAGCCACAACTCTACACTGCGTAACCAGACCTCCTCTGCGTTGTTGAAGTCACATCATCCCCTCTGTGCTGATGTCCCCTACACTACTTTTGCGCTGCGTTGTCCTCCTGAAGCCTCTACGTTGTTGCACCTCTGCTCTGCGTAAGCAGGCCTGCTCTACACTACTAAAGTCACATCAGCCCCTGCGTTGCTGCTGCTACATTTTCACTGCACTACTCCCTTCAGCTTCCAGCTCTGCCTCTGCTCCATCTGTGATTCTCTGCACCCACTGATCCACTTGTCCTGCTACTGTCTTAAGGCTCCCATAGCACGGATGTGATCCAAGAGTTGAGCTACTCAAGGATCCCGCCACCACTCTGTAGCTGCTCTACATATCCATGTCGCCCCACTTTCTTGGTTCATGAGCGCTCATGGCTACATCATCTTCGAAGCCATCGTCCGCCACAGCGGCCTTGGAGCTAGAAGCTTCCTTGTCTTTCTTCTTCTTAGGACAATCGCTGGCGAATGTCCTAGTTCGCCGCACTGGAAACACTTGATCTTTGATAGATCACGCTTCTTTCTCCCTTGCTGCCTCTTTGATGCCAAGGTTGCATCTTCCTCTTCTTCCTTCTTGACTTTGCTCAACCCGGTGATGAACTGTCTCTTGGTGATCCGACGGATTTCTTCTTGTCGGAGGATCGCCCACATATTGTCCCAATTGGGAAGGTCCGCTCTACCCAAGAGACTTTGGACAAAAGTTTACCAGTCCTCTGTGACAACATTTAGAGTCGTCCTCACCATAACACCGTCCTCCACCTTCACCCCCATGCTAGTCAGTTGATCCCGGATCACTTGAAGTCTGGACAGAAAAGGCTCAATCTCCTCCCCCTTGGTCATCATGAATAACCTCAACTGGTTCTCCAAAAGCATCTTCCTCTGGACGGATTTCCTTCATATAGTGTGGTCAGAGCCACCTGTTAGCGCAAGGAATCACTCCTTGACTGCATAAGGAGTTAGACATACATATCATAATTCATTTCAAATTTTAAAGGGGTTGTTTAAGTGGTGGGATGGTTTCTCAAAGATTTTGAAATGATTTTATGTTCTTTAAGACTTTCATGCATTTGGCAAGCTGTGGCAAATATAAAGTGTGTGGTTAAATTGGTAGTGTAGAGAGCAGAGAGTACAAATGGAGAAGATGGATAGCTGGTACCTATTCCAGGAAATATTCCTATCCTAAATCAGTCACACAACTATGATGATGGCTCTTTACACAAACTCTGTTTATGCAAAGCAAACAACATTCAGAAAATAGATTACATGTATAAAGTATTCCACAAATCCTTTATGAAATCTTCACTGACATGATCTATAACACACATAATTTGCAGAAAACTGAAAGTAGATAATTTATTGTTAAATCCTTTATCAGTTTCTCACTCACACCTTATTAGTTGTTGCAATTCATATTTTAGAATAAATTAAGAAAGAAAAGAGACACACCACACATTAGATGTTCCTTGAGTCACAAAATCCTCCAACATGAAGCAAAAAGGCTTTTTATTATATTCAGTGTTCAAGTAGACCAACATCCAACCTGGAAATGGTATTTACAAGTGGTATATATAGCAAGAGAGACACCAACTCCATCTCTTCTTAAAAGAAGGAAACATTAATTCTAACATTACATAGGTGTCAAAAGACATTACAACCTTATCCCATCGAAATCTAACAGAAAAGACAAATAGAGAAGAAATTTGGGCTGAAATGCTGAGTGTGTTGTCATGCTGCCCCTTTTTTCTGCTGATTTATCTCCTTGTGTCTTAGGTCTTTAATAACCATGTAGCTCCATTTAATAAGACCTCTAACAACCTCATAACCACCTTTCACCATCACTTGTATTATCCATTTGGTTATGGGTTCTTATCCATCCTTAACTGGCTCAGAAAAATTTGCTGACAAGTGTCAAAATTCAGTTAAAACAGGTGCTACTGGAAATTCCGGTAAAAACCTGTAACTGCGCAAAATCTGGACTGTTTCTTTTTCAAAAATACATAGAAAATGCTGAAAATTCTGTGCAGTCTTATATTCCTTGACACCTAAGTTGTTGTTCAAAATTGTAATTGATAAGCAAAAAGGTACTGGTATCAAAAAACCTTTTTACCTTCCCTCTATGTGTGTTGCAGCATCAGCAAGCTTATCCAAGTCTATTTCGCTGCCAACAACTGATTTGGATTTGGTTGCTCTTGTGGCTGCTTCCTTGACAGGGGCTTTGTCCTCCTTAGAACCCTTTTATGTTTTTCTTCTCTTTGAGGGCTCCGAGTACTGTTCTGAAGGGGTTGTGTTCTTGTTTTTCTTCATGGATTTCTCTGTTTTTGAACCTTCAAATTTACCTTCAATATCAATAACGTCTGTCATTAGGCTTGGATCATGTAGAGCCTTGGACTTAAGCCTAAACTTGTTGTTGTCTCTAGTATGCCTCTTTCTGGTACCAGCAACAGGTTTGGGTTCTTCCTTCTTCTTCTTACTGTTGATGTCATATCTAGCATCCTTAAGGAGTTCTTCATCTGATGGTGTAGGTTGATACTCTTTCTGCAACTTTTGTTGAAGATGTGCTTCCGGAATTTTTGGTAGCACCTGCGCTTTTGATTTATCTACAGTTGCAGACCTTCCTCTTCTGGCTCTAGTGTAGACATTAGGAAAGAGAGGAACAGGGGGCACTATTTTCATAGATTTGGGTTTGCTTGCTGAGGAACTCTCTCCTTTTTCCAACCTTCTTTCAGCCTTGACTACAGAAACCTTCTCTTTTTTGCCCTTGGCCTTCTTATGAATGTTTTCTTTTTTGGCCTTTCTCTTTGTTCTTCTTTTTCCAGGCTGAGGGTTTGGTTGTGACCCTGGTGGTCTAGGTGCAAGTTGGCCTGCCCTGTAGAATAAAAAGTGGTCCCAAGTTTGGTTTCTCTTCCCCAACTCTTCTTCAACTAGAACTTTGATTAAAGCTTGATGGTACAAGCTATACTCTGATACATCAATGTGAGCCTGAACCCTTGCTGACATCTTTGTCTGGCTTTTCAACAAGAAAAATGGTAGATTTAATGTCTTCATCCCTACAATATGAAAAGAAACCTCATGTGATAGAGGAACACAACTGTATACCTCCTTTCACAAGTGAGGTATATCTTGATAAGCTTGATAGCTTCTGCCCAATCATTCTTAAGATAGCTGCTTGGAATGTCTTTTTCCCAATTTGGATCTTTGTGTGCATCTTTGAGGAAGCTATTGAGATCTCCTCCTGCAATGACCTGCCCTTTGAACCACCTTTCTCCTTCTTGGGGAAGGTTAAAGGCTTCAGCAATGGAGTCTTCAGAAACCTGCAAGGTGAGGCCATAAACTCTAGCTTCCTGTCCATTAAAAGAGTTAGCAAACTCTTGAGCTACTCCTGAGTGATTGCTCCCTAGCCTGGTACATAGAGAATACCACCCTGATTGAATAAACAAGCTTCTTACCCTCGAATTGGCAACAACCAAATTTGCACCTTGTAGCTCAATTCGATTTATTTTTCCACCTGTTTTAGTCATCTTCAGAAAATAAGTGACTCTGTCTCTTGCAACTGATAGGTGGCAGAGTTGAAGGAGATTTACCTTACAAGTGTTGCCTGTATTCACCTTTGGAATCTTGTCTGAAATCCAGAATCCTTCTCAAACTATGACTCTCAGCAACTCTAACTCCAACAGCTAAAAATTCAAATGACAGAGTTCCTGCTTTTTCGGTGGTTTTAAAACCAAAATTTGGTTCATCACCCCATGCAAATCAACCTTCATAATTAAAAATATTCCTCACCGTGATGTGCACCATGTGATAATCCATCATCACCTTTAGTTGGCTGCATTTTTCCGTATGAAGTGCTCCAGATGTCTTGAGACAAGTGGATCTGTGACTAGCCGTCACCTTCATTGTCTTTACTGTTAATTGGCCGAAATTTCCGGCAGCAATGTTGTGTAACCAGCCAAATGGTTATGGCGTTGAGTGTAAATAAACACAATCTCCTCCGTTCAGAAAAACACGTACTTAGACATACGTATAACTGACTTGGGGTTGACAAGCAGGACGGGGTAACGGTTAAGTTCATAACTGCGGATGAAACATGGGTTCAACGTATATTACGACTTGACTTAAACTAACTGACTGCAATACGACACCTATCATGAGATATGAAAAGATTTAAAAAAAGATTTGAGGTGTATTTACACTACAACACGTGGCTTAACTAAAGCAGATGCGCTTTTTTGTTTATTTTTTTAAAAACAGAGTATGCTTCCGGAAATTCCGACAGCATTGGAAGAGAAATAAAAAAAGACAGAAACATGAAAATAACGGACTATCCGAAAAGACTAAAACTGGTGCTTCTAGAAATTTTGGTAGCGACCAAGAAAAAATTTAAATTTTGAAATTTTTGAAGTTTAATCCTAAAAATAAAACTATGAAATGGAATCATGACTTAGCAAAGAACTATGCTAATAGGAAGAATTTCTCAAAGTATTGGATCGCTTCCTATAGAATATCTTTAGTAGAGTAACAATATCACCATTCTGATCTCGTATCTGCTAGATAGTATTCAAATTCATCCTAAAATTTGCATATTTTTGAAAAAAATAGTGTTCTTGTCACCTTCTCGAAGCCAGCTTGCTTTTCTTTTCAATATCTAAATAGATTCCTGGATGTGAAATATTTGCACCTCTCTGTTTTCTAATTCATTGAACTTGTCCCACAAATGGCCCGATGGGGTCCCCTGTTCCAGAGAAAGACTAACATCTTCTATCTCCCGCGTGATATGCTCAAGTTCAAGAGTGTGTGCCTTCTTCTTTTCCCTTTCCCAAACTCTGAATTGGATCTTTAGATCTTATGGTTTATCTAAGAAATACTGCATTAGGGAAAGATGTATCTCCCTCTCATATCAGTTCCATAAATTTTGAACCATCCCATTAAATTTCTCATCCTCAAACCATGTCATGTTGAATTTGAATGGGATGCCCAAGTGAATCAATTCCTCCTTGCACTATAAAACAATAGGCATGTGATTAGATATATGGGATCGCACCGCCCATGATTTCAATTTTCCCAATCTATCCAAAAGTTTTTCATGCATAAAGAACCTATCGAGTATTTTCCCTATAAAGGCCTCCCCGAACGAACATTGAACCAAGTTGGGGACAACGGGAGGGGCCGAATATCCAAAAGATCAATGTATCCAAATAGAGTCTGCAAAATGTCAGCAAGCAGATCGCCACAAAACCTAGCCCCTTAGCATTATTCCCTAAATAAGGTCACACTGTAATCTCTAACCATTATCATTGAACCAATCTTTAGGACATCACAATACTCTATCCACTTCCAAAATATGGCTATATCTTTATAGGGATCAACATGTAAATTTAGAAAGTAAATTCTACCATGAATTCCTTGAATATGCCTAGCTAGAATTATAACAACAAAAAACTTAAAAGCAAAAATTTTGGCCCATTTGGGGTCGAAGAGTGCAGCCAAACCATCAGATATCCCACATGAGTCCACAACCACCATATTCTAGTCATGAAATTTTTTACAAAAGTAAGAAAAAACCTTATTTGAGTTAGACACCATTTCTTGCAACAAAAGAATGAAAGAGTGAATGGTACCAAACATATGTTTGAGGGATATGAGCTTTAAATGGTTCCCCAAACCATGGAAGTTCAAATAAAGACACCATAATGATAATTATTACGATATTTTGTTTTTAATTGAGTTTTTAATGCAATAAGATTATTAGTAAGAGTGAAATGTAAAGACAAATCATATAAGAAAAATGAGATTTTAAATCCCTCAAATGAAATATTAACCTAAAACAAATATAAAGAAATAAAGCTGAATTTTAAATTAAATTAACTATTTCAATAAAACTAATATATTAATTTATTTAATTTAATATATATATATATATATATATATATATATATATATATATATATATATATATAGATATATATATATATATATAAATTTAAAATTTATTAAAAAATTATTATAATACACATCACTTTTTATAATTATCGAGGAGAGTGGAGGGAGTGGGGAGCAAGGTGGTTATAACCCTAGCTACCCGGTCGCTCTAGTTCGTGCCTCCAATTTTTATACTCCTTTCCTTGACGGTCACTGGTTTTGTCAGTGCCGAGTTTGGGTTTGTTCTTCCCCTTTATTTTTTCCGGTGGTCTGGCTCCTTCTTTGTCGCGGGCTTCACTTTTCTCTGCGGCTTCTCTTGGCACTGGAATTTGGTGTATTTTATTCCAGTTGAGGGGCACAATTTTATTTTCTTCGTCGCCGTAAAAAATAAGAATAAAAATGAAATTCATAAAATAATATATGTAATCAAATATAAAATAAAATTAATATCATTAAGATATTTTTTATATGGCACGATATTTCCCGTCTCACGGTTTTGAGAAAGATCCTTAACCTTGCACTCCACCTTCACCTTGGGGATGGTGATATTCAACAAATCATTCTTCAATTAATTCTTGATCTTGTTCGTCTCACAGTTTTCACGCAACATCAGGCGAGTATTTTAGGTGTTGTAAAATGACAAGTCCTTTTCCTTCTTTTCTTGCTCTTCGATCACCAGAAAATGGTGGTCAACCACAGAGACCTTGACATCGTCCCTGGAAAGTCCAGACAAGTTGAATATCATTTTCATTTCATTCTCGTTTTCCATCATGTACCACGGGTTTGAACCGACAATGCATCGTGCTCCATCATATCAAGCATCTGTCGCATCATTATCATGGGAAAAAAATATGCCCACAATTGATATGATTATGAATGTCAGTTTTTCTGTACTAATTTCATTTTCATATATAAAATTTATTTACTAATATTATGCTTGATGTACAAGTTTCCTTGTTTCTTATGCGTGTCACACAAATAATTTAACTGAGCTTTTATGAGTGAATTCAAGAGCACAAGGTATAAATTTAAAATGTTGAACAACAACAACATAAATAACAAAAGACCATCAAAATTTATCCATTAAAACATAGTTTTTTTTTAAGGATTTCACCCCTCCTGGGCTACCTCTCCTTGGTCCAGCTTCCATGGCTTGCGCCTCCCTATTAGCTCAATAGTGAAAAAATTATTGCATGCATGCACAAAATTCTCCTGAAACATACTCCAATGAGTTCAAAATGTCAAAATCTATCAGAAATGACTATTCATTTACTCAATTTGGCCTTCAGTTGATCTAGGCATGACCTTCCTTCCTCGTGGCCCTGGGCTTCAAAATTATTCAAAGTGACAAAAGCACCAGTAGAATTACTCCTATGCTTCTACAACCTATTCCAATGTGTTTATAGCATGCCAATCTGCCAAGAATGACTCTTCCTAACCAAAATTGGTCAAAAATTTCTCAAGATATGGCTCATTAATTTTTTCCCTAGATTCATCCTACAAATCTAGAGCTGACTCCTAATAGCTTCACCAAACTAGAAGCTCTACCGAAAATGGTGGTTCCGCTAATTCCACTGCCAATTAAATCTAGGATTACTTAGTGTTAAAACTAGGCTTAATTTTAGATAAGTGTGTATTAATTACGCTCCAAGAACATATATTTTGAGAGTTGGTCGATGGTCAAGTGGTAAGGTCACATGGGGAGGAGGTCTAACCCACGGGATGCCCCCCTCCCTTCTGCCATCAGAGTCCACATATGCATTTAAATAGTTTGTGAGGGCAGAGGATTTAGAAGGAACGTGGCTTGGCCTATTGGTAAGGCGTAAAGTTAGGAGGCGGAGGTCACGGGTTCGACCCGCCCTCCACCCATCCTATATATTTATTTTGCCATATAAAAAAACGTGCATCCAGTTAATGAACCCTCCAAAGTATATATAATAAAAACTTTTCAATATACTAAAATTGTGCTCCAAACCTTATCCATGAGTTAAATATGTGCCATAACCCAAAAATTCAGGTTAACCATAGTTTAATAAAATATTCCACCAGACTTTGTATAGCCTGAGACCTTCAGTTAATAAAATGAGCCAATATATCAAATAAAATTGGACCTTGGACCTTGGTTAAGTTTAAATATTCCACCATAAAAATAATCCAACCTTGGACCTTAGAACAATACCAAATGCAGACTTTGAACACCATATGAATTAAATCTGAACCTTAACTAAATTGAAATGTTCCAACCACGTTAAAAGGGAATTTGACCTTGGAGTTGGAGAGGCTCCACTAGAGGGGACACGTGGTGACCCCTAGTTGGGTTGTCCTCCCACATAAAAAAACTTCGAATTCAACCTTAGGAGCAGATCCTTAAAAAATTTTCACTTTCAAACCAAACTGGCGAATCCAGTTGTGACACTTGTCACAGTGCTACTGGAAACAAACTGAGCAAAATTCCCTGCATGTTGAGTGGGCTACCATGTCATCAACCTGTCACTGTTCTTCAAATATTTTTTTTTAAATTTCTTGTTATGAACGACGATCAGCAAGCTATAACTTCTTCACCTGAAGTTGGTTTCTAACGAAATGAGTTGCGTTGGGTTCCTAGTGAGGGGTCAGTCGTTGTCATTTAGTTTCCAATTAATTCTGAGCACTTTCATTTTTGAGATAAATATACTAAGCCTCTGATCATTCCTCCCCACTAGAAGCCTTTTGGACCCCAAAATCTCTTGGATTATTGATCATGCAGATGAGGGTATTGTTCCCTCAACCTTCTAGTCTCTATCCATTGAAATTTTCCCAATTTCATAAATTGGATCTTTTACCAAAAAGTTGACTTTTTCTTTGATTCTTGTGACCTTCTCTTGTTGTCATTGACACCATCATGTTGGAATTTTTCTGAATTTACAAAGTGGTGAGCTATTCTTGCAAAAACCATCTTGTTCCTACCTTGGTCATTAATCAAAGGAAAATTACAAACTGTCTCACCTTGAACCATGTCACAATGGTGATTCTTAGTTGCATTTGCTTTGTACTTGCATCAAATCTTGACCAATTATCTTCATCATTTCCATGTACCCTTTGGAAACCATAAAAAAGCATTTGTGGAACCAATGCCTTCTTTTGCAAGTTGCTTTGTTGCTTTCTCTTTGACCTTTGCACTCTCTTGCACCGACATCTTGTTTCCAACACTACTCAACAATGATGTTGACTGATGCAAATGTTTTACATCTTGTTTAGCTCCTTTCAAAGGAAAACTATTAGAATCCTGAAAAATCTCATCACAAGCATAAGCATATTTTTGAAAATTTTGATTCAAAACATCTCTTTGTTTGATCATTAACAATGTCAAATTCTGACTTGCATTCATTATCCTCTTAATTTCTCTTGCATGTATAAGAGACAAACTTGTCGTCTTCTTATGCACTCTAACTATGTACTCAATACCATCTTTAAACAAGTGATAATTATTCTCATGGTGATGAAATAATGCTTTCCTATCGTACATATAAGGACATCCCAAAACAATACCTGATATCTCAAGCAACACCACATCAAGTTCAACTTCATTAAGAAATTTTGAATTGATGGCAAACCTTAGTATGCAGTTCCTTTTTCCTACAAGTTTGAATTCTTGCATATCCAACCCAAAGGATATGGTCTTGGATGTCTAATATTTTCAAGGCCTAGCTTCTTAACCAAGTCTTCGGAAATCAAGTTAGCTTGTAACTCACTATCAAAAAGTGTATCAATGTTGGTATGTTTAGAGACAACTCTAATATGGAAAATTTTTATTCTTGTATCTTCATCATGAGTAACATTTGAAAAATTTGAAGAAATAGTGCTTGCAATATGTTTACCTTTCAAACCCATGGCTGTAATCTTTGTCTCATGTCCTGAATATGACCCTAAGTCATGTTAAACTATAACAACAATTTTCCTCTTTTATTTGGTTTTCAATTTGTTTGGTTTCAATTCTAGATGAAGTTGCCAACAGTGGTCTTCATCATGGAGAGTCTTTGAACAATTTTTGCATGTGAGATTTTCCTTCTCTCTTTTTACAGAGATATTTCTTTTTCCTCTTCCATAAAACTTTCCTTTTCCATTACCCTCACTTTCACTTTTCTCATCTATGTTCTATTTCCCTCCTGCCTCTAAGTGTGTGGCTTGAAAAAAAGCTTATCTATGTTTGTGGGATTAAACATGAGTATAGTATGCCTAAGGTAACTGTGCAAACTCCCAAAATATTTTCACAAAGTTTTCTGAGAATATAAATTAATACCCAAAATTAGAGTTGTTCTCCTAAACTCATGAGTATAATCTTGCACACTTTTCCCTTTCAACTCTCTAAAATTTTGCCAATCCATAATTTCCTTTTGCATGTAAAATAGGGGATAGAATTTCCTTTTAATGGCAACAATAAAACTTGACCAAGACATAGAGATCTTACCGTAGTTTTTAATCTCTTCTTGAGTCCATGCTTCCCACCATACAAGTGCATATCCTTCCATCCTCAAAGAAGCCAATTGAATCATTATGTTGTCTTCATGAAGGTTTTGAATCCTACAATACAGCTCCAATTGACGAAACCAACTGTCTAATATTTCTGCATTTATCTCACCATTATACACTGGAAGCTCAAATTGGACATCTAGTTTGAGTAACGACATATTTCCTTTTGTCACTTTTCAGTGAGTGTGAGTGGCTTTTATGGTGGAAGTGGAAGATGATGTTGATGGAGATGATGAGGATGATGAAGATGGTGGAGATGGAGGTGGCTTTCCTCCACTACCCTTTTTGAACTCTTCTCTTCATCCTTCTTATCATCTAAAGTTCCTTCTCCATGTGGAGGCTTATAACCTTCTCCTGCCATTCCAGCAGTAAATGCATCAAAGATAATTTTAACCATCCTCTTTATTTCATTGAAGTATCTCTTGACATAATCCTCTTTTGAATGACCTTTAGTCTCTCCAAAACCTGACATAATGGCTATGGATTCAAGCTCAGGTTCTGATGCTTGTACCTCTTCAATCAACTTAGCTTCTTGTACAACTTGTACCTCCTCAATCTCATCTTCTGGAGACAAAACTTGAGGTGCTTCAAGTGGACATATGAGTGGAAATTTGGGTGAAGATTATACTCTTGTAGATCTCCTTCTTCTGTTCCTAATATCAGGACTTGCAACCGACAATTTCCCTTCACCATTCTACAACTTTAACCTTGTCAGCATCACAAATTTGCAACCATTAAACTTGCACAAAACGCAAGAAACTATCAAGAAAATAACCTTGCCTTTCAACCAAAGCTCTTCAACCAGGCTCTAATACCAACTTGATCTGATTATGAATGATATTTTTTCTATGCTAATTTATTTTTTAGATATAAAATTTATTTACTGATCTTATTCTTGATGTACAGGTTTCCTTGTTGCTTATGTGTATCAAACAGGTAATTTAACTCAGTTTTTATGAGTGAATTCAAGAGCATAAAGTAGAAATTTAAAACTCTAAACAAAAGCAACATAAAGAATAGAAAACCATCACAATTGAGTCATTAAAATAGTGTTTTGATGAAGGATTTCACCACTCCTCGACTACATCTCCTTGGTCCAAATTCCCTGGCTTGGGCCTCTCTATTAGCTCAATATTGAAAAAATGTTGTTTACATGCATCGAATGCCCTGAAACATAGTCCAATGTGTTCAAAATGTCAAAATATATCATAAATGACTATTCATTTACTTAATTTGGCCTTCAACTGATCTAGGCATAGCTTTCCTTTCTAGTGTCCCTCAGCTTCAAAATTCTTCAAAGTGACAAAAAAACCTATAGAATTTCTCCTCTACCTCTAAAACCTACTCCAATGTGTTTAGAGCATGAAAATCTACTAATAATGACTCTTTTTGAGCCAAAATTGGATGAAAATTTCTTAACATATGGTTCATTAAATGTTTCCCTAGATTCCTCCCCCAAATCTGGAGAAGACTCTAGATAGCTCTTCCAAACTAGCAGGTCTGTTAGAAATGGTGGTTCCGCACCGCCAATTAAGTTTTGGATTAATTAGTGTTAAAATTACACTTAACTGCAGATAATCACATATTAATTACGCACTAAGCACATTTGTTTTGAGCGTTGGTCGACGGTCAAGTGCTAAGGTCACATTGGGAGGAGGGCTGGCCCGCAGGCTAGTCCCCTCCCTTCTGCCATTGGAGTCCGCATATGCATTTAAATAGTTTTTGGGCACATAGGCTTTAAAAGGAACATGGCTTGGACTATTGGCAAGGCATAGAGATAGGATGGGGAGGTCACTAGTTCGACCCGCCCTCCACCCATCCTATATATCTGTTTTTTCCATATAAAAAAACGTGCATCCAATTAATCAACTCTCTGGCATATATGTGATAAAAAATTTGCAATATCCCTAGATGCGAGTGATTAATTCGAAGGATTTGGTTGGCCACATGGCCTCACCACGCGAGAGTAGCTAGCCTCACCTTGGGGCTACACTTTCCTCTCGCCTCTGTTTTCTGCTCTGGTAGCCTTTGTACGTCCCATTAGGGTAATTTTAAGGTCTAAAATGGGCCTCCTAAGGAAAATGTACAATCAAAATTCACTTTATGAGAACCAATCACATTTTAGAGGGTGACATCATCCCTAATGGTTGAGGTAGCATTTCTTGAGTTAAAGGTACTTACTTGTCACATTCACCAATGGTGGATTAAAACTCATGGTTAACCATGGTAGTGCTCTAAGTACTTTTAAAGTCAAAGTAAAGTACTCATAATAAATGTCATTTCACACTTTTTGAATAAAAATATATTATTTTCATTTCATATTTCTTGAAAGAAACAACGCATATCCCTATACATTTATTATATTATATTATATTATTTTTATATAGTATATTAATTACATGTTATTATACAATTTAAATAATATAAATTTTAATTAATAGCATATAACATAATTAAGAATTTGTAAATTTATATTTATGTTTTATTTTATGTTATTTAAGTATAAAGGACAAATGCATTAGTTGTTCAATGATAATGACTTTTTCTTGAAAAGCTCATTCTTATTGATAGTAACATCAATACAATTTTTTTATTAATTTTATTTTGGTACAACTTTTAATTGAATTTAACTATGGCTACATGGATTGTGGTACAAAAAGTGAATTGAAAATTCATAAATATTATTTTATTGTTTTAGCTATTATTTTATTATTTCCTTAGGAGGCCCATTTTAGACCTCAAAATTCCCCTAATGTGCCCTCCATGCTGCTCCTCAGCTACCCTATGAACTCTCATCCTTACCCTTCATACCCACCTTTCAGCCTACGCAATGCCTCACCGACACCGCATGAGATGTCGTCGCAGAGGAGGCAGAGGCTCTCTCGCCCGCCCTCCAGTTCCGGCTATGGCAGAGTGCTCAGTTGCCTTCTCTGTGGCTGTGGATGCTCTAGAGGTATTTGACCCTCAATTACTCTTTTTCCAACTTTAAATTCACCTCTCGGAGGGCAGCATAGCCATTTCATCTCCGGCATTAAGAAGTGCCCTCGCAAGTCGACCCTTTCATGCTCCTTCTCCCCTCGGCCAAGGAAAACTATGGGTCTTCCTATCAAAATCGTTGACGATGCTTCAGACAATGGAGAGAGTAGCTCTGTGGAAGGCGCCCAACAAAATTTCTATGAAGCAGACAAAGGGGCATGCTCAACTTCAACTCCAGAGCTGGCTCCCCAACTCTCCAATAAGAATGATGCCCTGTCAGACTATGGATGCTTGATAATTGAAGAAACTCCTCTCATGGAGCATCATGATACACAGGACCATCAGATGTAGAGCCACAAATCTCCTCTTTACCAGTATTTACATGCCTCTCTACTGTTTCTTTGTTTATCTTTTTATTTTCTAGTAAACTCAGTCATTTTGATCTATGTTAACATCTGGTTTCTCCAAGAAGGGCAACTCTCCTTTTTTCATGCTAAACTCTCTAAGGGTTGGTTTCTCCAAGAAGGGAAGCTCTCTATTTTTCATGCTAAACTCTCTAAGGGTTGGTTTCCCCCCAAAGGGAAACACAATTTTTGAATTTTTTAAATTTCTTCTTCCAATAGGGGTTTGCTAATTCAACAACCCCTGTCTTGAAGCTTGCATGTATTTTTTGTACTATATAATAGAATTTAGCTTTACTTAGAAAAAAAAAAACTTTGCAATATATTAAAATTACGATCCAAACCTTTGCCAATAGTTAAATACGCGCCATAACCCAAAACTTTAGCTTAACCATAGTTTAACAAAATACCCCATCAAACTTTGTATAACCCCAAACCTTCGGTTAATAAAATGTGCCCATATATCATATAAAATTGGACCTTGGACCTTGGTTGAATTGAAACATGCCATCATAAATTAATCCAACCTCGGAGATTAGAACAATACTAAATGGGGACTTTGACCACCATATGAATTAAATCCGAACCTTAACTAAATTAAAATTTGCCAACCACGTTAAAATTGATTTTGACCTTGGAGTTGAAAGGGGTCCACTAGAGGGGACACGTTGCGACCCCTGGTTGGGATGTCCTCCCACATAAAAAAAAAAAAATCGGATTCAACCTTAGGTGCAGATCCTTAAAAAAAATAACTTTCAAACCAAACTGGCGAATCCAATTATGACACTTGTCACAGTGACACTACGCAACAAATGAAGAATATTCCCTGCATGTTAACTGATCTTCCATGTCATCAAGCTATCACTGTTATGCAATTTTTTAAAAATTTACCTGTTTTGAACAACTGTCGGTAGTCTATAACTTCTTCATCCGATGTCGGTTTCTGACAAAACCAGTTGTGTTGGATTCCTAGCGATAGGATGGTCGTTCTCATTCAGTTTCCAATAAATTCTAAGAATTTTCATTTTGGAGCTAAATATACTGAGCCTCTGATCAACAATATCTACAATAATTATTATTATCACAAAAGTGTTACAGTAGTAGAATATAGAGCCCAAAGTTGCAGCCTCAATGTAGGGATGCACCAGGTATTTTAGGCTACTCTTCCCTGGTAGAAATCCTACTGGATGTGTTGGCAATTCACTGAAAACACCTTATGAGGAGCCATTTGAATTATGTACACAGATATGAAGTTCAGTGAAATAAAAATAATTGAATTATGTATATGGTAGCTCCATAATTTTGAATGAATATAAACTCATACTCTTCTTCAACAAAGAGGGTCATTGTCTTCTCATCAATGCCCTCCACTATAACGTCACTCTGCACTCTATTTCCTTCCAGAACGAACCTCATCAAAATTTCTTCTTTCATTGCCCTTCTTTGCTAATCAACCGAAGGCGAAGATGCTAAGAACGGGTCACAAAACTCCCATGCCAAAGCCTAAGCTAGTGGTGGAGGTGTGTTCGAATGTGTTGGGTGCTCTCGACGTGATATATTTTAACCGAATGGAGGCAAACAAAAATAACTTTTTCTGATTGGCTGAATCTAGAGATAATACTAGTTGGTTACTGCAAACCAACTAGTAGCATCTCGAAATTTTTGGAAATATGGTTATCTCTATTAAGCTTAGCGATTTTGGACGTCAAGGGTTAATTTTTATGATACATACATACATACATACATACATACATACATACATATATATACATACATATATATATATATATATATATATATATATATATATATATATATATATATATATATATATATATATATATATATATATATTAATAGCCTTTTTTAATCTTCTTATAAAAGATGAAAATCTCTAATTTATTATCACTTAAATACCAATTTAATTTTAATACTATTGAAATTGAGATAGAAAAACTTCCATTTTTCAATTACCCAACTTATTGCACTGAGAGACACTCTAGAACCCATTATGCCAACAATATCCTAAAACATTATGTAAGGCCTCATGTAATGTAATGTTTCTTTTTTTTAAGAAAAACACTAAAAAATTTTCATCATGAAATTTTTTAATTTTCCCAACATGTTTCCAATTTTCTCTAGGACCTTGTGGTGCCCTAATGGGAGCCATACTGACATAGTTTAGACCACCATATTTTTGGCATCAAAATCTGGGAACCATACGATGATGATCTGCCATCTCTACCTAAACAATAGGTCCCATAATTCAAGACATTTTCTAGATCTTGCTATGTATCAAATTAAATAATAAAAAATAAATTCAAACATAAATAGATATAGTTACAATTGGGGTCGAGGAAGAAAAAAACAACTAGTGTAAAGTGTCATCTCTAGGCCAAAAACCATTGAACTTGCATATTACAACTTTGGAATATTAACCTCTATAGCTGGTACATGCTCCATTTTTTCTAGGATGTAGGGTCCTTGGTTTAATTAGCGTTGATCTACTAAGTTGTGAAGCTCCCCTTTCACTGCATCCTTCAATGAGGCAAAACCATTAGGACATGTGGCCTCAAAACTACTTGGATTTCTGAAACTCGAAGCTCCATTATGTAACATCGGGCTTCGAATAATGGTAGAGTTCCATGAGACGTAGTAATATTTCATCTTAAAGAAGACTTTTAGCATGTTCCCTTTGAATACAATGCATTTAGAATTTGTAGAGATGTCCAACCTACTTTCAAGGAAATGTTCCAAATTTTCCACCAAGTGAAAGCCTTGAATCTAGAAAAAGCGTGCACCTTCCATTTATATTTTTTTATGAAGATGTGAAATGTTTTCTTTTCCAGGTTAGCCAATATTTTGACCATAAAAACGGTGGGAATATGATAGGGGCTACACAATTTTTATAAAATAATATAAAAAAAGGACTCGATTAGAGTGCTTCCTGAGGTCTAAAGGTTAGAAATACTTTCCCCTTCAGTGCAAAATTTACACCCCATAAGGTGACATTGATTATGTAACCTGACATGTAGCATATGAATATAGTTTCCTTCCACATTCTTGTGTCCTACTTCCGGTGTTCCTTTTCACATCTCGGTGCAATTGCTAGTTTATATAATTATGGATGGGATTTGAAGGTGTTGGAAGTGGGGTGCTTAGAACCCTAGCCTCACTGCTTCTCTAGTTTGTGCCTCTCGTTTTTATTTGTGAGAGGTCGTACTCCTTTCCTTGGTGGTCACTGGTTCTCTTGATGCAGGGTTTGGGTTCACACCTCCTCTTTCCTTTTTCCTGTGTTCACGCTCCTTATCCATAGCATGCTTCATGTTTTTTTACAAGTTCTCTCGGTGCTGGGTATTGGTGCAATTTGTTCCAATTGTGGGGCACAGTTTCATTTTCTCTGTTGGCGTCAAGCCCTACTTGGCCTCATTTTGTCGGGTCTATGGAGTTGTTGCCGACATCGTTGAGCTTGCTACCCCTTTTTTTGTTACCCTTCGCCTTGCTGCTGCTATCGTTGTAGTTGGGTTCTGTCAGCTACGCTTGTAGCTTTGTTCATGGTGGGATTGCTTCAGTGGTTTTTCGTGGGGTGTTCTACAGTAAAGGTGGAAGTTGAGGGCATAGGCTCTGGTGGCTTACATGCTTACATTGGGCCTAGTTTTGTGTCCTCCATTTGTTAACACTCCTGCCATTGTTATGTTGTCTTTACCATTGTTTCAATGGTTTATTTTTTGGGCTATATGGGCAACATGTGCCCAATTTTTTGTTTATGATAGGGTCAACATTTTTTTTGGGGTTTCCTGTTAAGCCCTTTGTGGCTTCTATGCTAAGGAATGAGTTCTAGACTCGAAATGTAGACTAAAAATGAAGACCGAGAAAATTCCCAGCTTTTCATCTCAAAATATAGAATATCATCCTCAGTTTAAGTGAAATTATCAAATATCTATATTAATATGGAATTAATTAAATTTATTAATATAATAAATGAAAATAAAATCACCAAAAATATTAATTGATATATATATAAGAGGCGGTTAGTCCATGTTGCGAAACACACGGAGAGTGCATAACCCAATGTCAAATAATATATATATATATATATATATATATATATATATATATATATATATATATATATATATATATATATATATATATATATATATATTGTTTGACATTGGGTTATGCCTTTCTCCGTGTGTGGAGTCCCTACTAACTCTAGCGATTGTAACGAGAGACTAATGCCTACGGGTTTTGGTCTAGCAGGTAGTGATTCCAACATATATATATATATATATATATATATATATATATATATATATATATGGCATTGCTGAGGCTAAATCATAGTAATGTCCCAGAATAATAATTAAATAGGACAGAGAATTAAACCAATAACTAAACATCTAAGAGTGCCTTAACAATACATCTAATTAGAATTTATTCAAAACCTTTAAACAAAAAATAAATATAATATCATTAACAAATAATAAAATAATAACAATGTAATTCGTGAAAAAAATATATATATAAAATGAAATTATTAGTAATATAAATAATAAAAACCAAAATCTTAAAAATAATTATACATAAATACCACAAAGAAAATAAACACATAATTTATTATAAAATTAGAACTTTCGGAGAAAATAAATCAAAAAAATATCATTAATGATAATCATTTAAATTAATAGTAAAAATTTAAAATATTGATAATTTATTCAATAAATAAGAATTTTATTTATTTAATATTATTGTTATTAATTTTTTAAAATTATATGAATTATAAGTATACTAATAACTGTATTAAATTTAGATCAATACAATATAATCACTCTCGACTTGGCAGGTTCGCCACAAAGCATACTCTTTTGTGGCTATATCGAGGGCTAGGGCTTTTTCTTCCAACCGTAGGTCTGAGTTGTCTTTTTTTTTTTTTCCTTTTTCCCTATGTTATCTACTTTACTTGATTTTTTCATTTTCATGAATTGGCATTTCCATGTTTCAAATGCTCTCTTATAGATTTCTTTTGAGTTTCTTGTCCTTGCCTTTGCTAGTTGTCCCATATTTTTTTATTTAATTACAATATTTAAATATTGTAAATTTTTAATTTAATTCAATTAATAATTATCAAATATTATGTATATTATAAAATTTGAAATTAATTTTTTTTAATTAATTTATATATAATTTTTTTTATATAAATATTTAAAAATTACATAAAATACTAAAAATTCAAAAACAATAAACTTAATTACCAATTCATCTAAATACAAAAAAATATTTAATTAATTATTAAAGTTACATGATTAAAATGGCTGAGTAATGCTCCAATGTGTATCCTCTAAAATTTTGTTTAAAGCAATCATTAAAGACAAAACCAAAGTTATCAATTCATATATATATATAAAATAACTTATTAAAATATTATAACCAAGATGCATTAGTGGTTGTCCCATGTGTATCTTTGAAAATTCTGTTTAAAGCACTCGTCAAGTTTCTTGTTAGAAACTTCGTAGAAATATTGAAATGACTCACAAAAATATCCAAATTTGGAAGAAAAAATTAATATTCATGAGAGGATATCTTGCATAGGTGGAAAACTTCCGTCTATTTAAAGTAAGGTGGTAAAATTGTATAATCAAAATACATGAGTGGATGCCCAACGTGTTTCGTCGAACTTCCTGTTTAAAGTAGTCATCAAGTTTCTGGTTAGCAACTTTGCAGAAATATTGAAATGAGTGACCAAAATTTTCCAAATTTGAAGGAAAAAATTAATATTCTCGAGATGTCGGTTTAAACCAAGGTGGTAATGGTGATTACCACGTGTGTATATATTTGAATTTAACGACATGGTTATATATTAGATTAAATTTATCGTTAAAGTTTAAAATTAATTTTTTATTAGGTATATATATAGATAAATGAAATAATAATTGAGTATTCAAGTTTATATTGAATATAATGGCAAGAAAGATTAATACTTTTTACTTATCAGAAGCACCTTCACAGGACTAATTTTTTCGAAAGCAAAAGTATCTTCGAACTTGTGAGAGTCTATTTACACAAAAAGATATGAAGAAACCTAATCTCAGCGTTAACGGCTTAACCTCCACGCTAAGAAAAATGATCCCTCTCCTAATTAATACAAACACTTAATTTTGACACATATATTGCCATGCAATATTGTTGGAATTAATGGAGAAAGTCATAATATCTCAGGAGTGGTTGAAACCATCCCGTTAGTGTGAAAGCCTATATAATTAAGGCTCATTTGACTCAATAGTCAGAGAGTGTGTATGAGTGTTTGTACACTCTCCAGGTTCTCATCTGGAGAGCCATTTAGTTTATATTCAGTTTTTTATCATGGTATCAAAGCACAGGATCAGAGGCCTGTGTTGTTCTATTTCCGCGGTGGTTGAGGATAAGTCTCTGGAGGCCGAGAGCCTGTGTGAGGAGCACTGTTGTTAGCTGCTCCTGGAATGCGTGAGCGACGGAGAAGATCGTCTCTTGCCGTATGTGTGAGATCGCCTGTTGGTTTGCAAAATTGGAGGCCGAGATTTGCAGGTCGTGTCCTTTGAAGTGCGTTTGCAAAGCTGTGCACGTGATTGAAGGTAGCTTGACTGCTAAAGCTGCTAGTTGAACCTGCATCGAGGAGAAGGAGGCCGATCAAGGTTGCATGTGCCTGGAAGCTGCGTGGAAAATGCTTACTACATTTTTGTTGAGGAAGGAGTCTGTCATCGCTGCGTGGTGGCTCCTTGCGTTTTTTGTTGAGGGAAGGATCTTCGATCGAAGCAGCTCGTGTGGTGAGCTCCTTTGTTGTTTCCCTCCATTCTTCCTCATGAGCCGTTGCCGCTGTCTGAACACACTGAGGCCGAAGCTGGGCCGAGAACCTGCGTGAAGGCGTGCTCAAATCACGGTGGGCATCGATCTGCTGGATCGATCCATGAGGCATTAAAAACTGTGAAGAGATGTCACTTGTTGTAAATACAGTTGTGGTGGATTGTAAATAGCAGACGATTGTGAGCTTGGTTGAGGAGAAGCAGTTGAGGAGAAGTGATCTGGGGCTGGAGAGAAGGTACATAGACTGTTGCGTGATTGGTGAATCTACGTGAATAGTTTGTGACTTATTGTGCTTGATCCAGTGAGGAAGATTCTTTTGAAGCATGGAGAAAGTAGTGTGATAAACCTGAAGAAAATCTTCTCCCTCCATAAGTTCATGGAATAAGAGCCTGTGAGCTGTGTTGCAAGAGTTGTGAAGGCCAAGTTTGGTGGCCGATTGAGTTCAAGGAGTAGCCTTTGGATTTCATTCGTGGATCGTGCGCTGTTGCTACATTCAAAGGAGAAGAGGTCATTGCCAGATTGGAGCCCGTGAGCAGTGGTAGAGGAGGAGGATTGTTGGTGGATTTATGTGGGGGTGCAACTTGATTAGTGGATTTGCACCCTAGTCACCATGGGCAGAGTCAGAAATAGCCCCAACACTTGCGCGCACAGTTAGATAGACCACTGAGCTGGAGAGGTTCTTGTCTCATGTGTTCTTGGATGAAGGGCATGTTCTCTGTGTGTTATGAAGAGTGGGAGCTCATACACGCAACCGTCACATGAGCTAGAGTTGGAGCTGGAACTGGAGAGTGAGTCGAAAGACGGGCATTAAGTGAGGATTGAACTCATGATCATTCAAATCCGACCCGAGGGTTACTGCCGTGACGATTCACGAGTCTCCAGGAATTCATGAATTCACTCGTACCCTTGTAGGGACCTTTTGCCTCTGTTGTATGAATTATTACTTCCATTGTATTTCTTTTTGGGAAGTTTGGCATATCTAGTGAAGATTTATTTCTCTTCTCTCTGTTTTTAATGAGCACATCGGAGCTTTGATTTTTGCTGTGTCTTTAAGTTAGAGCTCGTGATGGCTCGGTCGTGTGAAGGGCACGTGGAGTCCGCCCTGTTCTCATACTTTGTTTCGTTGTTGTTGCGGTTGATTGGGTTCAGCACAGAGAACTCGTGGTCTTTGTTCTCTATAGGGCTTCCCTCGATAGATGCGTTGGCACTTTCTGACTGTTGTTGCTACCATTTTCTCATTTACCACGAAATCCGCCTGGAGACCACCCTGAAACGGGGTGTTTGAGAGTGCTTGCTTGAAATAGTCGTTTCTCTTTTGTTGCGGAGGAGCTGTAAGGTGTGGTTGTCTGCATTTTTTTTCTTTAATCGGTGGGCCAAAGAAATGATGCTGAAAATATTGCTCTTGATAATGATCCCATATTTGATTGTGAAACTGAAGATGCAATGATGGGTGATGAATGTGTATATGTAATTGAAACTTGTAATGATGAAAACACATCCATTATTGTAGAACCTAAAAGTTTTCCTGATGCAGAAATCAAGTTTGATGAGACTTATATATCTCGTGATGAGTGGACCAATTTGATGATTGAAAAACATCTTATTGATGAATTATTGTTTGGTGAGAAGGAAGACCTATCTTCACATACAAATCAAATGCAGACCATGCTTGTAGCAACAGAACTGGATGAAGGCATAATTATGTCAGCAGAAAGGGATGAAGTAGGGAGAGATGGTGAAATGAAAGCTCTCCTGAAGGAGCAAGAAGATGAAAGTAATTGTGGTCATCTTTATAAATCTAACTTCGTTTTTTGTGCAGATATTGGTAGGCAAGAAACATTGATGAATTTTGAAGAAGAATTGAAGTTTCTTGAAGCATGGCTTGAAACACCATGTCTTTATGAAATTAACACAAAAATTGCAGTAATCAATGGTGAAGATATCATCGCTAATGTTCAGATAATTGACACCAGAAATAGTGAGAAGGAAAATTCTCCTATCCACCCTGCCATAATTCTGAGAAAGATGATAACAAGAATTCAAGTTTTCCTTCATAGGGGAAGAAATGAGGTGAAGATACATCACTATCTCATGGCAAAGAAAGTGAAGATGAAGCCTCATCCACGAATGAACAAAAATGGTCTCACAAGCATAAAGACCAAAATGAATACTCTGGTACCAATTTTTTCATGTTTTTATTGTAAGCCTAACTGACACTAGACCAGTAGGCATATGTTATTGTTCAGTACCCTTTCTCCATTAAGGGGGAGTGTTGGAATTAATGGAGAAAGTCATAATTAGATTGTTGTTATGATGATGATAGGATTGAGATGCTAATATTAGATCTCAAGTCCTAATATCTCGGGAGTGGTTGAAACCATCCTGTTAGTGTGAAAGCCTATATAATTAAGGCTCATTTGACTCAATAGTCAAAGAGTGTGCATGAGTGTTTGTACACTCTCCAGGTTCTCACCTGGAGAGCCATTTAGCATATATTCATTTTTTTATCAAATATCTACATTTGTCTCTGGTCCAAATCTGGTAAATAACTCCATCTCATATAACAAGAAGCGTGGCCCAAAGTTTTTGGACACCAACTCCTTAATCTCGTGGCCACGGTCCATCGCCCAGTTGTCTGCCTGTGTGTATGGGAACCTCCTCTACTTCTGCAGCATTGACTGCGCCATCGTTCTGATGTCCCTCATGCTCTGCACGCTGCTCCAGGATGTAATGTAAACTTACATTATTAACTTAACCACTTAAAAAAACTTTATTTACCTCATTGTCCATCTAACTTCTAAGTACAATATCATGAGAATTATTAATGCTATTGTAAATTGACTTTGCATTAACTTGGATTCACGAATAATATTATAATAATAGGCAATGACTGACATAAGTTGATACAATTATATGATATAAAATCTATTCGCTATGATTAAGACATTTCATTATATATATATATATATATCATTGGGATTCCACACTCAATTGATTCAACTTAATTGCAAATTCGAATCTAAAGTATTTTCAATATATATATATCATTGGGATTCCAAACTCAATTTATTCAACTTAATTGCAAATTCGAATCTAAAGTATTTTCCCTCCCGGCATTTGTGCCTTGACTTACGAATTTAAAGGTTTGTTATTGTTTATTGACCCTTCCTCTCCCGGATTCCGATAGAGGATCATAACATTACCACTGGAAATTGGTGTTGACATAAAATATGGGTGTGATTATTGATTACACCCCGCTTATTATACCATGGAGGTTAACTCATCTTTATTATATCTGACAAGTTCGACAAATGGCTACATCTCCTCCGTTGATCTGCTTCTGGCTTCAATGGTGGAGATATCAACTCGGCTTGTTAGGGTATGAACACTATCCCATCTGAACCCTAAGTGTCTCAATTTGTTCCTCCACATCTCTATCTTCAGGGCTCTGCAACTTGTGTGGTAGTTGAGCTAGCTTATGGTGAGTTTTACCCTCGATTGTTCACCTTGTTTCCATGCATACTCCATGCTTGCTTAAATCCTTTTCTTTGTGCCTTAGCTTATTTTCAATGGCTAACACGGGCTTCCTTTGTGTTTCATCCAGTTCTGTCAATGAGTTTGTCCTGGCCATGGAACCTCCAGGTGACGGCAACCTAAACAAAAGGTTTACATTTGAAGCATTCCTTCTCGGTAATAATTTTACTATACTGGTTCTTCATTATAATTTTTTTATTCCATGAATTCATTCAAGGTTGACACTTTATACAGTATTTGGTCCATCAAAATGTTTAACACCAATTTATTTGTTGTGCAGGCTGTCTCCAAAGAGTTTAGATTCTCACTGTAACTTCTTTTAAGGTAAGCCTTCTTTCGTAAATTTTATATTCCCTTACCCTTGTAGATTTTCTAGATTTCCTACTGATATTTTGTTTATTTGCAGGTAACCATTCCCAAAGGTTCGTTCTGCTAACTTCATCGCTCGATTTTCTGCCTTCTGTTTCTATAAAGGGTATTCTTTGTTACTTTACAGGTGCATGCCTTACGAAGGGGTTTTTCTTTATTCTTGGATTTCATATTCAATTAAAAGGTTTACAATTTTCATTTTATGTTTTAATTCTATCGATGTGACAATATCTCATTATATTCTTGTTGAGTTTTAAGGGGCCTACCAGGGCCGAGATTCCTACTCATCAGGGTATTGTAGTTGTTCCTTTTGTTTATATAACATTACCCTTCTTGATGAGGGTTTCTATGATTGTTTATTAATTTGCTCCATTACGTGATTATCATGTTCATATTCAGCGTAGAACAGAGGTGTTGTAATATTTTGAAATTACATATATGCTTTTGTTAATGATTCACACCCACAGGTCCCATAATTTAAAATTTAACTATTGACTCTGTCTTTTTATTTAGGAGAGTTGCAATTATGACAAGTGTTGGAATACAGACAGTTTCTGTAAATAGTTCATTTACATATAGTTAGTTCCCTTGCTCGTTTTCTTCCTGTACTATCTAGCTTGCATTGGGTATTTGTATAAATATAGAAAAATCTTGCATTCAGTATTTGTATTACTGCTTATCTGACAAACCTGTAGTCTGACTCAGTTTTTAAGGTTGTTCTGTCTTTAGGCATAGTCTATTTGATAAAGATTATTCCTATGCATTAGTTGTTATTCTTTATATATAGAAAATGTGCGTAAATGTTTGCTCTATAAATTCCAATTCTAAAGTTATGTTTATAGTTCTTGCTCTGTATTTTCCATTCTACAGTTTTTATGTCACACACAAGTACTACTGTTTCTTTCTTTTTGATTTGTTAGCTAAGATGACTGGACCACATCAAGGGAAACTATCCCATTATGCATGTATTAACTAGGTAATATTCACGGGACAAAGAGTCTATAAAATTCAAAGGGTATCCCATTTCCTTGGGTTTTCTTTGTTAAACATATTTCCTTTGTCATGTTCTAGGTTTATAACTACCTTCCCTGTAATTTAGGAATTTTGACTCTAGGAATTTATCAAGTGGAAGAAAGAAAATTAGGAACACTTTTAATTTTATATCATAGTTTTACAGAAAATCTATTTCATCATTATTTCCAAACAGACTCTTTCACTATATTCTCTCCTCTGAAATAGCCATAACTATCACAGTAAAATAAATAGAAACATATTCTATTTTACTTTACTTATCTTACTTGATTAGTCTCATGGCTTGCGTCCGACCTTGAATGAGGCGATGACGTCCTCTACTCCCCCCCCGTGCTCCTCACCCAAGTAGGATTAACGACAGTATTTTACCAAGGAGGTAGACCTTAGGACTCTGGTCCAGTCTCCCTTCCTATCAGGTACAAAGGACCACTGGTCTTCTTCCAACTCTAGTACTCTGTTATTCATCTTTCTAACTATATCTCTTTTTATCATGTACAAAACCCCTTTCCTCCTATAGGATTTTCCTTTTATCCCAGAAGAAAGGTAACTACCAACAACTGCTTTTCTCAACTACTTTTGGCATCTTGGAAACTTTTCCATTAGACTCATGAAAACATAATTTTTTTATTAAAATTTTATTTACCAGTGAGAAACTTTAGTTCATAATTTCCTGATGAACATACTTGTTAATCAATTAATAAAATTATTAAAATAAGTTCATTGTCTAGTAAAAAGTAAAATTTATTTTAGTAAATGACATCAGGCATAGATGTTACAGTTACCCCCGCTTAAGATGAACACCGTCCCCGGTGTTATACAATTCCATTGAGCAGTGCAAGATATGCTTCTTGCACAAATTTTTCATCTTCCCAAGTCACCTCCAACGAGCTGAAGTGCTTCCATTCCACTTTAAATTGGGTGATAACTCACTTCTGGAGCATTATTTCTCTCTGATCGAGGATACGTTGAGGCTCTACCAAAAACTCATCGTCCGGCTCAAGCTATAGTCGTCATAAGAAATGAAATTAATATTTAACCATCTAACTTCTGAATTTTTTTTAGTTCTTCCATTTCTTTCCTACCTGAACGTTCTACCACTGTACTATATGCTTCGGATCATATATGTATCTCTTTACTACTGACACATGGAACACATTATGCACCCGTATTTGTCCAGGTAATGCCAGCCGATAGGCTACTAACACAATCCTTTCCAGAATTTGGAAAGGACTGCAGAAACGAGGTGCCAATTTAGCACAAGTAGTCCATCTTAGTGTACTTTTCCCGGGTTTGATTCTAATATAGACATGATCACCTATTTTAAACTCCTAGTAGGTTCTTTTTTTATCTGTATATACTTTCTGTCGATCCTGTGCAATGTTCAGATTTTGACGGATCCTCTTAACTTCTCTCTCCATTTCAGCTAACATTTCAAGTCCAAGCATTAAATTTGTCTCTGGACTGCTCCAGTTAATAGGTGTTCAACATTGTCTTCCATATAAGACTTCGAACAGACTCATTCTAAGCGACTCCTGGTACCCATTGTTATACGAAAACTCAACCAAATATATGTAGTCTTCTGAATTTATTGGTTGGTGCATTACATACATATGGAGCATGTCCTCCAAAATCTTATTTACTCGCTCCATTTTCCCTTCAATATATGGATGGAACGTTGTAGTGAACTGCACTTGAATGCCTAGCCCAGTAAAACATGTCCTCCAAAATTCTGAAGTAAACTTCACGTCTCTATCTGATATGACATTTTTTGGTATACCATGTAACTTGAATATCTCTCGCATAAAGATGTCTGCAATTTGTACTGTCTTATAATTGGATTGTACAGGAATAAAATGGGTTGCTTTTATGAAACGGTCAACAACCACCTTGATCAAATCATTATGTCTCTTTTATCGTGGTAATCCAACAATAAAATCTACAAATATTACTTCCCACTTCCACTCAGGTACTGGTATCGGTTGTAATAAGACGACTGGATGTTGATGCTCAAATTTCACCTACTGGCATTCTAAACACTTGGTCAAATACTTTGCAATATCTTTGCACATACCAGGCCAAAAATAGTCTTTTATGATGGTTGTTAACATTTTTTGATAACCTAGATGTCCAGCATATGAACTTCTGTGATATTAATTGAGAATGAGTTCTTTTAAACTTAACTGATTGGGAATGTATATCTTTTCTCGAAATACTAATAGTTGTTCTCCAATAACAATATATTCTGATGATTCCCCTTGCACTTCAGTGTCCCATGCTTGCTTCCATAGAAAATAATATTCAGGATCTTTTATCGCAACTTCCTTTATTTGTTCCTAAAATTTGAACTCCACACTATTGAAATATAGTTCATATACATGATGCAACTTCTGACTTAATGTGTCATCAACATGATTTTCTTTTCCTCTTATGTGTTTATTTCGAAATCAAATTCGCTCAGGAATGCATTCCACCTAGCCCAGCGAGCACTTACATATGCTTGTTTAAAATAGTTGGTTAAACTGTTGTGGTTTGTTTCAGCTCAAATCATTTACCCAATAGGAATTGTCTCCATATCTTGAGTGCATGTACCATAGCTGTTAGTTCTAAATCGTAAGCTAAGTAACGCAATTCATGGCCTTTTAATTTTTGGAATTCATATGCCACCACCTTTCCATTTTGGGACAAAATTGCTCCCACACCTTCTTTACTTGCATCAGTGCAAACTTCAAATTCCAAATTTGGGTCTACAACCTTCAGGACAGAAGCTGGAGTTAATAATTGTTTCAGCCTCTCAAAACTGACTTGGAATTCACTGGTCCATTTGAATACTTGCCCCTTGCGCTGCAAGGAAGTTATAGGAAATGATATTTTTGAAAAGCCCTCTATGAAGTGTCAGTAGTAACCAACAAGCCCCATGAAAGATCATATGTTTGCCACATTTTTAGGCACCTTCCATTCCATAATAGATTTTATATTTTTGGGATCCATTGCTATCCATTTTTCCGAAATAACATGGCCCAAATATTGTATTTTTTCCTTGTAAAAATCGCACTTGTTGAATTTTGCATACAGCTGGTGGTCCCTCAACATTTTCAGTACTATGCGTAGATTCTATTTATGCTCCTCGACATTCTTTAAGTAGATCAATATATCATCTATAAAGATCAATTTTTTTTTATCCAGATATGGGTGAAACATGCCATGCATTAAGCTCATAAATATTGCAGGTGCATTGGTCAAGCCAAACAGTAGGACTAAAAATTCGCAATGTCCATACCTGGTTCTGAATGTTGTTTTGTAATGTCTTCATCCTTTAATCTTATTTGGTGATACCCAGATCTTAAATCTATATTTGAAAATACTGTTGCCCCTTTTACTTGGTTGAAAATATCATCTATTTGAGGTAAAGGATATTTGTTTTTCACAGTCAGTTTATTTAGCTATGAGTAGTCCATGCACATCCTCATGGTTCCATCCTTCTTTTTCACAAATAGTATTGGTGCCCCCAAGGTGACACACTTGGACGTTTATATATTTTTTCCAACAATTCTTGTAACTGCATCTTTAATTTTGTTAACTCGAGTACACTCATTCGGTAAGGGGCTCGTGAAACCGGTGCTGCCCCTGGCATAAGTTCAATGGTAAAATATATAGCTCTCTTAGGTGGTAGTCCTAGTATGTTTTGTGGAAATACATCTAGGAATTTTTGCACCACCGGTATATTTTCCAGGATGGTAATTTTATCTTTTGAGTTAGAAAATACGACCTGAATTGCATATATTTGGCATCCATTCCTAATGCATTTGCTTAACTGGGATGCTGTAATGGGTGGCAATTTCAGTGGCTTATTTATTCCTTTCATCTCTTGGTAGGTTCCATATTTATCTTTGAAGTATATCATACTATCCTTACAGTCTACCAAGGACCAGTGTGCTTCCAACCAGTCCATTCCCAATAGTATATCATAGGAGCCTAAGGGTAGAATGTTTAATTCCACCTTTATATTCTGATCCCCAATGTCCATGCAACAATTGCACAATTTAGCATGAACCTTACGGTCGGTTCCTGTGGCCAGTTGAACTAGCCATGAGTGTTTATATTTTTGACTCTGTAAGGCACATTTTTCCACAATTATGGGGTCTACATAGCTTAAAATAGCACCAGGATCAACCAAAACATATACATAATGGGTTTGCATCCTACCTTCTAATTCTATCATGGTTGGTTGGTATTCAGCTTATCGGTCTTCTAATCCAGCATTGATTCTGGGAATTTTTTGTGCCACATTGCCCATAGTGGATGCTTCTTGCACATTAGCTAAAGTTTCATTTCTCCCACGATGTTGGAATTTTTTGTAATAATGTGCCTCACTGCATCCCCGTCACTGTAATGGTGGTTTCTGTATTTTCCCATGATCAGGTTTACTGGATCCTTCAGTGGGTCGGTCCTCGGCTGTCCATTTGGGCCTCTGCTGGTTTTTCCCAAATTAATTATTTGTTGAATTCCTTGCACCAGGTTTGAAATTTCCAGCTCTGTTATTTTTTAAACCTAAAGGGCTTTTCTGCCCTTTCTTGGGTGGACAATTTTTTCCATTTTCTCCTTTAGCCTTGTACTACTGATAACACATTCTTGCCTTATGAATTACCTCGTCATTGTCTTGGGTCCTACAAATTCAATTATTTCTTTCATATGAGCACGAAAACTACTTGAAAAGTGATGTACTTTAGCCTTCTTATCCTTCAAGTATGGTACATATCTTAGCAAGGAAGTGAAATTAGTGATAAATTCATCCATGGACAGTTGACCCAGCCTCAAATCATTAAAATCCCGAGATTTTTCGTCATAAAATCATGTTGTTAGGTACTTATCCTTAAAATATTTCTCAAATTCATCCCAGGTTACATTCTGGTCCTTGATTCCACACACATTCTTCAATTCTTCCCACCATAACGTAGCATTTTCTCATAATTAATAAATTTCCAATCTGGCCTGTAATATGTTGTCATACTCATATACTTGAAAATATTTATTCATGTTAATGATCCAAGCTTCCACCATTTCCTCAGCTTCTCCATCGAATGTGGGAGGCTTAATCTTCCAAAATTCACCTTGTAATTCAACCTTTTGCTTTGTCAGTTCTTGCTAGTCATAAGCGTTTTCAGATTCAACTTCTTTAATTTTTCTACTTTTCTTGCTTCGCTGGGTGCGACTTCCTTTAGGATCATCATGTATGTGCTGTTGCTATTCACTATGTAGGTGGGTTTCCATTTTCGGGCTAGGGTGTGCGGTGGGATGGTTTTTCTTATCTGAAAGACTCTTAAGTATTTTATCTTGTTCCCTCATTAGTATCTCATTGTCACTTCGTACTCGGACCATATCTGTTTGAAGCTACTGAACAATGTCTAACAATCTATTGGTTTGTCTTTGTTGTTCTTCCATCAATCTCCTGGTTTACTGGTACTAGTCTATTCTGAGATGTACCCACATTTTCGAATTCACTTATGGGTTTGCCTGGGGATGAATCTCCCTGTAGTCCTGGGTGTCTCATAAGTTGATCCCCTTCTCATTGTTCTCAGTTAGTTTCCTTCTGTTTTGTGCACATTCACACACAAAAATTCTTATTTAGGTGACCCTAATTGGTCCTAGCATTTGAACGCTGCTCTGATACCACCTGTAATGTACACTTACATTATTAACTTAACAACTTTAAAAAAAAACTTATTTACCTCATTGTCTATCCAACTTCTAAGTACAATATCATGAGAATTATCACTGTTATTATAAATTAACTTTGCATTAACTTTGATTAATGAATAATATGATAATCACACGCAATTACTGACATAAGCTGATACGATTATATGATATAAAATCTATTCGTTATGATTAACACATTTCGTTAAATGACTTTATGACTAATATATATATATATATCATTGGGATTCCACACTCAATTGATTCAACTTAATTACAAACTCGAATCTAAAGTATATGCCTTTCCTGCATCTGTTGCCCTGACTTAGGAATTTAAAGGTTTATTATCATTTATTGACCCTTCCTCTCTTGGATTGCGATAGAGGATCATAACATTACAAATGTCAATTGGTGTTGACATAAATTATGGGTATGATTATTGATTACACCCCACTTAATGTACTATGGAGGTTAACTCATGTTTATTATATCTAACAAGTTCGACAGATGGCTACACCTCCTCCATTAATATTCTTTTGGCTTCGATGATGGAGATATAAACTGGGTTCATTAGGGTATGAACCATACCCCATCCGAAACCTAACTGTCTCAGTTTTTTCCTCCTTTGCTCTATCTTCAAGGCTCTGCAACTTGTGCGGTTGTCGAGCTAACTTATGGTGAGTTTTACCCTCTATTGTTCACCTCCTATCCATGCATATTCCATGCTTTCATAAATCATTTTTCTCTGCGTCTTAGCTTATTTCCAATGGCTAATGCGGGCTTCCTCTATGTTTCCTCCATTTTTGTCAATGATTTTGTCATAGCCATGGAACCTTGGTGTCACAGCAGCCTGAAGCAAAGGTTTACATTTGCAGCATTCCTTCTCAGTAAGCATTTCACTATACTGGTTCCTTCTGTTCAACTTTTTTTTTTTTCCGTGAATTGTTTCAGAGTTGAGAGTTTATACAGTATTTGCTCCACGAAAGGTTTAACACAATTTATTTGTTGTTCAGGTTGTCCCCGAGGAGTCCAAATTCTCACTGTAACTTCTTTTAAGGTGAGCCTTCTTTCATAAATTTTATATTCCCTTACCCTTGTACAGTTTCTAGATTTCCTACTGATATTTTGTTTATTTGCAGGTAACATTTCCCAAAGGTTCGTTCTGCTAACTTCATCGCTCAATTTGTTGCCTTCTGTTCCTAAGAAGGGTCTTCTTCATTAATTTATAGGTGCATGCCTTATGAAGGGGTTTTTCTTGCTTTTGGGATTTCATATTCAGTTAGAAGGTTTATAGTTTTCATTTTATGTTTTAATTCTATCAGTGCGTTAAATATATCCATATATCCTTGTTGAGTTTTAAGAGGCCTACCAGGGAAGGGATTCCTACTCATCAGAGTACTGTAGTTTTCCCTCTTATTTTTATAATATTACCCTTCTTGATGAGGGTTTCTCTGATTGTTTATTGGTTTGCTCCATTATGTGATTCTCAAGTTCATATTCAGCCTGTAACAAAGGCGTCGTAATATTTTGAAATTACATGTATGATTTTGTTAATGATTCAGACCCACGGGTGCGCTAATTTAAAATTGAAGTATTGACTCTGTCTTTTTATTTAGGAGAGTTTATATTATGACAAGCGTTGGAATACTAACAATTTCTGCAATAGTTCATTTACATATAGTTAGCGCCCTTGCTCATTTTCTTTCTGTACTGTCTCACTTTCATTGGGTATTTGTATAGATATAGAAAAATCTTGCATTCAGTATTTGTATTAGTGCTAATCTGACAGATCTGTAGTCTGACTCAGTTTTTTAAGTTTTTCTGTCTTTCGACATAGTCTCTTTAATAAATATTATTCCTATGCAATAGTTTCTATTCTTTATATATAGAAATTGTGCGCAAATTTTCACTTTGTAAATTCCAATTCTACAGTTATGTTTATAGTTATCGTTCTGTATTTTCAATTCTGTAGTTATATTTATAGTTCTTTCTCTATATTTTCCATTCTACAGTTTTTATGTTACACGCAAGTACTATTGTTTCTTTCTTTTTGTTTTCTTATCTAAGGTGACCGGACCACATCAAGGGAAACTATCCCATTGTTCATGTATTAACTAGGTAATATTCACGGGACAAAAAATCTGTAAAATCTAGAGGGTGTCCTATTTCCTCAAGTTTTCTCTGTCAAGCCTATTTCCTCTGTCATGTTCTAGGATTATAACTACTTTCCCTATAATTACATAATTTTGACTCTAGGAATTTATCAATTGGAAGAAATAAAATTATGAACCCTTTAAATTTTCTATCATAGTTTTACAGAAAATCTATTTCATCATTATTTCCAAACATACTCTTTCACTATATATTTTGTCATCTCAAAAAACTATAACTAACATAGTAAAATAAACAAAAACATATTCTATTTTACTTTACTTATCTCATATGAGTAGTCTAATGGCTTCCACCCAACTTTGAGTGAGGTGGTGACGTCTTCTACTCCCCACGTTCTCCTCACCCAATTAGGATTCAAAATAGTATTTTACCAAGGAGGTAGACCTCAGGACTCCACTCGAGTCTCCCCTCCTATTAGGTATAAATGACTACTGGTCTTCTTGAACTCTGGTACTATGTTCTTCAACTTTCTCGCTGTATCTCCTTTTCTCATGTAAATAACCCCTTTCCTCCCCTAGACTTTTCCTTTTATCCCGAAAGAAAGATAAATGCCAGCAACTGCTTTTCTCAACTACTTTCGGGATCTTGAAACTTTTCTGTCACTCATGACAACATAATTTTTTTTATTAAAATTTTATTTACCAGTGAAAAACTTTAATTCATAATATCGTGATTAACATACTTGTTAATCAAATAATAAAATAATCAAAATAACTTTCTTGTACTGCTCGCAAAGAAATATCGCAGAGCTCGTGAAGGGATCCGTGAAGGGATCGTGGCTAACCTGGTTGGCCATGTGCATGACCCCAGTGCTCCTGCTGGCCGGGTATACGGAGATGATCAACATCGCTGTTGCGGTCGGCTGTGCAATCGTTGTCGTGGGTGCAACGTTGCATTGCTTTGACGACTTCATTTAAATTGGGCGCTTCCACCTCTTTGCCTTCTAATAACAGAAGTCGTAGCTTGTGGTAATTATTGGATGGTGTGTTTTTAATGTTGGTTTATTGCTGTCATTTTACAAATGTAAAATTGAATATTGTTTCTTCATAATGTTATATCAATTTTATACTATAGACAAATTCACTATTATTCTGAAAACGTGAAAACCAGAGATGTAGAGGATATAATTTTTATTTTTTTATTTTAGTGGCTGGATTCAAAAAGGTTTTATTTTAAAATTTATTTTAGTGGCTTGATCTTACCGTTGTGTTAAATTGTTCTTTTAGTTTATTATGAAGTTTTCTTTTAAAATTGTTCTTTTACTTTATTATGCTTTTAATTTTAAATTATTTGATTGTAATTATTTTATTTTAGTTTTAAATTACTTGACTTTTATTATTTTATAAAATAAAAAATAAATAAATAAAATTAATTTTTCTAAATTAAAAAAAAAATTTAAATCATTAAATAAAAACACATTTTTAAATTTATTAAATTATTAAGATAAAATATTTTAAAGTGTTTTATTTAAAACTAAATTCAAGATAAATTTAAATTAAATTATATGGCTTAAAAGTTTTAATATAGTGCCATAATTTTATGAATTTCTAAATTTTTTGTATAAATTTGTGAGACACTATAAGTTTAGTGATCATGGTTGAACATGTTGATCAAGTTTGGCTATGGTAAATCATAGGTGAACATGCTTGACTTAATTAACTATGATTTACCATGGTTGACCAAGACAAGTATATTTGATCAATATTGACATTGAGTTTATCATGTGGTTGTGCATGTTTTTTGTGTTTTCCATTACATTGATATGTTGAGTTTTGTTCATCACATTGCAACATTGATTTTTGTTTGTTACATTGTGAGATTTGTAGTTGTTTGTAACATTGTGGCACTGATTTTTGTTGATCACATTGCTACATCAAATTTTGTTTAGTACATTATTGTGTTGACTTTTGTTTGTGAGTTTGTGACATTGAATTTAGTTCATCACATGCACAAGTAACACTCTTTATTCAATAAATTTTAATATCTATTATTGTTCATTAGATTATGAAATTATTATTTTTTGTCGCATTATAATGTCAACTTTTCTTTATTACATTACACCATCAATATTTGTTAATCGCATTGCTAGTCCTTCATTTAGAAACTTTTTGTTATGATTAAAAACCATATCCTGGCCTTCCGAAAAAAATTTTAAATTTCTTATGTCATTTTATAAAGATATTTTTCTCACTAAATTGTTTCCTAAAGTATTATTTTTTATTATTTTTATTTTTACGTTATAAGATGTTCTTCTTTTAAAACAATTCCCTAGCTACCACCGTGCCCTGATCTACACCATTAGATTCAATGTTAGATGATTAAAGTTTCTTACACTGCTAGATTAATAATTAATAATTAAAACAAAAATTAATAAGTAAGTCACAATGGAGAAAAGGTCCGATGAAAAGAACTGAAGCCGGTAGGAATAGCCAACCATTTCCGCTAACTAACTAACTCATTAAACAATACAAATCTCTCTTCCACCTAGAAAGATCTATGTGTCAATGGGCTAGAGAACTTGCACCATTTGAGAAAGGATCAAGTATTGCAAACAATCTAGCAAATTCTATAGGACAAGATATAGGATGCCACTGCCAATTCCAATGCAGGAAGGAGATTTTCCTTTCGGACCGTTTCGACTAGCAAAGCCCTTATACAATTAAGATAAAATGTACCGACATGCATACTTTTCAAGAACTACATACTTTTCAAGAACTACACCTCTAACAAAAATGGAGAGTGTCGGCTCCGAAGTCCATTTCTGCTACTTTGAATACAAAGCAGCAACCGAACGGTTCACTCCCGACAGGGTGGCTGTGTAGCTATTGGTTACATGCTTTTTTTCCAATTCCAGCCGGCTACTCATGAATTTAACAATTATATATTAGTGAAATTGAATACGGAGACACAATGTGAAATTGGATCGTGTGAGTACGATTTTATTCCATAAACATTAATCAACATGATATATGGGGAGGTAAACAATAGAATTTTAACACAATGTTATGAAATTTTTTGTTTTCTGTAACTTAATTGATTTTACTCTTATTCTTAATAATTTAAAATGTCTTTGAATTTGCTACTATTTTGCTCTTCCAAAATGGTTATTAAATTTCATGTTTTCTGGCAACTTACTAGAATTTACTCTCTAATTTAGAATGTGCTTGAATTTTCTCTTATTTTGCTCTTCCAATTCAAAAGTTACAGTTACGGTGTATTGTGAATGTTTTTTTGGATTTTAATGGCTAATAGTGAATATTGTTTTGGATTTTAATGATTAGAACATTGTAATTATAATTTTGTAAATTTATTGTAAAAAAATTCTATTAATTGTAATTATAATGTTATAAATTAAATGTATAAATAAATTCTATTAAGTATTATAAAGTACTGAGATATTTGATATTTTATAAAGTGGAAATCACTTACTATATAGTTATATAGTTATCGCTGTACATTTTTTCTGAAATTCATTATAAATTACAATCAATCAAGAGATAGTTACACCTAATACATAAATATAGATTCCAATAGTATGGTTCTACATTTTTTCCCTTCTTCCATAGAGAATTGCACCTAAGATGGAAATGTTGTGAAAATATGACAATTTATTAACTAAATGGCTCTCTAGGTGAGATACCTCGAGAGTACCCAAACACTCCACACAATGTACAAACTATTCAGTCAAAAGAGCCTCATACATATAGGCTTTCACACTAATGGGGTGGTTTCAACCACTCTCTAGATAGTAAGATCTGAGACCTAATATTAGAGTCTCAATCCTATCCAAACAACTGATTCTAGCTTTCTCCATTAATTCCAACACTCCCCCTTAATGGAGAAAGGGTACCAAAAGAATAACATATGCATGTTGGTCTAGTCTCTGCTAGGCTTACAATAAAAACATAAAAACTTGGTAACAGAGGTTTTCATTTTAGTCTTCTTGCTTGAGAGTCCATGCTTGTTCGTTCCTAGGCGAGGCTTTATCTTTACTTTTCTCGCCATGAGGTAGTGATAGATCTTCACCTCCTTTCTACATTTTCTTCCCCAAAGACGGAACACTTGAACTCTTATCCTCCTCGATATTGATTGTAGGCTATCTTCCTTTATATCTTGATTGCTGGTAATTGAAAATACTTTAGAGGGTACAACCTTGATAGAAGAATGTTTTCTCTCACTATTTCTGATGTCAAACATCTAAACGTCAACAATGTTGTCTTCAACATTCATTGATGCAACTTCTACTTTGAAATCATAAATACATGGCGTTTCAAACCATGCTTCAAGAAAATTTAATTCCTCTTCAAACTTTGTTGCTTCTTACATGTTGTTGTTGCTAACATCTGCACACACAAAAACATTCATGAGATCATCATAATTTGAATTATTTCCAGCTTTTTCTTCTTCTGCCAAGTCTTTGCAATCAGCTTCATCTGGCTCATCCATTTGATCTTCAACAATATGTTCCTCTTTACTTCCTTCGTCAAGAACGTCTATTGGGTCTTCTTGATCTTCAACAATATTTTATTCTTTAAATCCTTCCTAAGAACAACTCATGAGTCTTCATTCTCATGTTGTTGCAGAACATATAGTATCTCTCAATAATCATGTTCATTAATAAAACCACCAAGCCTCATGAAAAAAAATATCATCAAGGTCAAATATGTATAAAATTGCAGCCATATTGGAAAAAATTCTAGCTCATCTTGCTTCCATATTTCTTTCTGACTCACCTTAGTCCTCTCAAGAGCTCCAACTACCCATTACTACGCAAGAGGGAAACTTCTCCCTTTGGTAGCTCTTCAACTGTAGAACCTTGTGGTGGATATTGTGGCTTCTATGCCACGCAGGTCTCAGTGCCCTCGGCTCTTCTGACTAGCAGAACTATGATCCCCAAACAACCTCTCAACAAGCAAGAAACACCATCTATATCCCTTGCGTGGTAGAGTTATAAAATTCTGGGATCAAATTTAAGCAATGCACTTGAGGCATCACAAACGTTTATCTTATCAAATGGAACCAAGTCAACCCATTACATCCAAAATACAGGGAAAAGGCTGGGAAGACTTTGAAAAATACATGATATAAATTTAAATAATATTTTCATAGGATCCAAAATTCAATTTAATTCATAATCTCTATGGCTTATGGGCCTAATGATCTTGATAATATATATAGAACTCTACCATCAATGTAACAAAATATCGATTATTGAGGAATTGCATAAATGTAGGATACCGTTATGCCTAGAACCCAACAGATGGATCTCGCACACAGATCTCCTGCTCAGATCTACTCTCAGATCTGCTCGCAGCCATCGATTGAGGGACTTGTCACCCACACAATACACCAACGATCCTGTAGCAATTCCTTAATGGCACAAGCACTTCTGCCACGACCTCCTCTACCACGAGCTACCATGGCTTCACATAGGGAGAAGATATGCTTCAAATGTCACATGCTGCTTTCTCCAGCATGCATATCTCAGCGGAAAAAACTCGGCATCCTCTCCCACGCCACAGATCTCACCAGATCTCGGTTCACGGGAATGTCGTAGCCTCTCAACCCTCGCAGAGATAGAACAAACAGGGCAGGGTTGTCATGTGCATAGGAGGCTCCTTGTCAATATTTCATTGAACTTGTCGTCCAAGTTCAATCAGCTTGAATTGCTCCCATAATTAGTGAAGGATAAGGCCAATTGTTGCGTTGGACACATGTAGAGATTTCATATGTTGCTCAATCCATAATGATCCTCCACAACGATCCACCACTGATCTTCGCTCCACGCATTCACGTAGTGCCAAATCTGAATGCAGTGTTCTAGCACCTCCGAACTAACAATGCTCATGGGTCACAGGCTCTCCAATCTGGAAGCGACTCATGGGTTCTTCAGATGAAACCGACAACATCAGATCTAGAAGTCGCTCCCTTTTTCCATCTACCGGCAAAATCATCGAGCTTCAACTCGATGCTCTGATACCATGTTAAAAATCGATATTATACTAACTAAATGGCTCTCTAGGTGAGATACCTGGAGAGTACCCAAGCCCTCCACACAATGTACTAACTATTCAGTCAGAAGAGTCTCATACATATAGGTTTTCACACTAACGAGGTGGTTTCAACGACTCCCTAGATAGTAGGATCTGAGAGTTAATCTTATATAGAGATTATTGGAACTTTTCTGAATACTCTTTCTTCTAATACTCTTTCTTCCACATTGACGGTTACACTCAATATGGAAATGGAG
>JAXQQM020059008.1:0-42580 GCA_034641835.2 Pinus albicaulis
TCATTTATTTCTTTGTTATCAGACTACATTGTCCCAACTGGATCGGCGGTCATGAGTTATTAGCTCCTCGGGATTACTTATGACAGGGCTAGAGCCTTTGACGAGGACTTTGTGCATGCGATTGAGGTGGCAGAAGGTTGCGGTTCAAAATGAAATCTTTATGAGTCACCTCCCTAAAGTCTAAATTCCACGACTGTTTTCCTCTAGCAGCCGAAGCGATACCACCGAATAATGGAACTTCCATTCCTTCACAGAGAGAGAAGCGTAAATCCTCGACGGAAAGTCTAAATTATGCTAAGAAGTTTTCAAAACCCTTCAAACCAGTGGATGAGTGAAAATTGTTGAGTTTCAATTGTGACATAATCTGGGAGCGAGCTGATAGTCTCCTAACTTGAGCATCCGTGGGGAGGTAGTTTTTTGAGAAGTAGTGTGAGGTTCATATGCACTCGTGGTTAATGGAATCATGGAATAGATTTATCGACTACCCACCTAAGGTGAGAAAGTTACAAAACGGGTGGTTTTTCTATCATTTCTTGAAGGAGGACGATGTGGGGGAAGTGCTTTGGCGCTCTTTGGTGATTTACCAATGTTTTTTTGGCTCTACACAGATGGTACATTGGATTTCATCTGACAAAAGATACACCTAAAAATCATCTCTTGTGGGTCAAATTACTAGGGCTCCCTTTGGAATTCTCGACGATTCATGTCCTCTCTGTTATTGGAAACAATATTGGAACATGTCATTTTATGGACCCTAAGAGAATAGGTATTTTTTACAAACGTGTGGCTTGGCCTCTGGTAGAGGTTTCCTTCTCAGGAGGATTACCTACTCATATCGATTTGGAGTGGGAGGGGGTGGTGCACTGCTAGATCATTGATTATTGGAAAACTCTGTTTAGATGCCATCTATGTCATGGAACGGGTCACTTCACGTGCCAATTCCATCACTGGAAGATGGAGGAATCTAACATTTATAAGCACAATAGGGGTCGGGAGAAGTTGACTGTTGGTGGTTGTTTTTCAACATCAGCCTGCTGGCGGACTAATGATAAATTTTCTGGACTTTCGACTGGTATGTTAGCCCCATCCTCTCTTTGTCCTTCAAATGAAAATGCTTCTTTGTCTAGGGGGACATGGAATTTGGTTTTTTTTTTTTGGGGTGGGGGGGAGGGTGTCTTATCACAAACACGGTCCTTGTTGGCTAGGGGAAATCGCCGATTGTGTTGGAAGGTCCTGTTTCGGTAAAGGCGGCTCTCGGGAGGCCCCTTTTACCCCTTATTCACATATTGAAAGAACTGGTGGCATGAAGTGAGACCCTCGAGCCTCCACATCTCTCTCTGTATTTTAGCGACCCTTCGATAATTGACCCTCCTAGCATGTCTCCTTTTGATCTGCCATTTTCCGCTCCATGACATATGGCTCCTCTATCTCCTCGGAACTCCATCGGGAGTGACTTGGAATTTGTCCTTCAAATTCCAGAAGCTAATTTGGTTCCTCTCTTGGTTGATATAGGATGCCCCTCCTCCCCTTCTATTGTCATCAACCCTTCTTCGGTGATAAATATCACCATTAAGAAAGGCAAGAGGAGACCTAGACTGAAGAAAAAATGCATTTCGATTCTGGGTATTGAACCAGATTTACAATCTGAGAATTTTCAGGGGGTTCCTCTGTCCTTGGCTTTCGCCAGGGTACTTAGAGCATTAACACCCTCTTCAGCGGTTCCTTGATGTTGGTCTGCTCTTTTAATATCCGAATTTTTAGAGCGAGGGGAAAATTCTCATCTTTAAGGGGTTTCTTTAAGATTTTAAATCCTTATATTATCCTCATTCAATAGACAGTGTCTAAGGCTGATCATTCAATTTCCTTCTTCCGTGCCATGTTTCCAGCATGGAATATGGTTGCTAAAGATGTTGAAGGAAGATCAAGTGGTCTGGTGTTGTTATGGGACACCCGTTGGGTAGCCTTTCAAGCCTTCTGATTTTTTTGGGGGCATCATATTGACTGGCTGACTTCGGGGTTTCAAACAAAGAGTTCACGTGGTTAATTTCTATGCAACATATATAGAAATAGAAATATTCTGGAGGAAGATGGAGGGATGTGGAATTTAAAATATGGATTGTTCCATCATAGCTGGAGATTTTAACTACACCTTACATGAGGATGAGACTTGGGGGGAATGGGGAAGAAGAGACTCTTTGTCAAATTATTTGGGGGAACTAACATGCGAGTCGAATGTTATGGATATCAGAATGGAGAAAATGTTCCCGTCTTGGTATAATGGGTGGAAAGGGTCTGAATTCATAGGGAAGCATATTGATAGATTTATGGTATAGGTTGATCTCTTATCTCTGAACGGAATTGTTATATCTAGGGTGGAGTCCCATGTTATTTTTTTATCAGAGACCAATTTTAATGGAGTGGCATTTCGAAAGAAAATTTGTTGGATTGCCTTTTAAATTTAACCGGGTATGGTTAGAGGACAAGGAATTCGAAGATTTGGTTTGGAGTATATGAACAATCATAGGAGAGAAGTCGGGATGTCAACAATGTTTTACCTATCACACACCCTTAGAGGATTGCAAGGGAGGGTCTAGGAGTGGGAAAAGAAGAAGAAGAGGCTCTTGATTGCGGATTTGAAACAGATAGAAGTGGAAATGACACAGATTCTAAAGGTAATGGATGAAGGCGTTCATATTCTGGAAAAATAGACTAGGCTAAAACAATTGGGAATAGAAAAAAGGAGGATATTGTTAATTAAAGAACAAACTTGGAGATTAAAAAGTCGTGTTATATGGCTCAAAGAAGGAGACATAAACACAAAATATTTTCATTATTTTGCCACAGGGAGGAATAATTCTAATGCAATATGGGATGTAAATGTAGAAGGGAATTCATATCTCACCACGGAGCAGATTCAGAATGAGCCAGTAAAGTTTTTTGAGGGATTATATAAGGCTCAAAAGGAACCAGGGGTGGAGGAATAGTTGTGGGATTTGGAAGATTTTCCGATGATTTTTGGGGCTACTGAAAACATCAGTATAAAAGGGATAGCCAGTATAGCTGAGGTGGAGAGCGTTCTTAAGTATTTTCCCCCTAACAAAAGCCATTGGTCGGACGTGTGGAGCCCTGACTTTTTTATTCACTTCACTTATTTTTTCATTAAGTACATCTCTGAGATGGTTGAAGAAGCTCACCTTCAGGGTCATATTCATGGAGCTGTGAACTCAACATTTTTGGCGCTCATCCCGAGAAAGAAAGGATCAATGTCCTTAGAGCACTTCAAATCCATATTCTTTTGCAATACACTTTACAAAATAATCTCTAAGACCATTGTTGTTAGATTGAAGGATGTATAATCGAGGTACATATCTCCTGAAAAGTCTAGGTTCCTCCGGAAATTTAGCATTCACGATGTAGTTTCTACAACTCAAGAGATCCTACACACAATCCATTATTGAAAACTGGAACAATTTGTGATGAAGGTTGATCTCAGTAAAGCATATGATCGGGTGGATTGGGGATTTTTTATAATGATACTATATAATATTGGCATGGACTGTATCTCGATGGATTGGATCATGAGCTATGTATGCAATTCGTCGATGGAAATGATTATCAATGGCACAACTTCTCGATTTTTTAAGCCAGGTAGGGGTCTCAGACAAGGTTGCACATTGTCGCCCCTATTATTTATAATATTCATGGATGCAATCAGTATGAAAATCAAGCGAGTGGTGGATGATGGTGTTTTTTAGGACATAAAGGTCATAACTCAACGGGAGATCTCCCACAATTTTTTTGTTGATGACATTCTGATAATCGGGAAGCTTCTAAAAAGATGTTGGGAATCCCTTTTCGAAATTTTCCATAGATTTTGCAAGGCCTCTCGTATGGAGGCAAACAGAGGTAAGTCACACATATATCACTCTGCGAGAGAGGGAGGTACCTGATTATACTATGACCCTTTTAAATTTTATATCATCTTCCCTCGATGATGGTTTCACCTGCATGAGATTTCGTGTGAAATCCTCCAATTTCCATGTGGATGACTGGAATTGGATCATAGAGAAATACCAAAAGAGAATTATGCATTGGTCATTGAAGTGGTTTTCCAAGGGGGGGAGACTGGTTTTGGTGCAGGCGATTTTAAAACAACTATCAGTGTACTGCGAACACCTCTTCCTAATTCCTATGTCCACCACTGGAAGAATAAAAATATTAATGGCTAAGTTCATTTCGAATGGTGATCGAGAAGAGGGTAAATACCACTTGGTTAGCTCGGAGAAGATGTCATTCCCGAAGGGGGGGGATGGGGAATTATGGATGTGGAGGTTTTTGGTAAGGAACTTCTAATTAAATCACTATGGATATGCCTTCATATTCCGTGTATCTCGAATGAGATTATCAAGTTCAAATATATGCGTCACCTTAGCATGGAGGACCTTTTCATAATGGGCTAAGAGAAAGTGCTGAGGGGGTCTCATATCTAGAATAGATTCATGAAAATTTGCCCACATTTTAAGGAAATGTTTAGATGGAGTTTGAGAATGGTAGTGAAATTCATATTGGACATACAGGAATATGGGGCCTCCCCTCAGAGACATTTACCAGTGACGGTTTGGGATATCATATGAACAGGAAATGTGTCTTTTATCTAGCCCAAGTGATTAAGGAGTGCGTGGAAGGAGCGCTACAATGGATGGAGGCTGAGGATTTGAATTTACAGGGAGCTCTACGGGGAGAATGGAAACAATACCTCGAAATATTAAAGGGCATGGGAATCTATTAGAACAATCAGGGAGATTAGGTTATCTGGGGGTTAATATGAAAAAGGGTCAAACTATGAATAGAGAAATATGCATAGAGTTGCTAACTTATAAGCTAGGGGTTCATAGGAATTGCTAGTTTAGTCTGATTTGGAAGGTGAAAGTCCAGCTTAAAATGATCATTTTCCTCTGGCTTGTTTGGAAGGACAAAAACCTCACTTGGGATAACCTTTGGAAACGAGGGAAGATCGGACGAGGGATTTGTAGATTATACTTTAAGGTTAATGAAAACAACATTCTTCTGTTCTACACTTTTGAATTGGCTTGTGAGATACACCTCTTAGTGAGTAATCATTTTAAATTACAGGATCCACACTACACATCTGCTGAAGAATGCATTAAGTGATGGTTTGAAAAAGGTAAGATTTTAGGTGCATTCCTATCATTTTCCACTAGAGTTTGTGGAGTTGTAGAAATCGGCGGATTTTCTAGGAAAAAGAAAGCACACCTACTATGTTGTCTTCATTGATTTCTCGGCAATGGAGAAAATTTCGAGTTCTTCAAAAACCTCCGTGTGACCTTTCGATCAGACTCAGACCTTTTGAAATCCACTATCCTGCTAGGTTTTTTTATGGGGCGAGGCAAAACTCGAGATGTGGCTGTGGAGCATGGTTTATAATATCCCCCCAATGTCACTACAAAATCTATTGGCATGGTGGCTAAGGTACAAATATGAGGGCACAGATACTAGCGCTTTTGGGTTTGTTGTGCTTTACAAAACAGTTATATCTTGACAATCTGTGGGTATTCGGGGACTCCAGGGTCCTTATAGATCATATGAAAAATAGGTCTAAGCTAGAACCAGGTCAAATTTTTACATGGTTGGAGAGGATAAATGATCTAAGAAGATCTTACTCCTCAATATCCTTCACTCACATATACCGGGAGAAGAATCAAATGGATTACCGTCTTTCAAAGAAATAGTTGTATGGTTTATTTGGATAAATGCAATATGAACTATTAGATGCCTCTGGATATGGGGCAAAAGGTGTGGTTAAATTTTTCTAAGACACATTAATGCTCACATTGAAGTTCCAAAAACTTTTTTGGACAAGGCTTTCCAGCCAAAACTATAGGATCTTTTTCAATCATCTGACAATATGTTTTTTCTGAAGGAAAGATAATCACTGATTACTAGACTAGAAGTATAGAAAATGGATAACAGTGGGTTATGAAAACAAACCAGAGATATAGATAATTTTTTTCTTGTAGCACAAGACTAAGTGGAATTTTTGACATTTTGTAAAATGAATATTTGAACAAAGAACTTGGATGAAAAATTTTATTTTTTTTACTCGTACTAAATATAAACCAAAAGTTTTTAACTACTGAAAAAAGAAGAAGGGAAAAGCGAATTGTAACCATGTCCTTCACTCTTCTATAACTAATATGTTTGAAGAATAGACATTCTATGGTCAGAAGGGAAAAAAAATTGTGACCATGTCCTTCAATCTTCTCTAACTAAAACAATGGGAAAAGAGACGTTCTCTTTCTGTAACTTACACGATGGAAGAAAATATATTCTCTAGTATTTGCAGAAATATAGAATTCATTAACGTTCCATTTGTTAGGGCTTTGAGAGAAATATTCCGGGAACCTTCTTGAACAAACATTACAGAATGTAATGTATATAAACGTGCATAGCGGATCGCTACAGGTTAATCAAGCATTCTATAGATTGGGGCTACATGTTTGTATCAATCGAACATATATATAAACATTTTAAATTATTTTTTGAAAACTTTATATGTTCTTACCACTAACCACTAATAACATATAAAATGGTATGTAAAAGATAAATAATAATAATAACAATTGTAAAGAGTGATATCTATACTCGAGCAATTGAATTTCACTACTAAGATATTTTACATTTGGTTTTATTTTTAACTAATGATATATAAAAGATAAATTATTATAACATTGGTAAAGAATGATATGTAAAGTGCAATAACGGAAATTTAGTATTAGGATATTTTAGATTGACATATATATATTTTAATTGAAAATTTAACAATTACTAATGAAATATTTCTATGTTTGACTATCCAAACCAATAAAATGTAAAGAGATACTTATGAGTAGAAATTTAATTTTTTATTTTAATTTTTTTATCAAAGTTCTAATAAACTTATTTTACATATAACTAATATAATGAAATATCATTTTTTATACTAAACGAAATCAATTTTATATATTATTATATAAGTAATTGGCATTGATCATACTCAAATTGATTCTAAGATGAAGATGAAAAGGTTGAATGATAGCTCGATTTTAAAAGCCTTTGTTCCTTTCTTGTTTTTTAATCAAACATTGATTAATTGAACAATATCTACTCATTCATGAACCTCCTTACCTACTTATGGGGTAATCCATTTCTCAGCAGACCTGAAGGTGCTCTTTTTCCCATGTAATCTGAAGGTGAAAAGGCACTGTAGGAGAGATGAATGCCCTAGCAATGAAGTAGTGAGCTCTAGAGCCCAAAATGCTTCCACTAAAAAATTCTACGAACACACGAAACTCACAACAAGCTCAATTTAGTCACAAAAATATTGTTCTATGTTAAGAAAACCATGGTGTGACCCTTTTATAGTTTGGACTTATTTTATAGCACTTTTTTGTGCTATTAGTTCGCTCTAATGAAAAATTATCCATTTGTCTTTTCAGCTGCCATTCTTTTATTATACCTTTATTTCTTGATATGACTCTTATAATGATATTGGCCTTCCAAAATTTTAATTTTGTTTTAAAAAATATTACACGAATACTACAAATTTGATTTCCAAAACATATTCTTCGTCATAATGCAATACAAAAGGTTAAAATTTATCTCAAACCCTAATCTTATATGTTTAGACTTTTAGAAAATATAATCAACCACTGAAAAAATATAACACACATATCTAGTCCTTTCTTTTCTTCTTATAACTCATGCATTTTCACTCACTTAGATTCACTACTTCATTCCACCCAAACACATTAATAAATGAAGTTAATCTTTCTTTGTTTCTCTCTTCATGATTTTGGGCTCATTATTTTGGGGATAGGGTTTTAATGGTATTGATATTTGTGCAAAATATGTAGGCTTGGTCGTGCCCATGGGGCATTTTGTACCAAAAATTTGTTAAATGAATCTACGGTTGCTAGGGAATAGGAAGTGACCAACCATGGAATCCAATGGAGGTGCAAGGATTTGAAGGTAGTCACAACAAGTTTCAAACTATGCATTGCAGGTGATAGACCTTCATCATCTACAGAGATTGTAAGAGAAAAAAAGTTCCTATGAATTCAATTATTTAAATGCATAACCATCTATACTAAATTGTGGGGAAGTTGGGACTCCAATTATTTATATGTATAATTATCTATCAGTAAGTTATGGAGGAAGCTCATAGTGCACTTCTAGAAAAAATAAAAATAGCTCTTTATACTTTGAAATAATGTTTGATGTGATTGATTGGAAAACATATTTTGATCAAGGTTTCTTTTGACATCTTTAATTTCCACCACCTAATTCAATATTTAATTTTTATTCCTTACCCAAAAAATGTACTTAGAGAGTCAAAAGCATTTTGAATTTTCTTAACTTCTAAATTAAAAAGTTGGATACTATGTTAGAGAATAACATTTCATATTAATTGAATTCATCCAATCGAGTTAGCTATCAGATTGAGTTAGAGTTAGAAAGCTAAATTTAGCAATTTTCAACCATCTATGTCAACTTTCATTCTCGTGTGTGTTACATGTGTGAGTAAATATGAGCATGGATAATTTTAGCTTTTTTGTCTCTTTATAATCATGTAAGGTTTAAGCAGTAATCCATTCACTAAGAAACAAGTCACATTTGAGTGTGTTATTCTGGTGTTTCCTTCTTTTTCCATCTATCAGATTGGTATCACAGCTAGAAGTTTCAAAGAGCCAGATAATCAATATTTTCTCGTTTTCACATTTTTTATTCACAATAGTATGAAAAAACATCATTGTTGTTGGGAGTTGTGATTCTCCATTGGCCTTTAGAGTTGTTGTGCTAGCACTACTTTTTGAGGGTTTCTAGACCCATCCATTCTACAACACCATAGATCAATTTTTTAACCATTATACAACACCATAGATCAATTTTATCCAAAAAATTCAATACCCACCAAGAAATTCATGTGTGCAACTAGCATACTCACTAGCATATCAACATAACAATTTTGTTTGCCCATCACTAAAGGACCATAACTCATTGTTTCCAAGGCCATAATGGAGAGAATCAAAATAGTTATAGATAGACCATAATTGTAAAGTTTCCCACATGCCCTGAGAACTTCCACTATAATTTTCTAGTTGCATAGGTTTGAGTCTTAAAATAAGAAACATCTCGCATTCATCTAATTTGTTCATTATCTGAGGAGTGGATTCAAGCATAAGAGAGTTGGATATACGAGTGTCATACACCACCGAGTGTAGCCACCAAAATATAAAGGATTAGTGAATTATAGATCTGTTGTAGTCATTGTAAGAAAATTTGTCTCTAAACATATTCACGGTATGGAATCCATGTCCATGTTTTATGACAGGTCAACATTAAAACAATTTTGTTTGAAAATATTTTAATGGAGAAAAGTTTTTTTTTAAGAAAATGGTCATGCATTGAAATATATATTTTCAATACCATTTATGGCTTATTATTACCCTGCATGAAAATATTTTGGAAAGGAAGATAAGGGAGAACATTAAAGAATTAAGATAAGAAGAGACCCAAAATAAATTAAATGGAGAGAAAATTGATTGAAAATTTAAAGAAAAAGGTTTATTATAAAAAGGGATAGGAACAAAGTAATTTATTTAATTTAAGAAAAAAATGTGTATAGTTTTTTGCTAATTCAGTCGCATGAACATATATTTTCACAATGTTTATTTTCCTCTTATTTTTTGTCGGTAAATATTATGAGCCTTGGGACATCAAGGTGAGAACTAGATTACGAATGGATGAGTTATGGGATATTGTATTGTATGGTTTCAAAGACCCCCAAGCCAAGAATCTTATACGGTTATGACACCAAGTCAAAGGGATTAACTTATAGTGAACATGAAGGATGATGTAGAAGCATTGTTTCTAATTCAACTAGATATGGATGATAATATTATTTGAAATATTGTAGTAACATCTCCATCTTAATAAGCTTGGAACATTTTAAAGATTACATACATTCAAAAGTGAGGAAACATTTTTAAGCATTGAAATGAGCCACATAGCACTGTAATTACTTGAATAATGTTCCTATTATAATAAAATCAGTAGAAAAGGTTGTAGAAGAGGTAGTCAAATAAGATTAAGGTATACAAGACAATGAGACTACAATTGTTATAGATAATTTTTTTGAATAAATTGTAAAAGATTTTGATATCCTAGAAATAATTGGAACATGACATAAGAAATTGTTGAAGCAAAAGAACATAAACAAGACATAGTTACTATAGTTTTCCTAAGTAACAGGGTAAATATCGTTGAATTTACAAAATAAAATAATGATTTTTCATAGAGGCCCTCTACAAACCAATATATGGGAGATGTGTAGGCGTAATGTAAGAATATTTTTCAACATTTTTTAATCTCTATTAAATATGTTGAATTTATATTAATATGATGAAATTTATAATACGTAAAGGATTTGTAAGCATTTACATGTCAACTCAACTAAAAAATAATAAAAGGTTAAAAATAATATAAAACTCAGTATGGAGGAGTTATGGTGTATGCAAATTAGTGTAAAATTTTAAATGTGGGCTCACTTAATAATAAGAAGTAAAAATTAAAGTAATGAAAAAAATTAAATTTATTATATTGTAATTTTGTTTCTATTAATAAAGTCATGGACAATGTTTTAGATAAAGAAAATCATAATATACACATGACATTAAAATATATAACATATAAGTATTAACTATAAATTAAGGTCAATTGCAGCATATAAATTAAAATAATGGATTTGTAAACATATTTAAATTTAGTTAATAAGAACATACAAGCTTAATACTTACAATATACAGACAATATGAGAAGATTCTAAACCATGGATATTCACACCCACCTTACCATGGATATTATTAGTTTGTGAAGAGGATTTTTTTCAATACTATGCCTTACCAATACCACATGCCCAAAAAAGATAACATATTTCACAATCAAGATATTTTTATAAATATTTGATTTTAATTTAATTTTTAGCATTTTTTTAATTAAATTTAAAATAAAAAATGTTGAAAATTCATTCTAGGGGGTCTGCCATTTTTATTTTTTGTTGGTATTTATCCTTGGACCTATGGGTTATGGAACACTAAACCTCCTCCACAATCACCAAAAATACATGCTCACGCTTATGGGTTCACGAGACAATAACCTAAACTATTTGAAACCTCAATTAACGTTTGAGTTTTTAAACAAGATTTAACATCTAAACTAGACTCTGATGTTGAATGTATGTAATATTCCAAAATTTGCAAATGTTTATTTGGAATATTAGAGTTATTAATAAACTTAATTAATTAAGTAAATAAGAGTCTGGAGGGACCCACAAACCTCAAAGATGAATAAAATCCACTTTTGATGTCTGTATGTGGATATTCTAGTTCTAGATCTAGATCATGGAGTAGTGGAGAAACTCCATTACTGATAAAGGAGTGGGAATCATGTCTCATTGACCAGATAGATCAGGGAGGATGAAACAGTCAAATAAGATCATGGATCTTAAATGAAAAACCATGAGGATGTTTGAAGAGGTCAAATAAGATCATAATGCATTCAAGGTAAGATCATAATGCAATTATGATAAGTTAGTGGAGAAGTGGTTCATCTAATGAGCACGTGAGGGAGGAAGTAGTGCATTTAATGCACACATGATGGAGAGGTTGATCATCACATGTAGACATGATGGAGGACATGGAGAAACAGCGCAGTCAACCATGGAGACTTACGTCCACATGTACGGTGCAGTTTAGTGGTGGGCCTAGGCTATGGAAGTCTCATAATATATATATAATAAAGGTGAAGGCACAATAGAAGGGAGATTTTAGATTTGATTATTGTCTTTGATCTTCTTAGATCTGGATTTATCTTAGGAAATTTCTATGCACTCTTATGTTGTTAAGCTAAGTCTGCAGTGTTGTTTAGCACAAGGTGTTTCCAAGTGGAAATCCCACCCTTATCCATTGGGGAATTCGAGTGCATACTCTTGGAAGGTTTTCTATTGGGCTTTATTCCTCATCAAGGATTGGTGCCATATTTATGAGGTTATTTCTAGCATTCCAGCTAGGAAACCGATGGAGAATTCATCCTACCACTTTTTTCTTCAGATTTAGCCTTTCAAGGGAAGCAAATCTATATGCATCATTTAGGCCATTGGGTTTTACCTCCATGCAGTAGTAGTCCCCTCAAGGATTTCACAGTTCAGTCCTGTAGATCTATTGGAGGAAGGAATTTTTCATCATTTCAGCTGGAAATCCTGTGAGGGATCATCTCCTCACTTTGTATCTGTTACACTAAAAACTGTCACCTTGACATTCTACTAACTGTATGAGCTCATTGATACTCATACATACCTCCTCTACAAGTCTTACAACCTTTACTCCTCATGTCAAGCCCTGAAACAAGAAGAAAAACTCTAAAAACCTCTGGAAGAATGGGTACGCAGGTAACATGAAGCCTGCCTGCGTTCCTGGCTTGGGAACATAGCTAATGCATGGCTTACCTGTGTTCTAGAATGCAGTTTTCCTTAAGAATGCCTGTGTACCCCCTCCAAACTAAAAAAGGCAAGAAACTAAAGTGAAAAAGTTTGTTTGAGGTCAATTCTAGAAGGTTCTAGATGAGATTTTTTCGGGATGAGTATGCTTTGACAAGGTGCATGTATCCCTCACCTTAAGGAACTAATCCCTTGATGTGAGGAGTCTATCCCTTTGAAGGAGGATTCTATCCCTTCAAAGGTGGAATCCTAACCTCGTCATATGCTCTATAAAAGGAGGCATTGGGTAGCCTCAAGAGGTTAGTTTTTGGAGATTGAGAATTGTAGTTCAAGTTTTATGGGTGATTGAGTTGAAGTGTTGTTGAGATTTAGACTTCTTTCTGCTGAGCTTTTGAGAGGAAAGATAACATATCTCTTTGTGCTCCTGGAGGAAGAGTGAAAGACTTATCAAAGTAGAGGAGACTCCTTCTTCGGACCCTGGGAAGGCCTTTTCAAACATCAAGGCTAAGGTTGTAAGGTTCTTCTGTATATTTTAAGATTAATACAATAAAGTTTTGTTTTTCTCAATAACTTTTCGTTCGATTGTTATTTCAATAAGCTGTCACTTGATCATTTATTTCATAGATTCCTTGATCACTATGATAGGTATGTTTTATGATTATTTTTTATACATGTGCTATTTAATATTTGCTTTTTTGTGATTGCAGGTCGACGAAAGACGACACTTTCTTGCGACGAAATAACTCTTGTTGCGATGAAAGGATTACTTTTGCGACGAAAGAACTCTTGTTGCGACGAAAGGACTCTTGTTGCGACAGAAGGATTATTGTTGCGATGGAGGCACTATGACCGCAAATAAGCATTTGGATCTAAGGTAGGATCGACACCTTCATAACATTTATTTGTAAAATGAATATATTTAGAGAAAGACAAACTTAGTTGTTCGTTTTTTTCTAGATTGTCCTCTAACACTAGGGAGATCGGTCTTGTCCGCAAGAATGATTTATCCGGCCAACAAATTGGCGACTCCACTGAGGAAAGAACTTGTTGTTTTTGGTTCTCTTTTATTTTGATTTGAGGAAAAGTTTTTCTTGGTTTTTGATTGATGGATATCTGCCTGGGTAGCTTAGGTTTTCTCTGTTTTTGAAAATTTTGAAATCTTTTACGTTTTTCTTGAGCTTTTCTGGGGACCACACTTTGTTCTTATACACAGTGCAAGAAGTTTCACACTTTCCTTAAGTAAACAGTGCGGGACCGCACCTGTTACTTCTGGAAGCCTGCAGACCCTGTTAAGTTTTTTGAAAAACTTTAGATTTCTTTTTTCCAGTTTAGTTTAGGTTTAATTTAGGATTCTTAGCATTTACCTAGATTTGTATTTTTTTGTCAAAAAGGCCTTGTTTATGAGTTTCTTTCAGCAATTCTTCATCTCATCAATCTCCATTAAGTTAATTGGGTTTTTTGAGTCTCTTTTTTTAGAAATTATTAATTTGATTTCCTTTTTTCATTACTTGGAAGTTTGTCTCAGTATTTTCACAATTTTCCATTGTGTATGAGTGTTAATCGCCTTTGAGTGTTTTTTGATCTTTGGAAATCTCACCCAATTTTCTTGACCTGCACTTGGTTGGTTCTTAGATTACATTAGAATCATCTTGTGTTTGAGAATTCTCTTGCATAGATCACATTTGCATAATCAGAATTCTCATTTTCAGAATATGAATGAAAAATGTGCATAGATTACATTTGCATACTTTTCAAGTGAATTGTGCATAGATTACAACTGCATAGTTTACATTCTGAAAAATCAATTGTAGATTTAGATCAGTTTTCTTTGATTTGAATTTAGATGTTTTTATGCTTGTTTTAAAAACACAAAAATAAAAAATTGTTTTGGAATTGATTTGCGTTAGTTTTTATTGATGAAATTAGTGCATTAGAGAATTTGTTATATTTTCTCTTAGTGATCAATTTTTTGCATTATTGGAAGTGAATGGAAACACTTTCCTTACTTTAGTTAGGATTCATAGAATTGAAAATATTACATTATCATATTCGATTGCATTCAGTTTTGGGTCAGGTCATAACACCATTGGTTTCATATCCATTTACCCTTTTGAGTAATAACAGCGTAAATAACATAATGCTTAATTAAAATTCATCTAGTAATTTTTACATTTTTAGGGCTCTTTCCACCAGTATAGCTTAGGCTAGTATCTTGGAGTAGGGAGTAGTTAACTCTCCAAGATAGTAAAAACAAACAAGTAGATAAATCTTGCAGTAGGAAATAAATCCAATTGTAACTAGTACATTCTGGGACGCTTCTCTTAAAGGAGTTTATCATGAGATCATGTCCGAACCTTTGAGACAATCAATTCTGTTTCATTGGGAAAGATAGAAGATCTGCATGCATTACAAATGGTAAACCTCAGATTAAACATTGTCGAGGAGCCTAGGGTCACTTGTTGGTAAACCTCAGATTAACCATGTCGAGGAGCCTTCAAGGGGATTGAGCTTTGTTACTCTGCCCTTGCACGTGGAATCGGATCGTAGATTGTTCCCCCAGTTGTATTTGTTACTCTTGGTAACCTTAGTGTCCATAAAATTAAGATTATTTGCTAAGGTGACGGTGAAGGGAAGATCTCACTGTACCTGGAGTAGACGTTGACTAGACTCACTTGGACTCTCTGGGGGGTTCTCTTCACTCAAGATGGTTTTGTGAAGAAACTTGTGCCAGTCTATTTCATTAAGCAGGTTTTCAGGCTAACTGTTCCAACTGCCCTTTCTGTATTAAATTCTACGATGTTGGATTTCATCACCAACTAGTGTTTTTAGTATGGGAAGTTACTGTTTGTGTGTGGTTTGACTCCTAGATTTGATAGCGCGTGTTAATTTGTTCGTTTTTACTTTTAGAGACCATAGGTGTGAATTGTGAATTTTAATTGTTAGGTGTGAATTGTGAATTTTAATTCTTAGGTGTGAATTGTGAAGTGTTAATTTTAGTTTTAAATTGTTAATAAAATTCACTAAAGTTGAATATAATGGCAACTGTTCCGGAATTTACCAACCAAGGAACCCCTCTTAATGAGAATCCTAGTACTTTTCCTTTCTTTGGAAATGTCGGTCCTCCTTAAATGGCTACTTTTTCATTACCTAGATTTACAATAGGTTTACCGATATGGTTATTTTCAAATTTGTTAGCCCTGAATACTCTAATTGTTCCACCTCAACTGGATGCTTCACCTCAACATATTTCACCATCTCAACATCACCAACCTTCTGTTGACCCTTTACCTTCTTCGCCTAATATTTCTTCCTCCATTTCTTCCTCTTCGCTTGGTAAAAGACTTGACGCTAGTAACCAGGTGGCGAAGAAGAATAAAGGGAGGAAGAAGAAGAAGAAGAAGCAAGATAAGAAATAAGTCAACCAACCAACCCTGGTTGTAAGTGTTAGTTGTGTTGAGGAAACCTCGAACATGCATCGTAAACCCAAATACCCTTGCAGGATTTGTAAGGGTGACCACTTCCTTATCAATTGTCCTGGTATTCCAAAGGTCTTGGAAGTATGGTCAGAAAAATCTCATCAACTTTCCATTGATCCATCAACCAGTGATAGTCAGGTTCCTGCGAAAAAGGGTAAATTTAGGTTTCCTTGTAAGTTATGCAAAGGGAGTCATCAAAATCACATTTTCCCTCACATGGATGAAGCCTAAAAATTATTGGAAAACCTTACTGTTCCATAGCAAGAACTTCCAACTGGTTACCATCAACTTTCTTCCAACCTACAGTCAACTGACGGAGTGATTGATCTAATTTCAAGTACAATCGATCCCACTCTTCCATTGGAGAGTGAAACTCATATCACTCAGGTTGATGATACATTAGTTGATCAAGTGGTCGATTCAATTTCACATTCGGTCGATCCCATTCTCCCTATAGAGAGTGAAATTCATACTACTCAGGTTCTTCTTGTTTCATCAGATTCTTCTACGCCGGGAGCCATTTCACCTGTTTCTACAGAATCGCCTCCAAGTACTGAGGTATTTTCCTTTGATTGGAATATACTGACAAAACCTCATCTTCCTTCCTCCATCCCTTTCCAAATCATTGTGAAGTTTCGTGGTAGGGACATACACCGCACACAGGTAGATGAAGGTGCTTCTGTTAGTATTTTATCCTCAATTGTTTGGAAAGCTTTGGGTTCCCCTCAGCTTGTGCCTATTACGCAGAATCTGAAAGATTTTAAAAGAACCATTAGTGAACCTTTAGGGATCCTTCCTAATTTTTCTATTACTCTAGAAGGTAAAAATGTCTGTATTGATCTTATGGTAGTTCGAGGCCCCTTGGATTTCAATTTACTCATTGGGCGAGACTATGTTTATGGAATGAAAGCTGTAGTATCTACACTCTTTCGCGTGATGTCTTTCCCTCACAATGGGAATATTGTGACTGTAGACCAGCTTTCATTTCCTAGTCTTGTTTCTACTAACAATAATATGACACCCCTAAATGTTCCTGATTCTAAAGTGGTATCTACCCCGCCATGGGTTGATTATGTGGCAACTAGTCCCATGTTTTCAGTTACCGATGTAAGTGAACCTCTCACTGTTTTCTCGTCTTCCTTTGACTTAGATCCGATAATTGACATGGAAAACTCTATGGGATTATTTGAACGTGATGTTCTTATCTCTTTTGAGTCCCTTGACATGTGTACCTTCCAGAGAACTATTATTCCTTCTGATGAAGACCTCTTGGAAGCCATGATCAAGGTGTGTCCATTGACATGTGTTTCTTCCAGTTGGAAGCCATGATCAAGTTCTGAGGAAAGTTCCTTTTACTGTGTCAACCTCATTAAAAAATGAATCAGAGAGTCCGAGGATAGTTCCTGTTACTGAGTCAACCTTGTTAAAAAATGAATCAGGTTTGAGGACAGTTCTTTTCTTGTGTCAACCTCATTAAAAAATGAATCAGTGATTGCCGAGGAAAGTTCCTTTTACTGTGTCAACCTCGTTAAAAAATGAATCAGTAGATTCGAGGATAGTTCCTTTTACTGTGTCAACCTCATTAAAAAATGAATCAATTAGTATGAGGATAGTTCCTTTTACTGTGTCAAGCTCGTTAAAAAATGAATTAGTGAGGCAAGGATAGTTCCTTTTATTGTGTCAACCTCATTAAAAAATGAATCATTGAGTGAGGATAGTTCCTTTTACTGTGTCAACCTCCTTAAAAAATGAATCAGTTAGTCGAGAGAATACTTCCTTTTATTGTGTCAAGCTCACTTAAAAAATGAAACAAGATTCTATGAGGATAGTTCTTTTCCTGTGTCAACCTCATTAAAAAATGAATCAGTAGGTAGATTGTAGAGAGTAGATTGATAGATTAGAAATAAGTAATTTCTGAGGATGTTTCCTATTACCGAGTCAACCTCTTAAAAAAATTAATCAGGTAGGCAAGGATAGTTCCTTTTACTATGTCAACCTCGTTAAAAAATGAATCAATGAGTGAGGATAGTTCCTTTTACTGTGTCAACCTCGTTAAAAAATGAATCAGTTAGCCGAGGATAGTTCCTTTTACTGTGTCAACCTTGTTAAAAAATGAATCAGTGAGTCCGAGGAGAGTTCCTTTTACTGTGTCAACCTCATTAAAAAATGAATTAGTGAGTGTGAGGATAGTTCCTTTTACTATGTCAACCTCATTAAAAAATGAATCATTTAGTCGAGAGCATAGGTCCTTTTCGTGTGTCAAGCTCGTTAAAAAATGAAACAAGCTTCCATGAGGACAGTTCTTTTCCTGTGTCAACCTCATTAAAAAATGATTCAACAGGTAGATTTTAGAGAGTAGATTAATAGATTAGAAATAAGCAGTTTCTGAGGATAGTTCCTGTTGCTAAGTTAACCTCGTTAAAAAATGAATCAGGTATGAGGACAGTTCTTTTCCTGTGTCAACCTTGTTAAAAAATGAATCAGTTGGTCAAAGGATAGTTCCTTTTATTGAGTCAACCTCATTAAAAAATGAATCAGGTATGAGGATAGTTCTTTTCTTGTGTCAACCTCATTAAAAAATGAATAAGTAGGTTATATAGATATATTGTAGAGAGTAGATACGAGGATAGTTTCTTTTACTGTGTCAACCTCGTAAAAAAATGAAACACATGTAGGTGAGGAAAGTTCCTTTTACTGTGTCAACCTCATTAAAAAATGAAACGCGTTGCCATGAGCATAGTTCTTTTCCTATGTCATACTCGTTAAAAAATGAAACAAATCCTCCCTTAATTGAGTCGAGTCTTTGACTAGATCTCGTAAATGTTAAGTCATATATTTAGGTTAGTTATTTTAGTTTTTGCATAATTTTCTTACAATTTTAGGTTGGGTCTTTCATACGATCTCGTAAATGAACCTTCATTCCATCCAGCTATTAATTACCAGCAGTGTATTTAGTTGAATGAAATGAAGCTGGGGGGGCATGCACTCTAGCAGTTACGCTTAGGGGGCATCAAGCACAGTTTTCACTCTGTTTCAGGCTTGTGTAAAAATGAAACCACTCTGAAGCATAGTTTTTCTCTATTTCAAGCTTTTGTAAAAATGAAACCAATCTTGAGTCAATTTTGGTTATTTTCAAGACTCGTTAAACTCATAAAAATCCCGACATTATTTTTCTATCTTTCATACTCGTAAAACACATGAAAATGCCGAGTTATTTTTGTCTTTTCTTGCTCGTAAATTAAACTGAAATTTAGCCACAGGAGTATATTTTTATCCCTTTTTCGAACTCGTTAAAATTTACGAAAAAGTGAAAATGAAGAGCATACTTTTATCACTTTTCGGACTCTTTCAAAAATTTACGAAAAAGCAAAAACTTGGAGTCCTCTTTTAGCTCTTTTCAGACTCTCGAAAATTGAAAAGATTGTCAAGCACTTGATTATTCGAATTCGTTAAAGTAAATGAATGATCGTCCCTTCAGTATAAGTTTACCCCTTTTACGGACTGAAATGGACTATTTACGAAAAAGGTATACGTTGACTAATTAGAGTCAATAGAGTTCTCTCCCGCATTATTTTATCCTTTTTCGAGCTCGAGAGACTAAATTTATGAAAAAGCACACCCACAGAGTTTTCTTAAAGTTTTTCTTCTGACTCCCTAAAATTGAAAAACACCGAGTTTCTCCTATACTGGACTCATTAGAATTTAACAGTAAAGGACCTATTCAATTTCAAAAAGGAACGAACCACTCCTTATTAGGGTTCGAATATTAAACTACGTTGGACTCATTCGAAGGATGAGATTATAAACAAGAAAATGTTATCCTCCTCAAGCTTGTAAAAAATAAAGAGGTACTTGCTAGAAATGGTGGGGGAAAAGAGAGAAAAATGAACCTGTTTGTTGTATTTTGATTATTCAGAAAACCATTAACCACTCTTGAACATGACACTTTTGTTCACCTGGGTTGGGAGAATCCTTTGCCTAACAGTTAATCAAACGATATTGAAAGTCTTCAGCCGGTTTTTGGGTATTAGCTTTGGGTCAATTGTCACCAAGCCATCTACAGTGTCATTATGTGTTCAAGAGGACAGTTCAAAAAAACCATTCATCTGCAAAATATCTGTCATCCATTTTGACCATCCCTGAGTCAGTCCTTGCCAATATATTTCTTCAAAAATTGACCTGTGATTTCGTGTTATGGGCTTGCTTATGATGGATCACTTTCTATTGGCGAAAACTCATTATCTAGGAAGTTGATCTAGAAATCGTCAGTACCTTGAAATATGCATGTCTCAATGGCAGGTTTCTCGCCTTCGACGATAGGTTGCATCATTGACCTTCGATTGAATGATTCCGTGACATGTTCGACTTCATTTCATTCATTCACATTTCATGGACTGTGCTGAGTACTTTGAGAGTCATTGAAATTACTGGTGGTTTCTCTCACACTTGTTAACAGTTCGCATCATTGACTGGTAATCAAGTGGTTTCTACCATGTTCGACTTCAACACATTTAATCGCATGGATAGAATCATACTAGTTCGGGAAGTATAAATCAAGACCCTGGATCTAGTTTCCACCATCCAGGCTATGAGGAGTTTTATTATCATACAGTAGACTATTCATTAGAGATGGCTGTGCGCATGCCGTGTCTACGTTATTGATGTATTGAAAATCATTCGTGTATTAGAACAGTTTAAATTAGTTTTCTAGTTAATTTTGATCTGAGTATGGGAATGCCTACCTCAGTGATGATATGTTTACATATATATATTTTGCATTGAATGTTTTATAGGTTCCGACTGGGGTGTCCACAGGATGATCCTTGAAATGATAAAGTACTTCACTCTTCAAATATGACAGACTTCATCTTCATCTATTTCAGACTTCTCACTTTAGGGGGCAATATGTTACACTAAAAACTATCACCTTGACATTCTGCTAACTGTATGAGCTCATTAACACTCATACATACCTCCTCTGCAAGTCTTACAACCTTTACTCCTCATGTCAAGCCCTGAAATAGGAAGAAAAACCCTAGAAACCTCTGAAAGAATGGGTACGCAGGTAACATGATGCCTACCTGCATTCCTAGCTTGGGAACGTAGGTAATGCATGGCTTACCTGCGTTCTAGAATGCATTTTTCCTTAAGAATTCCTGCGTACCCCCTCCAAACTCAAAAAGGTGAGAAAATAAAGTGAAAAAGTTGGCTTGAGGTCAATTCTAGAAGGTTCTAGATGAGATTTTTTCGGGAAGAGTACACTTTGATAAGGTGCATGTATCCCTCACCTTAAGGAACTAATCCCTTGATGTGAGTAGTCTATCCATTTGAAGGAGGATTCTATCCCTTCAAAGGTGGAATCCTAACCTCCTCATCTGATCTATAAAAGGAGGCATTGGGTAGCCTCAAGAGGTTAGTTTTTGGAGATTGAGAATTGGAGTTCAAGCTTTATGGGTGATTGAGTTGAAGTGTTGTTGAGAATTAGACTTCTTTCTGCTGAGCTTTTGAGAGGAAAGATAACATACCTCTTTGTGCTCCTGGAGGAAGAGTGCAAGACTTATCAAAGTAGAGGAGACTCCTGCTTTGGACCTTGGGAAGGCCTTTTCAAACATCAAGGCTAAGGTTGTAAGGTTCTTCTATATATTTTAATATTAATACAATCAAGTTTTGTTTTTCTCAATAAATTATCGTTCAATTGTTTATTTCAATAATTTGTCGTTTGATCATTTATTTCATCGATTCCTTGATCACTATGATAGGTATGTTTTATGATTATTTTTTATACAGGTGCTATTTAATATTTGCTTGCTTATGATTGCAGGTCAATGAAAGATGACACTTTCTTGCAACGAAAGAACTCTTGTTGCAACGAAAGGATTATTGTTGCGACGGAAGAAGTCTTGTTGTGATGAAAGGACTCTTGTTGCGATAGAAGGATTATTGTTGCGACAAAAGCACTACAACCACAAATAAGCATTTGGATCTAAGGTAGGATCAACACCTTCATAGCATTTATTGTAAAATGAATATATTTAGAGAAAGACAAACTTAGTTGTTCGTTTGTTGCTAGATTGTCTTTCTGACACTAGGGAGATTGGTCTTGTCCATAAGAATGATTTATCCGGCCAACAATATCCATTTTTTCCATAATTCCAAAGCTGATTTGACATATCTAGTAGCAGGCTATTGAGCGTTCCTCTCTAGCAATGCATTTTTCTGAATTTGTTGATCATTCAACAACGATTTTCAGTGGAGGAGATTGGAGGAGCTAGATCTTGATCTTTTAGCACAAGAATCTAGTGAAAGGATCAACCCTCCTTCCATTGATATGATTGTATAACATTGCAGCCATCTATTCTTCAGTTCATGTAGCAGATTTACATACCTAGCAATGTATATATGAAAACCCCAAGAGGGTAAATTTCCAATCTCATAGATCTGGAATTTCCTTTCTGGGTTACCTTGGGTATCCATCATAGAACCTGGATTTCTATTTTAAGCATCATCAGAGCTCCCAAGATGCCCTGGTCTAACTTTCTATCTTTTTTAAAGTCGCAGTCCCAACAGTTGTAGTAGGGACAATGCAATTTACCTTCCAGCAGTGACACAGTGCCTCTTGTGGGATCATTTCAGGGTCATTCTAGGCCATCTCTTTGGCTTGAGTGTCTCATATTTTGAGCACTATTGTACTGGTTTATCCACCTCCATATTAATAAAATGACTCAGATATTATGTGCATTCTGATTTGTATTTAGATTTATTATTTACTTTTTTTTTCAGTTCTTATATTGTGTTTTAGTATTACTACATTCTCCCCTTAGGGATATTACAGTGGTATCAGAGCATGATCTTTGGCTCAACTTGTGGACACTTCATATTTTACATCAAAAGAAGAAGAAGATAGAAGAGATCTATCATGAAGGAGGATTGCAGTTTTTCCACTCTTCTCTTTCTATCCCTACAAGACCTCCCCAAGAAGGTCAATCAAATGAAGAGAGAGAGGAAAAGGAGGGATCCAAGAAGAATATTGGATGAGGAAGGTCTAAGAACTTCCTATCAGCAAAAAATAAAATTGTAGAATCATAGATCTCCTCATACATCCACTAAGCCCAATTTCTTTGAAGAAGGTGAATGGTATAGAAATGAAGAAAGAAGAAACATGGAACCCGAGACTCATGAGACTCAGTCTATATCTTGAAGAGTACAAAGCACATTCTAGAGCATTTAAGGAGAATCTAACTCTCCAAAAATTCTTCAAACTCAAACAAGAAATAGGATCCTATAGCAGCAACAGAAGAAAGAGGCACAATAGGTTATATTTGCCTACATTTGATGGATCTTCCTCAAGGATTGTAAAGGCTTGGAGGAAATACTTATATGCATTCTTTAGGCTACATCCTATAGCTGAAAAAGAGGTTGTTCAGATTGCAGCACTTCATCTTCATGGTGAAGCCAATGATTGCTCGTTTAGTCACATGGAGCATGCAAAGGTGACTAAATATTCATATTTCCTTCACAAGTTGAGAAAGAAGTTTGATATGAGAAAACTAGAGATATGTAAAAAAGAGATATTTCCTAAGGAATCGAAGGAGGATGTCATTCTTGTCACTTTAGACAAAGATTCACTACATTCACCACCAGTTGAAAAAGTACTTGTATATGGAGGAGAGACACTTGCATATTTTCAAAATAGTCTTAAGCTCTTGAAATATAGAGTCCCATGCATGATTCAGGAGGTGCATGAGGAAGAGGAGGTAGATTCCAGCACTGGTACATTGATAGAAGAACATCCATCACTCTTACCAGTAGTTGGGGACACTATTATCCCGGTTGGATGAACTCTTGTGGTCTTGCAAGAGGTTTCCACACATCACTCGATCCAAGGTATTCATCCAATTTCATCTCATATTGTTTCAGAACCTCTTATTGAAACTTATGTGGACATGCCATCAAGGCCATTGCATGACCAAGGATTAGAAAAACATGTTGATTTGAATCAAAAACATATCACCATGCAGAGGACCCTTGATCTAATCAAGGAAGAGATGAAAAGCTATCCCAGTTCATCATTGTTAAGCTACATTTTAACGCTTTGAGTTGAAGTGTAGAGTTTCATAATATGGGTATGAGCATGATCCTATGTACAATGGCTGGATATGAGTTCAGCCTTGTGCCTTGCTATGAGACAACATATGTATCACCATGCGAGATCTACATCATTGTCACTTAGTAGCGGTGATGATGAGAGGGCCTCATTATTCTTGGAGCATTTTGAAGGTAGCTTCACTCATGAAGCAATGGAGAGTAAGATGATAGATGGTAGACATCTTGAGATAGGGAAATATTTTCCCCTTTCAAGATGACTCTTTCTCAATGAGCATCTCACAGGCTCAAAGAGAAACTTATACCTCGAGTATATCCCGAACCTTATTGGTTTTGTAGGGCCATTGATGAAAAGAGAATCTCATGGAGATATCTCATTGGAGGTGCACTTCAAAATTTCATGTAGTGCAAATTTCTTCAACGAGCTTGAGGAGATTGATGTCCTACAATGGAAGGATACCAAGTTTTTTTTCGAGAATGAGATCCATCATCCACATTGGGATGAATGCTTTGGATGATGTGGAGAAAGGGGTTTCCAAACAACTTACGGAACTATGAGATAGGTCAGCAAGAAGCATGGTTATGTTGTTTTCTCTTGGGTGAGTATGGTTACTACTTGAACAACACATATTTTCATGACCCATACCTTCAACAACACTCATGTAATGAAGAAGGATGCATGGTTATGCTTGGCTACTCTTGGGTGAGCATGGTTACCACCCAATAGCTCATATTTCTTTGACTCATTCCTTTTTTTATCAATGAAAGAATGAAGCAAAAGAAGGCATGTTCACTTTGGTTGAGAGAGTTTGGCCATCACATGACATCTCCCATGTATATGTGTTTTGTATTGTTTATGATATGGTATAGTACTCTCATGATGTGTAATGATGGAGTTTGATTGTATTGGCATGATATGACATTTCACATGTCAATCACTATGTTGTTACTCCATTATTTACATGATAATGTAAAGAGGGAGCACGATATGTTCTTTATATGGTTACTTTTGGGAGAATTTTGCTAGACATACTCCCCTTATTTTCATCATAATGATGCAGGATAGCGAGCAAGAGGCATTCCTCCGATGGCTCTTACTTGGAGAGTACGAACACCATACTTGGTTTGATGATGAAGTGGTGGGGTAGCAATATGCATTGTTGTTGTGGCTTCTCTTGAGAGAATATGGCCAACCCACTTGGTTTTTTGATGGTGTGGTGTGGCGAGAAGGGAGCATTGATGCGGTGGTTACTATTGGGAGAATAGTAACCATATGGTTTGACAATTTTGTCTACCCATATGTCTTTATTTCTTATTTTGCACAATGTTGGGATGATGCTTAGATCCATCAAGGCAAACGGGGGATAAGAATGAAGGCATAATGAGCCTCTTTTTACTTCATGTAGCATGGGATGGAGGTATACTTTGTGAGCTAGAGATTTCCTTTTGTGGAAGGAACCATCTATATTTATGTATCACATGTACTAGGGAGGATTTTGAGACAGCTTATGGTTCTCACTTAGGAGGGACATCTAGCTACACAATTAGAGGTCACTCTAGATATTCTAGAGAGGCAACATTGGTTTCTGGGCATACATAATTCATTATAGAAAATGGGGAGACCTTCCTTATGTGAATGCAATTTCGAAGGGGGGGAAATTGCTCTAGAATCTAATTTTGCGGTTGCTTGAGGACAAGCAACATTTTACTGAGGAGGAAAATAATATTCCAAAATTTGCACATGTTTATTTGGAATATTAGAGTTCTTAATAAACTTAGTTAATTAAGTAAATAAGAGGGTGGACGGATCCACAAACCCCAAAGATGAATAAAAGTACACTTTTGATGTGTGTATGTGGTTATTCTAGATCTAGATTGAAATCATGGAGTAGTGGAGAAACTCCATTAATGATAAAGGGGTGGGGATCATGTCTCATTTATGAGATAGATCATGGAGGATGAAACAGTCAAATAATATCATGGATCTTAAATGTAAAATCATTAGGATCATTGAAGAGGTCAACTAAGATCATAATGCATTCAAAGAAAAATATCCTCATGCAATTATGATAAGTTACTTGGAGAAGTGGTGCTTCTAATGAGTACATGATGGAGGAAGTAGTGCATTCAATGCACACATGATGGATAGGATGATCATCAAATGTAGACATGATGAAGGAAATGGAGAAATATTGCAGTAAACCATGGAGACTTATGTCCACATGTACAACGTAGTTTAGAGGTGAGCCTAGGCTATGGAAGGCTCAAAATCTATATAGTGAAGTTGAAGGCACAATAGAAGGAAGATTTTAGATTTGATTATTGTCTCTAATCTTTTTTAGATATGGATTTGTCTTAGGACATTTCTATGCCTTTGTTATGTTGTTTAGCTAAGTCTGCGAGTTATTTTTTAGCACAAGGTGTTTCCAAGCGGAAATCCCACCCTTACCCATGGGAGACTTTGAGTGCCTACTCTGGAAAGGTTTTCTATTGGGATTTATTCCTCATCGAGCATTGGTGCCATCTTCAAGAGGTTATTTCTAGCATTCCGGTTAGGAAACCGATGGAGGATTTTTCCTACCACTTTTTTCTTCACAATCAGCCTTTCAAGATTAGTAGATCTATATCCGTCATTCGAGGCCATTGGGTTTTACCTCCATGTAGCAACATTCCCCTCAAGGATTGCATAGTTCGATCCTATAGATCTATTGGAGGAAGGAAGTTTTAGAATTTTAGTTAGAAATACTTGTGAGGGATCATATCCTCACTTTTTATCCATTGTTGCCATCATTATGGAGCTGATTTGACATATATAGTAGTAGGATATTGAGCCACGCTATCTAATAGCATAGTTTTCTAAAGTTGTTAATAATTCGAAACCTATTTTCGGTGGAGGATATTGGAGGAGCTATATATTGAGCTTTTAGCCCAAGAATCTAGTGAAGGGATCAATCTTTCTTGCAATTAGTTGATTGTATAACATTACAACCATGTATTATTCAATTCATGCGATGAGATATGCATACCGAACAATGTATATGCGCAAACCCCGGAAGATTAAATTTCCAATCTCATAGATCTAGAATTTCCTTTACGGGTTATCTTGGGTATCCATCATAGAGCCCGGATCTCTGTTTTCATCATCATCGGAGCTCCCAAAATACCTAGATCTAACTTTCTATATTTTCGATGAGTTGTAGTCCTAGTTGTTGCAGTGGGGACAATGTAGTTTACCTTCCAGTTGTCTAGCAATTATGCGATCCCTCTTGTGGGATCATTTCAAGGTGATTCTAGGCCATCTCTTTGGCTTGAGTGTCTCATATTTTGAGAACTATTGTACTTGGTTTATCCACCTCCATATTAATAAAATGGACCAGCTATTATGTGTGTTTTGATGTGTATTTATATTTATTATTTACTTTGTTTTATTCTTATATTGTGCTTTAGTATTACTTTGCATTATCCCTTTAGGGATATTGCAATGTCACCAAGATTCCTCTAATAGTTGGATAGTCTGAATCGGGGCTCTACTCCATAGATGTGATTCCTCAATAGATTACCATCAATAATTTTAGTGATTGAGAGAAAAACTTCTTACTACTAAACACAATTCACATTCTTAGTATGTTAATGACCCAATCCATCAATAGAATCACGCTTACAATTCCTAGGTCTCGAAATGATTTTGTTTGCAATGAATTTCATAGGAACTTCATTCCTCCTCTTGACCTTTCTTTTCATCATTCACATACATTCAAAATTATGAATTCAAATAGGTTTCACACACCATATTAAACACATAGAAATCACATTATCACAATGATACTCAAATTACACTATTTTCATTACATCAATATTGATTATTACATAGAACGACCTCTCGTGTACATGCCCACCTCAACCTAAATTTACATTTTATTGGCCTCCCCCTTTCAATGCACGAAGATTACAATTTATAGGAAACAAAATATTTTCATGGATCACTTCAAATCCAATATCTTATCTACAAATCTCTCAACGATATCCTTTATTTTGGGAGAAATTTTTTGGATGAAACTGTGTAGAGGATTTTATATCTTGTGCAACATTTGGGGAAGACTCTCCACCCATCATGGTTAAGTCTCTTTATTTAAGCCTAGATAATTAATGAAGTAGGGGGTAGAGAATTAAGAGGAAAATGAGGATAATAAAAAGATTAAATTAATAGTAAGAGTCAAGTCAAGGGCTTTAAAAAAATTTTATTAATTAAAGGTATGCAAATTAAAATTAATACAAATAATAATAAAGAGGACATGGAAAATTTAGATAGCATTAATTAACAAGGGATAAAATATTAATATCAAAATATCCAAAGCTTAAAAACTTGATGGTAGATAAGTAGAGTAAAGGAAACAAATATAAAATTTGAAAATGACGAGTTAAAGTACTTATTATTGAGTTTAAAAATAAAATGAAAAAAAATCGTTAAATAATAAAATGAAAAGTTGCATAAATAATTTTAACGATGATTAAAGGAAATGGAATCAAGCGGGGGAGGGTAAGGAGAGGGAAAAAAAGGGGAGAATAGAAGAATAAGGTAAAGATATAAGGAAAAAATAAGGGGGGAACGATAACAAATGAGTCAAATGGTGGGTAACTTGATGCCGTAAATGGCTTAATTTATATCCATCTTCACGATTAAAGTTTCAACGGTGATTCTCTATTTCAAGAGCCTCCCTAATGATTCTTGAGTTGTAAAAAAGAATAGAGGAAAAAATTTTGGTTTCATTAAAATATAAAATATGCTTTAAATTTAAAGAGTTATGGACTATGGCAGACTTCGAAAGATCGAGATGATTGATGTCGGTAATATGTTCTTTAATTTGATCTTTGAAGTAACACCCAATCTGTCCAATGTATGATTTTCCACATGAAGAGGAGATTTGGTAAACCCCTGAATTCAACATGGGATCATACTTACCCTTTATCAATATCCTTAAGTTCCATTGCATATCTTATTCTCAATATTTAATCCTTTACAAAGTAGATATCTCCTTTCCTTTTTTGACAAAATGTGTCTTCCGCACTTTTTCCCTTTAGAAACTCATTTCATTTGATTTATTGAAGGATGGTTCAATGTTCTTGCATCATACTCCATGGGTATGAAATTTTATGACCTCCTAGTCATGTGATTTATTTTTGGTATTCTCATAACAACTTTAAATTGTGGGCCGCAACAAGTATCCATAGTAACAAGTCTCCCCTCACTACATGATACCTCAAAAAAAATTTCTCCTAAGTTTAGGCTTTTAGCATATTCCTAGCTCTCACCTCTAGAACCTATTGAAATATCCCTACCCTAGGCTCTTCCAAATATTATTACCTTCCTTTGTTGTCACTTTCACAATCACAAAGAAAAAAAATTCTTACTAGATCTTCAACCAAATTCTACCACCTTTTATTTCTCTTGCTTCTTCTTCTAATAGGGGATATTTCCCTTCTCTAATACCACTTAATGGAAATAGTTTTGGGTTTTCTTTTTCTTTTTAGTTTTAGTTGGTCTCGATCCTAGTACCTATGGGTTATGGCCCACTACATCTCCACTACATGCTCATGTTCATGGGTTCCCAACATAAGTGTTGGATATCCAAAATGTCTTCCTTTTTGCCCTCTTTTCTTTCATTTACCTTCAATTTTTACCATGCATCATAGATTCATAGCCATGGATTAGGATCATTTTCATGATCATATATGTTTATATACTTATTATTTTCCATAGAATTTATTTTTGTATTTTTGAGTTAATTTATGATTAAATATTAGAAAAATAATATTTTTTTCACTTATATCTAAAAGTTGATGAGTTTTCTAATATTTATAGGCACATTTTAAGATTCTAACAAATTCATATTTGGCCACTATGAATAAAATTTAAATTTACACCCCAAACTATTGAAGATATGAGGAAGCTTTGATATCATTATTCAAGTAACATTTCATGGAGAGAAATCATGGAATTTTTGATAAGTGTCCCTTAGCAAAGCTATCGGGAGAGTTGTGAGAGGATTTGTAGACATAATGATCTCCTAATTTTTTATTTAGACCTTGAACATGCATATATTATTTCAATTGAAATGGTTTACTTGACTCCCTCTCAAAGGTAATGGTACCAATTCTAGTCGCATTGTATCGTCCATCGTCAACGACCTCTATATGCATTTGGAGATATTTCTCCTTTGAGACACTAAAAAGCTCCTTATCTCCCATCATATGCAAGGAAGCACCACTATCCAGATACCACACTGATCCCAATGCACTTGAAACCATGCATGCGATCAAAGAGAAATCAATTTCAAATTGCGAGGCAAGGGAATCACCGGCTACAGCTCCAACAACCTTCTTGTTCTTCTTCTTCTGCAGATAGTTAGTACTTTGAGATTCCCATGTTTGTGACAGGTGAAAACACTTCACCTTGGACAAATCCGACTTCTTGTCTCTAGACTCGTATTTTTCAATGGAATTTATTCCCCCTTCTCTTTCCTTGTCTTAGCGGCCAAAGCAAAATCCTCTTCATCATCATGCTTTGATCAAGAGCCACCTTTGGTGTTACGCACGAACTCCTCCCCTGCACTAGATCTAACCACGGTCGTTCCCAATCGATAGTTTTTCTCATTCATTGACAAAGTCTTCATAATTGTGCCAACTCCTAGGAAGTCCCAAGAGAGACAATATCACCAAATCATCATCAACATGAATGATTCCCACACTCCCTAGTTCATCCCGACATTGGAAAAACTTTGTGAGATACTTTGGAATGTTGTCGCCCTTTTCCATCTTGATCTTCTCGAGTTTTTCTTTCAACACCAATTTCCTATGGTCGTTGTTGCTTTGGAAAATATCTGTCAAAGCCTTCCATGTAGCATATGGTGTGGCTTTCCCATGAAGGCTTCAAGCAATGTGGTCTTGTACACCTTCCAACAGAATCCTTCTCGTCTTTTCCACTTTCTTTTTCCATGCATCAAGTAATGCGACATCCGTTGAAGTGGGCCTAGGAACATCACTTGTTGATGAATTCCTTCAAGCCATTATCTTTGAGCATTTCCTCCATCTTGTCCTTCCATACAAGGTAGTTTGAGTTGCCCTCGAGTGCATACTCTAGCCATAAGCCATTGAAATCCATTTCGATGTTTACTCAACTCTAGCACCAAGAAAATATTTCTGCAAATTCAAATTGTTTCCACCAACAAACTTAGCTCCTCGCTTCAAAAATTGAAATCTTATGTGTCTGCGATACCATGTATAAATTTTAATACAAACTATGTATTGCCTAGATTCTCCTAATCTAAAAACTATATCCCATCGTTAAATATAGAATCGCTTCTACAAAAAATTATTGTGGAATTTAAAACATGATCGCTAATTGCAATATCAAGAAAAAAATATCAATCACACATAACACGGATTTTTTTTATCGAGAAAGCATAAAGCTAAAAACTTGACAATCGTATATCATGTATATATCATGGATCATGAAACAATCGATCCGCATTTTATGCGGAACGCAACAAAATATAGAAATACCCATGAACATAGAGATGCGACGGAAATAATGCTTCATTTCATTAATATCAAATAACGGAAATATGCTTACGGGCATAATGGAAATAAAATAGCTAGGGTCTTTGGTAGCGAATCTCCGAGAAGATATGTGATGGCTACGGACCTACGAACTATGTTACAATGAGGCTCGAGGGCCTATTTATTGTTGAGAAACAATGTAGAATCTGAAACGTCCAAAAACCTAACCGTAGGAGATGAGGCGCCAAAAGCGTGGGCGCCCGTTTGGGTAAATTGGTGGTTCAACTTCCCGGGGGCATAACTTTGGCACCTGATCTCCGTTTGATGCGCTCAATAGCTTGTTAGAAAGATCTATCCGAGGAATTCAATTTTTTGAATGAGCAACATCGGTCCATGGACCCATGTTGCTCTCCGTTTTCCCAAAAAAATGTTGTTTAGGGCCTCAAAATGGCTCCGAAGTTCGAGACCCGAAAAAGCTGCTAAAAATAGTAAGTTTTGTTGCAACTTGAAAATTGAAAGAGCGAAGATGGGGGTTCAAATGGAATAGGAGGGTGGCCACCAATATCCACTGGATCATTAAGCCCCCAAAACGGCTCGGAGAGTGGAGGACCCGAAAACCTGCTAAAAATAGTAAGTTGTGCTGAATGTGAAAATCTGCAAGAATTGATGGTGCTGGTCCAAATGGAATAGGTGGGTGGCCACCGATATCCACGTGGATCATTCCTCCCTCCTTAGGAAGCAATGGTCCCCATTGCGTTGAGATCCTCCATGAGATGAGGCAAATTTTGTTGAACTGAGTATTAGATGTGTTGAAGATGTCATGGACCTGCGGGTGGACATGCTGGATGCGTTTAGTAAATTTGGTTTCTTTATCAGCCTCATACAGTACATGTTTGGATTATGTATGTGTAGTTGCAGGATGTATGGCAACATCAGGTGGTACTGCATTGGGAGTCAGATCAATGGAGTGCTTGTCCTGACAGTGTAGAGGAACCTCTATGAGTGAGGAGAAATTGTCATCGTATTCCTCCATGACTTTGTCCATCTGCTACAGCCGTGAAAGGGAGCCCTGTTTCGAGGTTGTGGCCACAATATTCTTCTTTCCCTGTGAGTGAGTCGTAAGGAAAATGAATTTCCTGGTCTGGGAAACAATCTTACTGCGTTGTTTTGCAGTAGTCAAAGAGATGGCAGGAGGCGGTACTACCTCCGGTATCCTGTACAAGTTATTTCCCAAAGTAATAATAACAGCACGCGGCCTAGACTCATACACAGCATGTCGTCTCCATAAGTATGGTTGGCCCAATAATACATCAGCTACATCAAGAGGAGCAACATCACACAATACCTCATCCGTGAATGGCTGACATCGTATGAAGTCGGCAATGTCACGGATGCAAGTAGATCTCTCCTGGGTGGAGCCACCATGGTATACTTGGACAAGTGTGTGCTAGTATCAGTAGGTTGAGCCGCTTCCAGACGTTCAACAAGGAAATGAGGTTCTTTTGGCTTCCCCTATCGACGAGAAACTGCAGCGGAGAACCCTTCACCCACATCTGCGACTGGAAGAGGCGCTCCCCCTCCTCTGGATCCTCTGGACCCTCCTTCTGGATCTTGGTGGTGGAAACAATGGCACTGGGATCCGCATCAATGATCTGCTTCCCTTTGTCATTACCTTTGTCTGGTTCTAACTCAAGATCAGAAAATGCATCTGATTCGGGTGCCTTTAGTTCAGCCACCAAAGATTGTTTGGCCCGACACTCGTTTGTGCTGTGAGTGGGGCTGTTATGAAATTCACACCACTTCCCTGTGTCCTTCTTTGGATTTGTGGTGTTGTTCTGAGTCGCATTTCTTTGGCCTTGCCCCTTGTTCTTTGGTTCGGGGGCACCTTTCGGATTCGCAGATCCAAAGTCTCGCTTCTTCTGCTTAAATTTCTGCTCGATCTTGGCGGCATAGCGATATGCCGTGCCAAGCGATGTAATGTCAAGGAACTCCATTTCCTCCTGAATGTGTTTGTGCAGACAGCCGCGGTACTTGAGCACCAAATGTCTCTCCGAATCTTTAATACCCAACTTTGTGCGCAGGGTATGGAACAGATTCGTCAGTTCGTGCACATCTTGATCCTTTTGTTGCCGCAGCGTGGTCCATTGGATGTATTTGTCCTCATAGCTCCCCACAGGGTAATATTGTTCCTTGATGCCATCTCGGAACGAATTCCAAGTGGATGTGGTCAAGAACAGAGAGGGTTCCCCTTCGCCCTCTTGCTCACGGTAGGTTTCCCACCAGTCTTTGACATGGGGGGCGGCTTTGAGGAGTGCAAAAATAATCTTTTCTCGGTCAGAGAAGTCATGGACCGAGAAATACCCTTCCAACAAATTTAACCATCTGTCTACAGCGTCTGCATCTATTTTTCCTTCAAACATAGGAATGTCAAAGTTTACCTGTACCTTGAAGGGAGTGGCGCCTCCAGAGTGGCTGTTGGATGCAGATGCGCCATATGTGGGCAGTCGTTGAAGGATTTGAGCAAAGTTATCCATCATCGCGTTCCTTTGTTTCTCGAGGGCCTCCTCGAGCAGTATTTTGATAGGATCTCCTGCTCCCTTGTCTTTCTTTTCTTTCGCCATGGGAGGTCGTCGGGGTTTGCGAGGCTGATCTTGCAAGGGTTCAACCAGATCGAGCCCTAACTCCTTATACCCTGACCGCGTTGGGGACATGCAAAGAAAAACAAAGAAAGAGAAGACCCGCTCTGATACCACTGATCCGGATTTTATGCAGGAACGCAACAGAATACAGAAATAACCATGAACATAGAGATGCAGCGGAAATAATGCTTCATTTCATTAATATCAAATAACAAAAATATGCTTACAAGCATAATGGAAATAAAATAGCTAGGGTGCTGGTAGCGAATCTCTGAGAAGAGATGTGATGGCTACAGACCTCTGAACTGTGTTACAATGAGGCTTGAGGGCCTATTTATTGTTGAGAAACAATGTAGAATCTGAAACGTCCAAAAACCTAACCGTAGGAGATGAGGCACCAAAACTGTGGGCGCCCGTTTGGGTAAATTGGTGTTCAACTTCCCGGGCATAACTGGCATCCGATCTCCGTTTGACGCGCTCTCAATAGCCTGCATAGAAATATCTATCTCAGAATTTATTTTTTCAACAAGCAACACTCTGTCCATGGACCCATGTTATTGCTCAAGTTCCCCAAAACGTCGTTTAGGGCCTCAAAATGGCTCCGGAAGTTCAGGACCCGAAAAACTGCCAAAAATAGTAAGTTTTGTTGCAACTTGAAAATTGAAAGAACCGAAGATGGGGGTTCAAATATGAAACAATCTCATAAAAAACTCTAATCCAAGAGCTCTTAGTACAATATACAATCGCTTCACCCTGTCATACAAAAATTGGAAAACTCATGTTCCAATTTACTGCCTCCAGACAACCTGCCTCCACTTCACAATCCCAGCTGATAGCAATCCCTGAATGAATGGAATCCTTCCTTCCTTTACTGTGAAATACTCATGGGCACATCCAATGTGTGTGTGGTTGCATTAGTGCACCCACTAATGTCACAACTGATAGTCAGACTATCCCTTTCACTTACATCTCAATTGGGTCTCCACTAGATCTGACATGCATGTAGTTAACAATAGTAAATCTTCAGTTGCACATGAGACCTATAATTTTAAATTAATTACATAATTAATTCACTGATCTCTCACTAGTGTATCTTCAGTTACAACTAGCACAACTGAGTTTAACTCACTTAAATGAGTTAAACTACTTTAAAATTCACACAACTACATATCAAACTCTGTTACAACTTTGAATCACTCAGTTACAACTAAGTCCACTTGCATGTCCCACCAACCAAACTTTGAACTCGAATTTCCTATAGCTAATTGATTTGCCACTTCAGTTAACTATTTCCAAGTGCTCATTGAGAATAGATTAATGTTTATTTTCCAACTATTATTAAGGGATAATAATAGTCGACATGCATCTATAAATAGACATTTGATCTATAAATATAACTCACACATACATCTAAAAATAGAAAATCATCTATAAATAGAATTTTCTCACGATCTATAAATAGAATTTTCTCATGCATTCTAAACATATACTTCCACCTAAAAATAGCCTGAGGTTTCATCCTAGTGTAGGTGCATAATTTTCACTAGGATCTTCTTGTTGAATCTCAACATTAATTTTATCCAAATAAATTCCATTGACCTGTCAAGGGGTTCATCTTCGCAACTAGCATACTCACCATGCCATCACTAAATAAGTCATAGATCATTGTTCCGAAGGCTACCATTAATAGAATAAAAAGAGTTGTAGCTCAACCATAATTATAAATATACACACATGCCTTGACAACTGCCACTATGATTTTGTAATTACCTAGGTTTGAGTCTGAAAAGAAGCAGTAGCTCTGAGTCATATATTTTTTTCATTATTTTGGCAGTGGATTCAAGCATAAGAGAGCCTAATATACCATTTTCTCACACCACAGAGTCTAGCTGCCAAAAGATAAAGGATGAGTGCATTGTAGATCTCTTGGAGTTTATGTAAGCCAATTTTTTTCAAAACATATTCAAGGTAGGCGTCGAGGGAAAATTTTAAGGATGGAAGTTTATCTTGTAGTTTATAAACCTTTACAAATCTTACTAGTCCCTAATATTCAAATTGTAAAATGTTTGGTGATATTTTTATAGGAATATTTATATTTACAATGATTTTGTATTCTATATAACATGTTGGTGATTTTTAATGTAAAACATTTTTTACTATAAAATTTGGGTGAATAATTTTTAGGAAAAATGGAAATTGACGGATTTGATTTTTGGAAAAAACATGGAAAATTAGCCAACCTGTGAATATTAGCCCCTGAGATTTTCCCTGATGACATCAATGTCCATGTTTTATAACAGGTCAACATTAATTTATGTTTTAAATAAATGGTCATTCATTTAAATACATATTTTCCATATTATTTATGGCTCATTATTACCATGCATAACAATATTTTGGAAAGTAAGATAAGGGAGAATATTAACAAATTAAGATAAGAAGAGACCCAAAATAAATTAAATAGAGGAGACAAAAGTGATTGAAGATTTAAAGAAAAGGTTTATTATAAAAAACGATAGGAAAAAGTATTATATTTAATTTAAGTAAAAGTTTTGTATAGTTTTTTTTTTTTTGTTAATTTAGTTTCGTGAACATGGATTCTCACAATGTTTATTTTCTTCCTATTTTTGTTGGTAAAGATTACAAGTCTTGGGACATTAATGTGAGAATTATATTACGAATGCATGAGTTATGAGATATTGTATTGTATAGGTTCAAAGAAATTTCAAGCCAAGAAATTTATGAGGCTATGACACAAGATCAAATCGATCAAATTATAGTTAACATGAAGGATGATGTAGTAGCATTGTTTCTCATTCAAATAGCTTTGGATGATAATATTATTTCAGAGATTGTAATAGCATGTATGTCGTAAGAAGCTTGGAACATTCTAAAGATGACATACATTGAAAAGCGAAGCAACATTGATCAACATTGAAATGAGCCACATAACATTGCAGTTATTAATAATGTTCCTATTATAATAGAAGCAATGGCATAGGTTGTAGAAGAGGGAGTCCAAGAAGAGGAAGATATACAAGACAACAATACTACAAGTGTTATAGGCAATTTTTTTGAATAAATTCCAAAATATTTTGATATAATAGATATAACTGGAGGCATCACACAAGAAATCACTGAAGAAAAAGAACTTAAACAACACATAGATACTTTAGTTGTTCTAAGTAACACGGTAAATCTAGTTGATGAATTATAAAAGAAAATAGTGATTCACAATAGAGACACCCTACAAACCAATATATGAGAGATGTGTAGGCGTAATGTAAGAAAGTATGTCAACATTTTTAAATCTCAGTTCAATATGTTCAAGTTATATTAATATGAGGAAATTTGTAAGATGTAAAATATTTGTAAACATTTACATGTTAACTCAACTAAAAATAATAAAAGATTAAAATTAATATATAGTGTGAGAGAGGAGATGTGGTGTATATAAATTACTGTAAAAAAAATTCAATTTATTATATTGTAGTTTTGTTTCTATTAATAAAATTATCAACAATGTTTTAGATAAAGGAAAATCCTAATATAAATATTACATTAACACATATAACATATAAGTAGTAACTATAAATTAAGGTTCATTTCACCTTATAAATTAAAATAATTGATATCTAACCATATATAAATTTAGTTAATAAGAACATAAAAGCTTAATACTTACAATAAACATATCATATTTCAAGATTTTTAAGCATGATACTCACATGGTATTCAAACTCACCTTACTATGATATTATTAACTTGTACATAGGCTTAATGCCATGCAATAAATTTAAAATAATAACAACTGGTGATGGGACACTTATTCCAAGTTGAACTGTGGGCCAACATCCTAGTGAGTGGCTAAAGGAAATTGGCAAAGGCTAAGGCTTTCTAAAGGAAAATGACATATTTGGCACATTTATTTATAAAAATAATGGAAATTAAAAGACAAAGAAAAATCACATGGAAGAGAAAAATGAAATAAAATAAACAAAAATAAGAAAATAAAACCCTCTTTTATCAATATGAGAGAATCCTTTGTCAAGACTTTTAGCTACTTTTTTTGGTGCGTTTGAGTATAGTTACTTACTAAAATGTATAGACTTATCCGCTTATATAATGTATAGTTCTGCCCTTGGATGTGGAAATTAATAATTCCATGTTTTCTTGCATCTCAACAGATCAGAAGGTAAAATTCAAGATCTATTAGCAATATAATATTTTAATGAAATTAGGTATTCAATTTCGGTTTGATAAAAAAGATAATATTTATTGCGTTTGCATCGTTAATGGATGCTATTCCTAAGAGTTTGATAAACCAATATAAATGAATGGTTCAAAAGGAAATACATGCCAAATGTGTAGAGAGAGAATTGTCATGAATGCATCAGCCATATGTCTTGCAGTTCTGTTGTCTGAAGCCCAAACGATTCTTCTCTCTATCATACAATATATAAAAATTCTGCTGCTGATAGTTCCCTAATAGGGCAGCAGGTCCGATTGCATTCTCCAAGATACTGGTGTTCAGCATTGCCAAGCAGAATGAATCGGAAGTAACTTGCATGAAACAATTCTCATGGGGAAGTACCATGTCTGACCCTCCCTGAAAAATAAATGCAAATTCAGGGAACTGAATATTTGCCACACCAGAGAAATTATAACACAGTCCGAGGCCAGTCATAGCTTCAAGATCACCTGCTCTTCTGTGTGCAATCTGAGAAGCAAATGCATCTACAATCTCCTTATAGATTGCTTCGGGAAAGATAGTGAAAGAAGTGCCTGAATCTATTATGGTTCCACCGTTCCCTTGGCTGTCAAATGACAATAAATTGGAGGGCAGATTCAAGCGTTTTCCACCGATACTCACCCCTTCCAGACCAATGTAATAGTGACTAGAAGAAGCTGATACTGTAGAATTGATTAGAAATGGCGTATAATTCAAGGCGATGTCCTTGGGGACTGCCATGTCACCAAGCACCATCCTGCTGCTCTTGTTTTGGTCATCAAACAACTCGTGGCTCTGAAGGCAATAAGCAAATTTATCACCAATAAGAGGAGCGAGCTGGGAAGGCATAGAAAGTCCTCCTCTTCCAAATCCTGCAATGCCAGAAATCTTGGATGAAGCAACCGAACATCCCACTCCGAAGTTCTGTATATTTCTTCTCCCTCCGCCCTCCAACGGTAAAGCAAAGGTTTCAGACAGCAGATGCCCAGTTGTGCTTCCCTTGCCATACGTAGACACGTAGTCCGGACAAGTCCCAGAGCAGTTCTGTAGGCTTTGGGAACATCTCCCACTCCTATTCCCACAGAAGAGCTCTTTGCATTTTGGATCTGCACACTTTACATTCTGTGCAGACGATGATTTCCCGGGAAAAAAAACTCCATTAGAAGCGCTGATGTCTTTAACGCAGTTGTTACGTGTATAATTTTGGGTGCAGGGTACCCACACCAAATCACTGCCCGTGTCCATGATTAGCAATAGATCCGCTTGTGAAGGGGTGCCCACCGAGAATTTGATGAAATACGCCACCGAGACTCCTGCACGCTGATAATTTCTATTAGGGATTTGCTCTTCCTCTTCATCTTCATGTGGTGGTGGTCATACATCCTGTGGTTCAGTGCCCAAGCACGATCCTTGGACGCCTGCACCATCATGGCCACTCTCTCAAATCCTTGGAGATGACTGCTGCTCATGTGAAGGGTCATCGAAATTCCATCGCTATCATCATTCTGTTCAGACAAAATTACAGAGAGCTGCAGGGCGAGGAGGATCAAGAAGATCAGATTCAGCTTAGAGGCCACCATGTTGAGAATTCTGCAACGAAAAAAGGGATTGAAATGGGCATTGGGAAAGTGGGAAACTTGAATATTAATAGGAGACAATAATGAAATTATTATTGATAAATTTATGTTGATGAAATATGTTGAAATAATCCAACCTACTGAGTCTCTGGATTCGTGAGGGGAAGAGGAAGGATACCATATTTCTTCGCTTTAACAGCAATCCAGACCTGTGGATCTACGGAATCCGCCGACAGAGAAACAGTCGCTGCTGCTTTTTCAATCAATAAATCAAAGTCTACGCTACTGTGAACTTTGCTTGGTCCTCGACGCGCGTTTCAAAGTGCCACGTTGATTGCGGAGGAGTTTGTGAAAGGCATATTATATTTCAATCAACGCGTTTTAATCAATAAAATGACATTATGTGAACCACAGACCTTCAATCATGAAGTGGTCAAAGACACCGAACAAGAAAACCTAAATTATGAAGTGGTCAAGAAAACAAGGAACAAGAAAACTTTGTACGATGACCATGTCATTCTGTGTATCTGCTACACGCACGTATCTTCATTTCAGATTAACTTCGCTTTCGATTTTGCGTAGTCTTATTAAAAAAAAAAATCTCACTAAATAATCTACAAAGAATTTTTGAAAATCTAGATTGCTGATATCAAACCTTCAGGATTTTAGTTGAATTCATTTCTACTCTCACTAAAACTGTTCAAACACTTGATTTACTTTTTTTTTTTTTTAAATTACTAAATTTAAAAAAAAAAACCTACCTATTTTGTTACATTGGTAAACAACTCCCTTCAATCTGAACATTATATTAAATAACTAAAACATAACAAAAAATTGTGCACAAAAAACAGTTAAGTTACGCAAGTTGAGAAATGTTTGTCATCACTCAAAGATAGCTAAGGTGTTGTCCAATTCTTCTATGTTTGCTGAGGGTTTTTTTGGCTGAAGTTTGGTAATCCCATTTTACCTAAATTAACTAGGTTACAGTGGTTAAGAAATATTTATTAATATTGAGGAACAATTGAAATACATTGTTAAAAGGTAAATAGATGTAGTATTTAAAATATATATATTTAAATTATATAAATGACACAGTAGCAAATTTTTAATTAAAATTTAGTTTAAAAAGCCGTTAACAGAAAAAGTTAAACTACAGCCATTTAAAAAAAAAACATATTAACTCGGTAATGCTTTTATGATTTTTCTTAATATACAAGCTACTGGATCAAATCTGCGTAATTGATTTTTCTCATGTGATTCATTGTAATGTGCATGACTGTTGGATCGATAATCAATTTCAGTGCGTTTTTGAGAATTATTGAGCATTATATTAATTAGTTTAGTTCTATTGATAATTTTTTAGTTTAGGCTTTAGAGCAGCTGCTTTTACAAAAAATAGAAATGTGTTTATTAAAGAAATATATATGTATAAAAGGTTTGACGATAAAAACATTTGCATTTGTGTAATTAGGTTAGATTATACGTAAAAGTTATAAAGTTATACGTTATGTTAAATATATAATATCTGTAATAATAATTAAAAATGGGCAAGAAGCTTACACTTAATATGTGTTTTTAATTTGAGAAATGACCTAACACATTTTATGTGAGCATTCTTATGGTGTATTTGTGAGCATTTTCATAGTGCATTGTGGGCATTTTGGTCGTATAGGTAACTAAATCCTATTTGAAAAGATAAAATAGATTTAAAGCTCGTAAGAAAGTATTAGAGGTTAGTGAGTCCTTTAGATTCCAATAGGGATTTTTGGGCAAACACCACCCTTAAATGGCTATAAGGATTTATGGGGAAACCACCAAGGTTGTGGTATTTATATAGAAGAGAAAGAAGAATAGACCTTCTCTAGTTAGAAGGGAAAAGGGATACTTTGACCAATAATTTTTCTAGGTGAAGGGAGTTGGTGGGTTGTCTTTGGTATTGTGGATTTTGCAGTTATATTTTGCTCGCCATTTGATTATTTGTCTTTTTCTCAATGGTGGGTTCATGTGAGAAAATCTGGTACTCCCTATAGCCTCATTTCCTTTCGGCTCTTGCCTTGGCCATTCTTTTATTTATATTTTCTTGCTCTATTCTCCCGGAGCTATTGGGGTCTTGGAGCTTGTGATGCACGCAAGCCTGTTGTTTGGCGAAGTCTTTTGGTTTTCCTAGTGATCAGTCTTCGATGGATGGTGATTGTCTTTTTTCAAAATTCTCTTTTAGCGGGAGGGTAGGTTGATGTGTCACATACGGAGTTGGTATTCCTAGATGAATCACATCTTCTTTTACATCATTACTTAATTTCACTAGAAAGGTGGTGAGTTTTACGTCCTTTGACGGTTGGCGTAGGTACTCGGGTGGGTGGCGTACGAATTACGCCCAATAATTTGTCATAACTTGTAGAACACCCCATTTGTGGAGGGTGGCATTTTTATGGGGACTGGGGAGC